>VZTF01003884.1:798389-824112 GCA_013397755.1 Cnemophilus loriae
CGGGGCCGGGACGGGGCGCGGCGCTGCCCCTCCTCCGGGGAACCCCGCCTGCCTGCGGCTCCTCTGGGCACGGCCGCAAAGGGCTGCGCCTCTTCCCGGGCGGAACTCCTCCCAGGGCTTTTAGAGCCCGGCTGGATGACGGCTCCAGCATCATCCCAAACGAGATGGGTTCACACTCCCGGCTTCGGGAGGGCGCCTGCCAGCAGCGCGGCTGAAGGGGTACTGAGGCAGGTGGAGTAGCCCAGCAGGACAAAAACGGATGCCTTCCACACGGCAGGATCTTGAGGAGGATGGCTTTCTCGGTCCTTAGCTCATGGCTAAGTTTGGTTTGAGGTGGAGAAGTAAGGTCATGTCTGGTGAAAAGGCAGAACACCTCCAGCTAGGAAATGAGGACCTCAAGACACGGTGAAATTGAGCTTTGAGCCTGAAGAGTCTCAGTAGCAAATTTGCATTTCCTCATGCCTCAGGTTTGCAGGAACTGTCACGAAGGTGCATTTGAAGAGCACCTCTCACATCTTGCAGGTTTGCGACTTTGTTGGTCAATAGCTGTGTTGCTGTTGCATCAGCTCTCCCTCCTGACAGGTGTCAGTATTTACTGGCATTTTGGTTATTCAAGAAAGACTTTATTGAATTGTGAACAATTTTGCAAGCTGAGAGATATTCCAAATAGTCTAGTTTCAGGTATTTTGCTGCTAAAATCTTTCCCGTTCTTGTTATTTTGTTCTGGGCAAAGTATGGGACACAGTAGTATCACTCCAGCAAGAACTCTTTCTCTGGGTTAACAATTTGCTTTCTGAGAAGCATTGAGGTATGGCTTTCTCTCTCTCTTTAGGCTCTCTAATGTGGAAGTTGGTTTGGTTTCCTCTTAAGAAACCTTGCACTCCTTATGTCACTAATCAAAGATGATTAGTTAGCAGAATCACCAACATGGCAATAGCGGGCAGCTCCACAGCTCTCAATTTCAAGTTTACACACTTCTTCTGTCATTGTAGCCAGTAGTCATGGGAATCTGCCATAACCTTAGCCCTGGTAAATCATTTGTGCTAGCAGTTCAGAAGTTAGACTGATTGTTGTTCTTAATTTGAGACAGAGCTGAAAAAATGGGGCTGTTCAGACATTTATAAGTAAGTGGACAAGAGCCAAAGCCCTTGGATGCAGGTTTAAGTGTCAGAGGTTCAAGCTAAAGCTGGTCTCAAAGCATTGTGGCTGGATTTTGATCTCAATCTAGGTATGACACATCTGTGGACTGTTATGACCTGTCTTTTAGCAAGTATAAAACCTTCCAGTTTCTCCATCGCACTGCAGTGTGTTTGCCATGGTGTACTATCCCTCTGCTGCCTTCAGTGGATTTCTTTTGAGTATTTCTCAGTGTGAGTGCAATTAAATCTGACCTAGAAGTCCAGCTTCATCACTCAAATCTGAGACGCTGGCACAAGCTGAGTTCTATCCACAAAACAGAAGTTTATAAGAGCTGGAAATGTTGGCTGCATCAAAGAAGTGCTTTGAGATATTCGCATTTATAATAAATTTCAGGATAAAAAAGGTGACAGCAACTGTAACTTGAAGAGTCATCGCTGCCTGCACAGAAGCTTTGTTTCCAGGTCTGGTGCTAATAAGTCTCAGTATCAGGTCTTACTTACAATTTTAAAAAGCTTCCTTGGGGAGATTTGAAATGCATGACAGCTCTGATACTTTCTTAAAGCTGCATATTAACGAGCTGGAGTCCACTGGGGGACAGTGAGGAAATTGAAGGCATTTGTAGTAATACTGACAAAGAATTAATTGTAAAGATAGAAACAGCTAATTATTAAGAGCTACAAATAAAATCACCATAACTTTCTCAGTCTGACATATTTCTTCTCTAAAACCATTCCAGTTCTTGTTCTCTTCCCCTTGCCAAACTATAGGACCTTTTCAGGAAAAAGCTCTGGCACATCAGACACATCAAGTCCCTTATCTTTTTGTATAGCCCACACACGAGCAGAAGCACACACAACCACTCTCTGAGTATTCTGCCAGGTTTATGAATACATGCAGTACAGGAGGAAATTGACTGTATGGACCAAATTCGTTCTTCTTGTGCTGTAGGTAATGTTCCTTCCATAGTATCTGGGATATACTATGTGTCTGTTGGGTGTTTTCCTACTTGCTCTTGACAATTGTTGGGCATGATGTCAGAGAGAATTAAGGCTGGGAATTTCCTCTGTATGAGCTGGCTGTTGGCATGTTTGCTATACCACAATTTCTAAGTCAGTCCCAAGATTTACCTTGTGTGTCAGGGTAAAAGTAGACTAACACTGGAAAATAAGTACTTCCCAGTCCCTGCTACAATCCCTAGTTCCAGGTGGTGTATCATAGACAGAGAACCCTCCAGGTTGTCTTTATTACAGCTTCTGTTTCTTGCTGTTGCCAGCAGACCCAAATCAGTCCACTTTGAGTATACTTTCTCCTACTGCAAACAACAGCAGGGTTTTCCCATCCACCTGACAGGGCTATGTCTCCTTGTTTGCTTAGTGTAGTCCTTTTGCCTCAGGGCCATTGCACAGATGTTTTGCCTGTACTCTCCTTGCTCCACTGAGAGCCTCCTTTAGTATCTCCATAAAATAAAACCAAGCCACTCGTGTTCAAATTTGGACAAAGAGTCTCATTCTGTTGCAAACTAGTTGTCTTTAAAATTCACCTGTGCTCGATACCAGAAGCAATCTATTTTCCACAAAGGACTGTCTATTTGGATTCATTTTGAATGGAATTTTTTTCTATGTTTCCAATGTAAAATATTTCATAGATTTTTTAGAAACTGCTGTCATAGTTTCTGACACACAGCCCTGCCTCCTTCCATAAATCTTTTTGTTCTCGGTAAAAATCAATGTCTACTTATTAATAAAATAGTGATGTATTTTTCATAAGTAATAAAGGATGCGGTGTCATGCACATACATATACTCATGGAGCAGAGTTGCATGGAGAAGTTTGCAATCATTTTATGCAGTGGGATGCATTGCAATGACAGGTCTGCAGCCAATTTTGGTTAAGTTCATAAATTCAAATACTGAAATTTGACAGAATCTCATTTTCTGTTTCTCAGGCACAATAAGCATTCATTGCAACTCCAGAACTAAAGACAAACCTGAAAAATTGGGAGTACCTGTAAATCCCAAAGCACCAAGTCCTAGCAATGCAGATATTACATAGAACGGCAACAGAGGAAAAATTCATTGGAGTAACAACAGCCAGTCACAGGCTCTAACGAAGGAAGATACAGGCTGCTTCTTGTCTAGAAACCTGGCTTGCCTCTGTGGGCCTCCTGAATTGCCAGGAATTGCCTCTGGAACACTGCTAGCAATTTTCCCTGAGAACAGAGACATGGCTGAAGATACTAGAGGGCAAAGGATTTCTTTTAAATGTTCTTCAAAGAACCTCCTAGCTACCAAGGAGAAACGTGTCTTCCAAAAGAATTATTCTCAGTAAACATCTTTGGGCAGAAAAGGGGAGAAGATTATATTAATGGTATTAGCAAATAACAGCATTAATAGGAGGAATATAGGCCAGCCAGTGCCAAAGTTAGAAAGCAGCAAAGTGGCTGATGGAGGGTAGCAAGTGCCAAACCAGCGTGTGTGCCTACTTCGCCCTAGGAGCCAGGGACACAGTGCAGATGGTGTGGAAGGGGGTAAGTGGCCATAGCACAGTGAAGTGAACAGGCAGCCCTGAGAAACAAACAGCAAAGCATTTATATAATCACATTTTTATGCTGCATCCTTTCTTGTTGCAGGAGTAATTTATGGCAGTGCAGATCAGCAACAGAGCTGGTATCACAGGCACTAGTCTATCATAGTCTTGAATGTGTAAATGCCTTAAATGAAAGATGATATAGAAGGCAGCAGGCATTTCTTTCCTGCCCCTCAGCTCACCTGAGGTGAGCTAATTCAACTCAGTGCTCAAGCAACAGAGAATTACATTCATGATAAGCTGCGTCAGAGGTCTCACCGCAGTATGTTCCTGGGATTTTTATAACAGTAGGTACTCGAGACCTCAGAGCATCTGTTTCATCTGAAACTCTTTTTCGTCTCCTCTTCAAACATTTCATACACTTCTTTTATTCCCAGTTTAGGGTTAAAAGTGAACCCTAGAGCATGCAGATTTCCAAGAATTTTATTGTTCCGTTTTTCTCTTTGCTGTAGATCATTCCACACTGATTATATTCCTTATGAAGCAACTGCAGAGGGCTGATGACTGGCTTATCTGCCTGCCATTTCCCTCAAACCTCTTTGTTATCTGCCTCTAGTTTGCCTTGAAAGACACTATTTGGTCCTTGTATCCCTCTCTTCATCAGCTCGCTTGCAGCTGGGGAGGCAGAGCCCTGGCTAGACCTTGCATGTCCTGTGGATGCAGATCAGTGGCCAAGAAAGGTACAGAGCCGCTCTCTTTGCCCTTCCCTGTCTACTGCAATGAGTTTTTCTCCTGAGGATTCTGCTCCCCTGTGCTGACTGCATGAGTAACCCAGAGGGGAAGTCCAGGAGGATTCATGACTGGACCCAGATGACTTGAGTTTCTGTGTCTTCCCATCAAAGGGTGTTCAGACTTGGCAGCACAGCTCTGGAGTGCAGGAGATGAGTACGGCAAACTTGTTCCTTGGAGGGTTGCCTTGAAGCCAGTGCTCCAGGTGAGCACAGTTTGCTGTGTACAGGAACTTCTTTCAGGTTTAAACAAATGAGCAGACTTGTCACTGAGCATAGACATCAGTGTGGGGGAGCTGACTCCAACAGCCTGTCTGTGTGCCCAGGCAGGCTGGGGTAAAGTATTCCTGCCCAGATTCAGGGCAGGAATACTCCCAGTTTTATGGAAGTCTCTGTCTGTGGCCCCAAGCTGTGCTCTCTGGAAGCAACACAAGCACAGGGCAGCTGTGCTCAGCAGCACGTCCCCACCCGCCGCATTTTGATGTGGCTCCTTCCTGATCTATAACTATTCTGTCAGACACCATGACAGAGGGAAAACAATCCCATGCCTAGGCAGCTAGCAACACAAACACAGCTTCAGAGGTGGACTGGCAGAAACTGATGGGCATTTCTTCCTACTGCTGGAAAGCTTTGGCAGAGTGGAATGCATTACCCCATGTTACCAAATTCAGCAGAACTAGGTCTTCTCTTCTTTAGAGAGAGCTTGTCTGCTTGTGAAAGTTTTACCAGTGTAACATAAATGGAAGTTCAAATTCCCTTAATGAAATCAGCATGACCTTCCTGATGGTTATTTGTTTGAATTTAAATCTCCTTTTACTAGCTACACCCATTTAGTTTGTACCCATGTGCGCTGGTGCAAGCTGAACTGGAAAGCACCAGCTTTATGTTCAGACATAAAGCAGCATCAGTTTGAAAAAGCCAATTTAATCTAACAGCTTGTCGTGATTTAACCCCAGCTGACAATCCACCATCCCACAGCCACTCACTCACTCCCCCCCAGCAGGATGGGGAAGAGAATTGGAAAGGTGAAAGTGAGAAAACTCATGGATTGAGATAAGAACAGTTTAATAATTGAAATAAAATAAAACAATACAGAATTGTAATGAAAAGGAAAATAACAAAGCAAAAAAACCCTTAGTCTGCCTGCACTGCTCCTCACTGCCTTTTTCCCAGACCCATCAGGATGTCTCTTTATTCATAGCCAAGGCTCAAGAGTATTTATAATCACCTACATTTTAATTTGGTTGTTTAGTCTTGCCCATAGCAAAGAAATGTTCAGTGTTATTGAGCATTTTAACCACTGCTAGCCTCACCACTGAATTCATTGCATGGTGCCTGATCTGCAATAATGCAACAACATCAATTTACAGTACAGAATTTGATCCAAATGTCCTAGCACAGGCTGTGTGAGGGCCTGGAAAGTCGCTGGTGCTGTAGGAGACACACGATGACATTCTGTGACCAAGGAGTTTTGGGAGGCAGTCAGGTATGCGATAGAAAAATGTGGTGGGCTGCAGTGACAGCTGAGGCTGGTCCTATTTGAAAGTATGAACCAATATTCTGGTATGAACATTGCTAAGTGAGGGCACTTGTTGATAATTTTAATGTTTACTGAGAAGCTTTGAGTGCCAGTATGTTCACACAGTTACTTCTCTAATGAGACTGCAAACTGAAGCACGCCTTTGGCCCAAAAGAGCTGGAGTCTGTGCCCTGGAACTGGCAAGTCTCTGTGTTTGTGAATGTATTCAGGAGCCATTGCATACTACTGAGAGAAGCCAAGGCTTCGCTGTTCACTAATGGGAACAGAGCTCAGCTGGGGAGGCAGCCTGAGGACAGAGGCTGGTGATTTTGTGTTATCTGTGTTCCTGTTGGCAGTTTGCTCCCGTGTCATTTACATTTTAGTCTGTGGGAGGATCATATCTTTTCTAGGTGGAAGAGATGCCACAAGCCTGGGATGTGTGTTCTTTTAGGGTTGTCTATGTATAAATAAATAAATAAATGAACCAGTACCATTGAGTGGAGGATCTCAAAGAGAAATTGAGTGTTTCTGTAGCATGCTAGGCCTACTTAAAACAGAAAATGAAGTGTACCGATTCTGACTTTTTTCCTAGGAAAAGCTGCACTCCGCCTCAGGGTGGTGATGACAGTTGATGTAAGGATCACCTAGAGAGGAGCTTGTGTAAGGTTGTATCATTTGGAGAATCTTCGTTTTATTTGGGCTTCAAGCTGGTATATTTATCAAAGAGAAAACATTTTTGTTGCTAAAAAGTATGGAGAAAGCTCCAGAGAGACCAGTAAGAGTATTGTCAGAATTTCTAAAGTTGAAATTCTCCTGTTAGATGCCACACAGCACTTGGAGAACCTGAGTGGAGATAGATCCTATCCTGTCAGTCACCCTCGATTTGACTTGTAAAGGTTGATGTCTGATGAAGGTGGGTCTCACACTTACCTGGAAAGCAAACATCTTTTTCTAACAAGTGTAGATAACTGACTTACCTTTTTTTCTGCATGTCAGGCTTGTCCAGTTGTTCACATTCTTCCACGTGCTTGACTGGAACAAATTTTCATGGACTTCAAAAGGAAGGTTAGAATCTTTTAAGGAAGGTTTCAGGAAGGTGCTCAGATGCTAACTAATCAGTAGGGGTCCACATGAGTTGAAGAATCTTTGTTGCATGAGTCTGTGAGAAACTAGGCAGAAAAAATTGCTGCCTATAATTCAAGTCCATCTGGAAAACAATGGGCAGCCAGGGCCATATGGCAGCTTCAGGAATCCTAATTGCCATGCAAATAGCAGTAAAATGAAGGCTACAATCTTGTATGCTTCTTCAGGGGAAGGTCCTGACAACATTCAGGAGTCTGGCAAAGGGTGGTCAGGTGGGTGGGTGTGGGTTTTTGGGTGACTTTGTGTTCACAATTTTCTGTGTTTAAAGAAAAACATGCACGTCTCCTCCTAAGCTGAGCTGTTTACTATAAAGGCTGCCTACGTGCCGAGACACTTGTTGCTCTTTTGGTTTATAGCATACTAGTGAAATAAACCTGGGGTTAATTAGGCATTAGAGTTGTATTCAGACTTACTAAGGAGATATTAAAACTTTAAGAAGTAAAGCAAGAAATCATTACAGACACTTATTTTACACATCTCATAAGTGTTAACAGTCATGGTCCTCAGTCTTGAATAACGGTCAACTCACATTCCATTGAGCACACTGGCCAAGGAGATGTTTTTTAGTAGATTACATAAATGAAGTTAGTTTGCTGCTAAACCAAACATCCTGCATATTCATGACTGCTTTTCAAGATTTAGCCACATGGGATGCTGATAACAGCAACCCTTAAAACGCAAAAACCTTACAGCTTTTGTCTCGATAAATGAGGATCATTTCCATACATCACAATCACAAGGACTTTTTTTCATGGAGCACAAGACCAGTCCTAAAATTCTTCTGCATGCCTTCTTCAAGCAGGTAAGAAGTTCCTTAAATTTAAACAGGGTCTGCATTCTCTTATTGACAATACCTGCCACGTGGCTGGTGCCAGGATGGGGTATCTTAATGAGACTTTTTTGCTGGGGCACTTTGACATCACATCTGTTTTAAGAAAGGTCCCATGCTACCTCTCTGTCCTGTCAGGCTCAACTTCTCTTCACGGTCTTGAAGATGCCAGTAAGGGGAATAAATATGAAGAAGTTGTCCTAACAAACTCTGCTTACAAGGAAACAGCTTCCTTTAACCCACAGACCAGACTGGCAAGTACAGACCATGCAGGAAAGTGGATCACGGAGCCCAAATTAATGAGTAATTGAACGACTGTTCTGCAAAAATGGAAACCATTTCTAATCTGTGAATGTAGTAGTGCATGGCTGATCTGCAGAGTTCTGTAAGTAGCAGGCATCCAAAGTATGCAGTTGACGCCACCAGAATCCCTGTGGAATGAGGTATTCTTTCCAGGAGGAGGAAGATGGCAGTCAAAGTATGCTCTTGCATATGAACTTTTGACCCATGCAAGTACTGTTGAAGAAGGCACAGCTCACTCTCCAGACTTCCAGTGTAGGAAATAATGATATTCTTTGAATGCATCAGTGTGAGGACAGACAGGGGAAGATGCGAAAGCATTTTGGCACTGTTGGTTCCCTAGGGGCATGTGTCTGGCACATTCCAACAATCAAGACAGGCAAAGAGAACTCAAAGGAAATAGTAAGGATTGCAGGTTTTAGAGCAAGGAGAGATCTACACAATACCATGAAATTGGGTAAGTTAACCATGTTCCCCTGGTTTGCCTTCAGTAAACTGCTCCAGCAAGGCACAACAACCCATAAGTTTAGGCTCGAAACTAAAGACACTATGGCTCCTGCAATTTGCACTTGTCACATTGATGTTGGTTAGGCATACAGCAACTGAAATGGTATAGATACTTGTCCTCTGTTCCAAAATATACAGGTCCCTTTAGCAACAGCCTAAGTCTGCATTCAACAGTACAGGTATTAATGGGCCAGAAAGTACTTCATTGTACAAACCAGACTCAGCACACGTAGCTCAGTTACACACTTTTCAAAGAGACCGATTTCTTCTCAACGTACAGTGACCTCACTATACAGGGACATAACCAGTTGACTTCAGATTTATATGAAAATAGAGTCTACGATGGGAACACAGAAGACACAGAGCTTGCTAACTATAATCACTTTAACTGTGAGCCCCTTTGACAAAGACCTGGGAGATGGGAATTTTGGAACCCCTTCCTGACATCTCCAAAGACACCTCTGTACATCTGTATAAAGTAAATACCCTCAGTGCGAAGGGCAAAGATGATGAAAAACTTAACATCTCTGTGAGATGAACACTTAGTGGATGGTAAAGCTGGACTTTTATGGAGTGTTGCGAGAGATTAATGATGTTATTGGTAACATCATTGTAGTAACGCAGTAATGAATGTGGAGAGTTTAGTTTATTTTTACAATCCTAAGTAAGAGGATTGTGACTTTCTGCAACCTGGCTTGTCATTAATATTTCTTTGACATGGGGCAGTAATGGGACAGTACACACACTGATCAGCAGGGACTGAAGACAGCTATTTCTGAAAAAATTTATTTAATCCAGCTACGACCTGAAAAATGCCTGGCAAACAGAATCTTATCTGTTGTTCTTTAACAAATATTGTAAGGCTTAAAGATTTCATCAACAAAGCAAAAGTTTAGTGCAGAGTTCTACCTTACAGTTTATATCTGGTTCAGATCATAACAAAAGGAAAGTGAACTTACTGGTCTCGGCTTGATGCACATGAGTGCTGAACAAACAGAAGGTAATGCCAATAGAGAAAGGGGAAGAATGTTCCTCTGTTGCCATTTTTATTGTCGTTGATATGAATTTTTATTGAAAGGTAAGTTACAGAGTTAAATTTTAGCAGTGGTGAATGCATTGTTTCTTCTGTTGCTCCCTGAGCTTTATTCATTAATTGATGCAAAGAGCTGGTCTTTTCTCCACCATTATTTACCTGTAGTTTCTGACAGTGTCCCTCATAGAACTGAGTCTAGAAATAAGAGTCATATTTGAACAGCACTAATACAAACTTGGCTCCTACTAAGGGACAGTACAATATATAGCAAATGGAAGTTAGAAAGGCATGCTGTAGTCTTGCAGAGCTACTTACTTTTAGATGGCTTTTATCGTTTTTGAAGCTATTGACAGAAGTAAGGAAGGCAGATTATTTCTTATTTCTTGCTTACGTGAAAACTGAGAGTGACTTTGTCCAAAAGCTTCTAAAACCAAGGCCTTCATAAATGCAGATATGTGACAACTGTATAAAAGATATTACAAAGTCTTTGCACCAAACAGTTTCCCACAGATGCCAGTAAGAACATATTTTGTTAAAAATAAAACCTGTTTGTACTACAAGCATCTCTGGGGAAGGAAGTACATGTATTTTTGCCTCTGAAGGTACTCCAGTTATCATTTCTTCTTCTCTTTTTTGAATTTAATTGAAGATGCATTCCTGTTACTGAGGTTTCCATGGTTATTGATCTCCTGAAGTTTTCATATTAGCCCGGGGAGTCGCTCTTTCACTGTGAGTCTCTGAATGCAGCTGTTGCTTCTTCTTGTTTCATAGGAACTTAATCTGGCAAGCCCTCATCACCAAATTGGACTTTACTTCCCATCTTGATTTGTGTATTTTTTTCTCTGAATTCAAATGTTTTTCCTGAGCTCACTTGTTTTTGTAAGCATATAACAGCACAGGACATGATTGACATTAGCTGTCTTGGGGGTGAACATTGCATGTAAAAGGTGTATGGGTTCAACACATCTACTTGTAGGTCACTTTTTCTGACTTTATGTCCCAAATGTCTGCACTTTACTGTTCAGCATTTCCCCTTGTGACTGTATCACTGTAAAGCCTTTGCTTCCCCCATGAGAACAGGCAGGGTGTGAGGAATGAAGTTCAACTTCTGTGTTATCCTGACAAAACAGAACAGACTCTCTTCATTTTACACCTGCATGCTTCCAGCTGACATTGCCTCCTATGGGAGCAACAGTTTCTGGCTATTGCAGGCCAGCTAGCATGGCTTACATAGGGAATGTGTTCTTCCATAGCTAGGGACTAATGTCTGTGGGTATAAAAATTCCTCAGAACATTTAAATCGTCCTTTCTCCTCAGCACCAAGTGCCCAAGTTCTGAAATAAGGATGCTACACAGACAGTTTGTGGACCTTGGGGGATTCCCTTGTAAAAATTCTGCCATCACATTCCAAAAGAAGAGTTATCATTATTCCCTTTTGTCACTGAAATTCTTCCTCTCACTGGGTATTGCTACATCATCTTTTCCAGAGAGAACACATCCTTGGCAACTAGAAAAGTCCCTACAAAGAGATTTATCTCTTAGTTTTGTTTTGGTTTTTGGGGGGTTTTTTTAAGTTCTGCAGTGTCTGCAACTGTCTCCAGTGTTCATTTAGCTGTTTTGAAGAGTAAGTTCTGGTGACAGATCCCCTACTCCAACTAATCCACTATGTTATGCTGGAGAGATGGTACATTTTGAAGAGGAAAACAGAGGTATCACCATCAAGTGCATCTCATGTTGTACTACTTTGCCAAAAGATATTGCATGCCTTTGTGAATTGAAAGATGGGAAAAGAAGTTTCAGTCCTTTATATGAGAAAACCCAAATGACACATTTCAACGTGCCACTTTTCTTCATGGCTACTCAGTTCTACCCCATTGGAGCCACAAGAGTTTTGTGAGAACATCTTCCTGAAATCCCAATTGCACACTGCCAATAGGAAATGAGGAAAAAGGATGAACCTTTTTATTCACACTGGTAACACTGGTATAGCAAAGCCAAATCTTACATTTTTTCAGCAGTTTCTTTTACCTCCATTTCCAGTGCATTTTTACAGATGCTTCCAGGATATGTACTCTGGTGTGAGATCAAAAAGAAACCTGTCTTGGCAAAAGACCAACAAAGAAAACTCATGGCTTGTTTATGTAAATTGTAAAAAACTGTAATTAAATAACTATAAAAAGAGTAACTGGGTTTACTGTGTGTGTCCCCTGCTTTTTGTGATAGATGTTCTTAGCCTAAACTGTTGGGGGTTTTCTCCATTTGAGTCTTGGAGGGCTGCTGTAATAAAAAGGTGAATGAGAGCCGCACTGCATTGTGCCTCCAGATGAGACAAGCAGTGAAAACAAACTGCATCCAAACAGCTAAATCTGAGGCTTAAGCCAGCCTCTGTACACTGAATAATAGCTATCCTGAGCAAATAGACATGTCTTATAACATTTCTTGAACATCAACAAACTGTGGCTCTGGTAGAGCTCTTTTATTCTTTCCTTCTTTTTCTTTTTCTTTTCTTTCTTTCTTTCTTTCTTTCTTTCTTTCTTTCTTTCTTTCCTTCTTTCTTTCCTTCTTTCTTTCCTTCTTGCCTTCTTTCTTGTCTACTTTTTTTCTTGAATGGATTGAGTCAAGGGCCCTGTATTTAGAGTAGTCTTCTTCCCACTCCTAGTTAAACAACTTCCTCAGAAAGTTCTCCTCTAGTGATCTCAATGATATTAAATCATCATATTTAGTGTAACAATCTATCTCTGCAACTTTGACAAAGCACAAAAACTAGAGACAGGTTCTCAGTTTTCCATGAAATTTGAGCTGAATTTCAGTGCACCTCTGTGTTTGTGGAAGCTCTGAAGGATGGCATTACTTCTCAAGGCAACAGCTTGAGACCACATGAAAACTGCCTATGGTGGGTTTTCTTAGTTTTGTCTCTGCAATATTGAGTGCAACTTCGCCACACAAATAGGTGTTCCAATAAAGCTGTCCTTACAGTTACACTACTGAGTTTTTCCTGGGTGTGTTACCATGGATTAAAATTTCAGTCTTTGCTACCAGTTTCCAAATGGACCATAATACATCCTTAGTAGTCCTTCATTGTAAAATCTATCGTAATGCATAAAACTTGAATAACTCACAGATGTGGAAGACCTCAGAGAGCTTCAAATTCTTGCATTATCAGCTCCAAAATCACACCTCTAGAAAACCTTAGAACTCCATTCTGGTTATTTTAATCACTAGGGTAATGTCTAGGGAAAGACATGGCTGCACACCATAAGGCAAATCTTAGGACCTGTTCTGCACTGGGGGATGCTGTTATCTTGGCAGGAAAGAGACTGCTGTTGACAGAAAATATTCGAGGGCTTTCCTCTACTTGAAACATCTTTTTTGAACTATTTGTTTTATGCTATCATTTAGACAGGTATTTGCAACAAGGAAGCCACTTCTAAAAGACTTCTAGAAAGAGTCCAGAATAAAAGGAATTGGTTTGGTATATGAAAACACAGCAGCAACATGTGCGTGTTTTTAAGGCTGCAGTGTCTCCAGAGTAATAGCAGGAAAAGGTATTTTAAGTCTCCATGCAGAAGCATGCCTAGTTTCACTTCTTGTGCTCTGAACAATATGGGAAAGTTCTGACTGCTGACTCTTGCTAACTCTTGCTTGCATTACTATAGACAAGAATTAACTACTTACACCCACAGTTTTACAGTTTTGGTTGTTTCAATGACACAACTTGCAGCTGGTTGGACATCTCTGTTGGATCTTAAACAGATCAGTCTTCTTTAAAGAGACTAAAAAGTTTTTACAGTGCCTTGTGAGCCAGTGCATCACTATTTCTGAAGCTCTTCTGTAGACAGAACTTCCTTTGAAGTCAATGGGAGTTCTCTCTGAATAAGAACTTTAGGATTTGGGCCTCAGGACACAAATGCTGTGATCAATCTTTTGAGCACAGTGAGTAACATTTTCTTGGCTTTCAGAGCTACACTAAGCCAAACAGTAGCCCCAGGGATTCAAAATAGGTTAAATGGGAGAATCTGCTTTGTTTCAACCTACATCTTTCTTTAGCTTTTAAATCAGCATAGTCCCCATGCTTAGTACTGACCTGCCAAAAACACCCGCCAACAATAAGAGCAGATGTTTTCATAGTTTTATAGTCAAACCTATCATGACATGAGACACTATGAAACAGAGTTGTGTTCAATGAAAAACAAACATACTTGATGTGGACTGACCTGTTTAGACGTAGCGACCTGAACGTACAGTCTGGAACAAAAGACTTGAAGGCTGAGAACTTTATTAATTATGTTACGGGGAGGTTTGTAGGCACTGATTTCAATCAGACCATCATAGTACCAAACACGGAGTAAACATCAGAATTAGTGATACAAAAAGTTGGCAGTACAAGTAGGCAAGACTGTTACTCCCTGTCTCCTATTCTTTATAATTCCTCTGACTTTATACATGGAAAAGTCAGCAAGCAAGAGATTGTGTGACCTTCCAATACCTCTCACGAAGTCCAAAATGAAACCTGTCTGCCAACCTCCTATCTTATTGTCAAGACTACTCTCCCCCTTTCACACATTTTTAACAGTGTATTATTACTGGACTTAAAAAATCATAACTTCCTGTGCCCAACCCAGCCTTGGCTGAACTCCAACATCCCTGGCCACTTTCCCCCATGAAACTGAAGGCCCACGTTCTTCCTGTTACCTGTGATGAAGGCTTTGCCCTTGCTGATTTCAGTGGTAACAAGTCTAGATCCGGTGATAAATCCCACCCTGATACGGGAAGCTGTCGGAGAGTGCAGCAGTGCATCAGCAGTGTGGGGCAGAGCAAAACTCTCTTGCATTTTCAATCCTCATAGGATTTCACACAACTGTATTAATGAAACAACACATAAGAGAACCAAGAGAAAAGACAAACCGAAACAAGAGAAAAGTGTAACAAATTCTTATTGCCTGAACACAGCTAAGAGCCTGAACATTTTACAGGCTCTTACCTGTGTGATAACATAGGTGGAGGTGCACAGATGTACAGCCCACTTCTTTTCCTGGAGTCCCAGGTCTGATGCTGGCCTATTAGCATTTTGGTGGAGGAAGTCCTGCAACTTCTGTTTCTGCACACAGCGAGTGGAGAGTGTCAAGCAGCTGTAAATATCATGTTGGTATGCATTGCAGTGGGAAAACACTGAAGTCTTCAGATGTGAATATATAGGGCACTATCACTAGCAGACAGAAAAGTGTTTTGGAGAAGCAACTTCAAAGCTGATGAAGGAAACATAAAAAGCAATGTACTACCTGTAATATGAGCAACTGTACTCCCAAGCACAAGCTCAGCAGCTAGAAGAATTCCTCCACAGTATCAGTAAGACTGAGGTCTCCACTATACACCAGATATGCCCTGACACAGCTAAACCTACTTAAAGTTTTAAACAAGTAAGGTCTTGTCCAGCCTTCAACTCACAGAAGTGATGTAAACAGTCTGCTGATTCAGTTGTACGTGTAGATGGTTTCCAGTGTTTGCTTCTTTGATTTCTTCTTTTAATTTTGTTTTCTTTTTTACATCTGTATAATGAGTTCCCTTCCCTCTCCCTCCTTCAACTAGGTCAAAAAACCCTCTGACTTGCCCAGTTTCTTCAATGCCTTGGCTCTACTTCCCAGTATGAAATCCAGGTACTACACTGGTTCCTCCCTAGAGATTTCTCCTTTTGTTCCAATCCCTTCTCTTGGTTCCTGATCTTGAGGGAAGAGGCAAAACAGCCAGCAGAGAGAGGCATGTAATAAGAGACAGCTCAAGACCACTCAGCAGTTCAATTTGTTCACCTCAAAGAAGAGGACAAAGTAACGTATTTTTCCCTTCAAATTAAGAAACAAAGAAGGGCTTTAGTTTCACCAAAATGGTTCCCTACGTCTTTTCTCTCTTCCCCTAGGGTATAGGTCCCTGCTCATTCCCAGGGAGCACGGAGAAGCAGGGCACTCACTCCCCCATGCAGCCTTCCACCACCACGGGGAAATGGGTGGCCAGGGGCTGGCAAGTCATGAAAGTCACAGGCAAGGGACCAGTCGTGTGGCCACTGCTCAGCCTCTTCTGGGGTGACCTATGAGGCAGCTGCTTCATGAGGCGGTCAGATCACTGCTATTTGATCCTAGCTGGCAGGGTGCACTCAGGTTTTAGGATCCTACAGAGTCCGAGATTGGTTCTTGACAATTCTTTCATCCCCAGTTTGGAAACTCTCTAGGCAATGAAATTTGATTGCTTATGCCCAAAGAGAAGACTGCAACTTGCTTTTGTCTGTCCTGTTTGCACATATCTTTCTTGGGGATGGGTATAAGAAGATGGAACTGGAAGAGCTGCTGTACAATAAATTCAGACACAATCACAATCACACTTTTTACTTGCCAGAATACCCTCTTTCCTTGCATTTGAGGAGTGCAAAATAAAAAATTATATATATTATGAAAGAATGCATGTTAAGATCCTATCTGCACTATGAATTGTAACAGTATTGTCCATGGACATCCTGATTTGACACAGCAACAGCTGAGGCAGCCTCTGGGGAAGCACCACTAGAAACAAATTGTGCTTTCTCAGGAGCACTGGGAGCTATGAAATGATTTCCTGAAATAAGCATCTTCCTGCTGATATCCAAGATGAGGCTTACAAGGACTCCAAGGCTGCATATGAATGAAACTTGTACTCACACTACCTGTGTCAGAAATCCAGTATAACACACTTCCACATCAAATGGAAGAAGGATTCATCTAGGGAAAATAATTTCAGCTTTGAAAGAGAGACTGAAGAAGGCTAATAAAAATATATTTTCTTAATAGGCCTTTGTTGCTCTTGCTTTAATCTTCAAAAACTTGTATCTTCCCCCAGTATAACACTAATGACAGCCTTTGTTTTTCCTTCTTACTGGCAATGAAGTGGAACACACAGTAAATGTGTTTGATGATCAGAGTGCATTGCTGAGTCTTAGGAGCAGTGCAACAGTGTTTCCCAGATGCAGCTTAGAATTGTGCAAATGTTGTCTACCTGCATTAACTCTTCATTGTCTTGCTGTTTAAGCACGTATCAGTGAAAGACAACTTGGGTTAAAGAAGTAAGAAGTGTCTCTTTCAGACTGCTTCCATCGCCCCGTTTAGATCGTGTTAATCTCTTCTTTGTGAAGCACAGCAGCCCACTCGCAGCTGTGCATGAAAACAGTTTGTCTGAGCTTCCAGCCCAAATGAACAAATGGGTAGGGCAAAAGACCTGACATGAGGAGGAGTCCTGTGCTTTGTTCTCAGCACTGCCACTAGAAGGGCATGACAGGGGGTAAGGCACTCAGGGCCTCTCTGTCAGTCTTCCCTGGATTTCATCAGCTGATGAAGGCTGTGGATGACACAGAGCTGGAATATGCAGCTGGGACAAAGGAGAGGTAGAACATAGTCCAGGAGGAAAGCAAACTTGACAGAGAGTAGAAAAACAGAAGTGAGGTGGAAGGTGTGGAGTACAAAGTGCAAGATGCTACTTTTGAGGAGCAGACCACAGAATCTCCTACAAGCGGAGACCTCATCAGTTAGGGCAACTGCTGGTCACTTGTTAGAAGATGATGTACCAGGCAAGAACTCAAAAGGAAAGAATTTGAACTGAAGTTCAAGTTAAAGAACAGCAGTACAGTAACACAAAATTATCAAAATAGAAATAAGAAGAGCTGTGAGATCTGTGGTGGTCTGCTAGCAAGAAAAGCTGAGGCACCCGTTCTACACCAACATCTTTCAAAAAATGGTGCTTCATCAGTTTATGAAAATCAAATTCCCATCCTGTGATCCTGGGTTTTGAAGAGTTGAAATTACTGACTTTCAAACTGGTTACAAAAGGGGAACTGTTCATTGCCTACTGTAACACAAATGTTCTCAAGAATTAGGTTGACTATGGAAATGGTTGGAGTGTTCCCTGCATGTTTAAAATGAAAGTAAAATACCACGTCAGTGGATTAGTAATATAAACTGGAACTAACTGGTCCTATTCAATTGCCTATGGCAAACAAAACATAAATACTTGAAAAACACTAGAAATAATAGAAAGTTTATTTGATCTATTATATTATTTCAAAAGGTATAACCTACCTGGTTCCTTATTAGTTAAACACATACAAGGATTACATTTAAATCTAGAAGCTGTATCTTACTAGTATTAGTCACCTTAAGATACTCATTTATCTGCTTATTACCTGTTTTCACAGGTCTCATTTTCTGTTAGTTTTTCAAAAGCAATCATAAAGTTATTTCTTGACTTCATTAGCATTATTTTTGCTGCTATTTTCCAACAAAATTCCAGGATTTCTTTTCCAGACCTTACACAGTATTTCTGTCAAGAGCTCTTTTTCCAGGTGTAAATATATTTTTATATGTATATATACATATATATACACACACACAGAACCCAAGGAAATATAACTACACAGATTTTATTTTCATTATAAGCACCAAGTCACAAGCTGAGCTTTGTTATACTTTAAAATACATATTTCAACTATCTGTCAAGCTACAGTGCTGTTACCAAAAGGCATCTCAGACATTAAAGGGGAAGGTCTTAGTTTCATCTACTACCAGCTTTGAACGGTAGTCTCTGTAGCGAAGAGTATTTGTTTCTGGATCTAGAGCAACGGCAAGCATGTCCTCCATTTCCTCCTGAGTAAAGGGCTCACCTGAAAGACAGCAGAGAATAACACTTTGCCTTGGTAAGTATCCTTTCGAGGACTGGCAAATTCCACTGCTTTTCCCTTGAAAGGATCTCCTTTTGATTCTCACACAGAGGAGAAAAGGAATAAAACTAAGGATCTTACTCCTTCCCTTTTGCCAGTATAAGTCCTGCACACCAAGTGAGCCAGTCTAAAAGAAAGGGGACAGAGGATGTGGATCTATCTGATCTTCTAGTTCACAGACACCAAAACAGCCTGTTCCTCTCTGCCATGGATTTTGAAACAATTATTTTTGTCAGAGCTTTTCTCCTGTGTACATTAGAATTATTATCTCTCATTTGGCTGTCCTTGCACTTGTATTCACATCATGAAAGACTTCTGGTTTTTCTCTTTTAGGAGTTTCAAAGCTGCTGATGGCCCACTTCATGCCTCAGAGAATCAGGTTACCATCTGAGGCTAGGTCTTGCACAAAGCCCACACACCCTTTTGAACATGAGGCGGGTGGGCATGAGTCAGCCACGCAAGAAAAGCAGAGGTTACATTATCTCTTCAAGAGATATGGAGGATTACAGAATGTACAACTTAAATCTCGTCTTTGAATCTCTTTGTTTGCATACGGCTCTGGAATTAAGATCAAGACAATGTAAGAATGAATGAGCACTGAAACCACTGAAACATCCAGAAATCTAAGCTGCAATTTTACAGGACAGCAAAAGAGTCACATACTCAGTGAGCACAAAGGTATGCACAGAATCACAAAATATCCAGACGTGACTGAATTATGAGTAAGGATAAGAATAAAAATCTCTGTTTTGTAATGTTTGCAAGAAGGCAGATAAATGCTCTTTCCCTGCATCATTGACCAGTGAAATGTCCTAGTCTGCAGCCACTCATCACAACAACGCATTGTTTGAAGACAATGTATCTATTCCTGCAGATTTTGGCATGCAGGGTTAGGACCTCAAGGTGCCATATACATGTGTAATGATTTTTACTTAAATACTGATATTACAAAAATCATGTTACCTTCTTCAGTCAAATGTTTGACCAAGTCCTCTTTGGTAATATATCCACATTTATTCTCATCCAAAGCCTTTAAAGAAAAAGAATAAAACCTGTGGTTTTAAGCTTATTGTATCAAAAAGTAGCAACTTCTTCCCAGCAATTAGGTACTTGAAAATTTTGTTACAGACCTCAAATGCATGTAGAATAACATCTTCGGGAATAGGTCGGAATCTGAAACCATGGAATCAGAAAAGTTAAGTTACTGTTTGCCAGTGTTCTGAAAAAACTAAATACGAGTACTAAAGGAAAAGGAAAACTTATTTTCTTAATTACTAAGTTTTGTCTATCAAGCATTTAATTGCAGCCTGACCTTTTGGAACTGTCCACATATTTAACTCTTACATCTTTTGTTGTATTACTGTTTAATTTCCCTTGTGCTGAGGAGCCAGATGAATGGCTTCTGCATGTCTGGGCTGGCTGGGTGTGTTGGTAGGAATCAGCAACAGCTGAATCATTCTACGTAGCCAATGCACTGAACAGAAATGGACAAACCAAGAAAACAAAGTTTTGTCCAGGTAGGCTGGTAGCTAGGCAACAGATCACCTAGTGGGACTTGGGCAGTCTAATGAGCTGATGATGAGCAAAGGAGGCTGGTAGCTATAAAAGAGAAGGTCTGTCACTAACAATTTCAGAGAGAAGGGAGAACTGGGCACGTGTGTGCATGCATATGCATGCCTGATTTCAGAGCTGGAAAGGAAGCTCAGTGCAGCAATGGAGAGCTTCCATATCCCAGCAGGCTCTCACCAAATCCCCAGAATACTAAAGAGAAGGAGCTGAATCCAGGGAGGTTCTAACTGCTTGATTGCTTTGTCCAGACCCGCCTCAGTCTTTTACTATCTAAAAATCAAATGTGCTAAGAAGAAGCCTTGGATTTTGTGATCCAAATCTCATGTGCCCTTGCATAAGTGAACTATGGACACAGTGCCCCAAAAGATAAAGTGGATCTTGACAAGCCTGCACTAGCCTGGGGAAAGAGTGGGATGGGTGTGTGGGTATGGGTGTGTGTGGGGGGGGCTGGGTGTGTGTATGTGTGCATGTTTGCATGAAGGGGGCGTGGAGGAGGAGGAGGAGAGCCCAGAGCAGCAAGGCATCATTGTGTGAAAGAGTGAACATCAGTGCGGAGCCACAGCTACTTCATGTGTAGAACACCCTCCTACCAAAGGCCCTCTGTGTGCAAAATAACTTCTCAGGATTGGACAAGACTGAGTTTCTCAAAAGCCTTGACTACTATCTTTAAAATGAAAGATAAACTCCTTGTAAGGAATCTTGCTTTAGTGCAAAATGTCAAAATAGCACAAGTTTCTGTGTACGTGCAAAGACTTCTATGCACCTTTGTGACCACTTTTAGATCAGCATTCTTTTAGAGTGCTAATTGTACACATTCAGCTGTACCTGGCAGTCATTTTGAGACACGAACATGAAGCTGGTTTACACAACTTATTTAGCATATACTGTAACACTCTGTGCTTCTCAGTAACTGTAACTCATATGTTCAGAGAAAGCAATAGTTATGACCTTAATTTGCATACAAAATATTTCAGAGATACACAAAGCATGCTGAATAGCAATTCGGATTTCCATTAAAAATACAAAAGCTACATATTATCACAATTATGATTATAAGATGGTAATATTTATATCATCAGTACAACATAATTTAATGTAAATGAACTAATTTTGAAACAAAATCTATCTAGCGAATGTAAACTGAGTTTAAATGACAAAGAAGATCTATACTCCTTCCAGTTACATAAAATTTCTGTAGATACGTTTATTCAGAGTCAACCCTGTCAATCTGGAATAAACTTCAGACACATAAAATTCACTTTCCATTACCTTCTGTCAAGTAGTACTTTTGTCATCACTGGAAGAAATTTTTCCAAATGAACGAATCCACCCGGTTCTTCTACTTCTATCTAAAAATAAAACTTAAGTGTGGCAGGGTATATGACTCATTAGCAAACTAATCCAAAAAACAGAAAATTGGGGTGGTCCTTGCATTAAAATTACAGCATTAGACTTTGAATATTTATATCAGGTCTTTAATATCACATGGCACTGTAACATCTGAGTGAAAGGCTTGTGATCAAATAGAAAGAGATTCAAGGAAGAAATAATATGCCAGGGAAATACAGGCCTGCTATTATAGACACTTCCAACAACTCAATATTGCCCTCTTGTGCTTTGAAACCATTCGTGCAAATGAACCTGACACGGAGTAACTGATCTTATCTCCCACAATAACTCAGCAGAGGTTTAAACATTCAGGCTGAAGTCATACTAGTAAAGTCTATCAGGATATGGAGCATTCCCAAGCAGTGTAACGTGAACACCCATTACAGCAAACCATGAGCATGTTCCCTTGGCATGATTTTGAACTGTGCCACCCAGCATTCCCCCCAGCAGATCCTGGCTTAGACCCTAAGGACTTTTCCCCAGCAGGATGCTTGGTGCAGCCACTCTGCATAAAACAGTTACCAGGGTGGGCGTGAGCTGCTCTGTGCCAGCTGGCTTCAACACTCAAGGGTGTTTCTGGGCATATTTAATTGGCTAGCATGGATACAGCTCCAGTCAAGTACACCTTAATTATGGAATTTGTTGCTTTCATGTTTCATAGTCAAAGAGAGTTGTCAGGGGAAGGACCAGAGAGGCAGGCAGACTGAGTCAGGGCAGACTGAAACAGCCATAAGGCAGCCTATGAAATGCTACCCAAGGAAGGCTTCCCTTTGCCTCCCAAATAAATTAACAAATTAGTCCCAAAACACTGGGGACTTCTAGCAGCATTCTCACTGCATTCCTATACTTCCACAGGAGATAAGCAACATGGTAAAAACTGCTCTCTGTCATTGGGGTGCATCCCTGAAAATTTCAAGTTTTTCTCCCAAAAGGAGCCCTGTTAATTGAGCTAGCCTGTTCCTGTCTGTGTTGAAACTGGATGCATGCCTTGAGGTCTCACATGGCAGCAGTGACACCTTGCTAGGCCACCTGAGACACAGCCCAGATTGAAAGAAAACTCAAACAGGCACTGATTTGAAATCTAACTGAGCCAGGAAAAACTTAGTAAGGAATCTTCCTCCTGGGAGCTGGGTCAGAGCTGGGGCAGTTCCTAATACATCCAGTCGCTTAAATGGAAAGCTGCAACTGCTGCTGCAGGCTCGTTTCCAGTGTTCTGGAAGGGGTTTGGGCACTAAGAGAAGACAGCTATCACCTCTTGCTGCTTTAGAGAGGAAACTGGCTTAAAAAAACACATTTTCCCTTCTGTTTGGTGAGCCTAGCAGAAAGGATCTTTAGCAAGGAAATAAAGATGTTGTGTGCTTCATTCTAAACCAAATGGAGCCTTTTACCATTACAGAATCACTTGTTTTACTGCTTGCTTGACTGAAAAGATGTAACAAAATACCTGGAAAAACCTAGTCCTGGGAGGTGATCAGCAACCTCAGCTTCTTCTGATGTGGAACAAGCAGCTTCCATTTCAGAGTCTCTATAGATCCAGCAACATCCTGAGCAGTTAAAATTAATCCTATTTCTAACACTTCTTACTCTTCCTCATGCTCACTCCTGTTGTACACCTCATTTCTCACTGATGTTTTTCTTTTTCTGTATTTCCTCCTCTTTTCACAGTAACAGTATTTGCTTGTTCAAAGTCTGTGAGTTTCGTTCTATTTCTTTCCTTTGGGTACATCCATAGCTCCCATAACAACTGTATTGTGGAACCTGTTATGTTTTGTATCTGTATTCTCTCAGCCATAACACTGGGGTACTTGAAACACACAGAAACAAAAACATCTTCCAGACTTACCAGGGATTGTAGTAATCCTTAGATTAGTTTTCACCATCTCTAGGTTTAGCATTTAATCTTAACTTTTTAAGTAGGCCTAGAGATATGATATTAAGTACAGAACTGAGTATAAGGCAATACAAGAAACATTATATGATGATTTCTAGAGATAACATAATTATATGAATGCTGATTTTGCAGATATGAATAACGTGATGGCAGCATATGCCAGTTTAGCAATAAGGCTAATAAGAAGATGACATGACATAGGCACAAGTCGTGAGAAACAGAAATTAATCACAGCTCACAATGGGCAACAATACTGGGGAAATAGCTTGTTTACAAACTGGCTAACAGACACAATTTTTACCTTATCTAGATTGAGATAAAATGGTATTACCACAGCCAATTATACTGGCATCTAACATAAATTAAGATATGTTTGTGATTATCGTAAGGTATGAAGGGTTCCACAAGAAGACAGTGTTCTTCTGGTACTAAACCTATGCCACAGTTTCCTTTACAGGCACCATGAAACATTCTTTGCTATTTATTTTGCAGTGCAGTGTTCTTTAAAGTTTACCATTGCTCTTGAATGTATTCTTTCTTCCTGCAGTATTTGTACTTCAATATTCTTACAATCAGCATTTTCATACATGTTACACTGTTGTATCTCAAGATTTTTCTGCCTCATGGCTACATTGCATTGTACTTTTTATGTATTACTTAATTAAAATTTTCAGTAATATTGAAAAAAAAAAAAAAGGCCAATCTCGTCCAGAGGAAGAGGCAGGCCTTAAATTCTTCTGGTTCCCCTGAACTTGAAGGGAGTTGTCAAAGCATCCCCTTTTCACAAAACTGTATCCTCAGGGAGTTGCACTGTTTATTTGCTGTAAATAAAAGTCACTGTGGGACACTAAAAATATCATCTATATATCTATATTAAGCAACATAATTTCTCTTTCCATTTGGTCTTGTTTGTCAGTGGGACCTGGGACAATCTGGTTCTGAGAGTACAGAACCAGAGCAGATAGACTGCAGTATCATGTTAGGAGAGCTTTCTCCTCTGATGGTTCTTTGCACTTCCTCATCTGAAGCAGCTGCATCATTTTCACAAGCCTTAGTACAAGATTTCTCACACTACATTCTGATCTACAAGAGACCAGACAAGCCTAGTGAGGAGAGACTACTACTGCAACTATCCAAATTTTTGTTGGCGCAGGAAGAAAAGAGTAGGATACATCAATTCCCCGTATCCTGACCTACATGTGAAATGGAGAAAAAACCTTACTCCACCTCTCAGCTCCAGCACTGTCCACTGCTTAAAGCAGCATGCCCATTTGCAAAAAGAATGTGAAGTCTTTTTCCCACTTCTTTGTCCCATTTATTAACCATACCATGCCAAGGCACCAGCACACCACTCTTCTATTACAAGCATGATGTAAGGAGACAAAAGTTAGTACAGGAAAAGACTGTGGAGAAATGCAATTATATTCCTTTCCTTACCACTGCCATCACTGGGAGAATGAGAGGACCACTAGGTCTTGTGAGGTTTTATGTCCTGAAGCCTGATTTACAAGCTGAAGCAATCAAGTAAGAAAAGATTCTTACCTATAACTCCGAAATCTCAAGACTGAGAAAGACCTCATGAAGGACAGAACATTGAAAGATCTGGCTATAAGACAGCAATAACAGGACCCAGCTCAAAAAATGGCAGGCCTTCCCTCTGGGTATTTTTAGAATGTGATGTATAATTTTAACACCTGCTCAAGAACTAATTTTCACTACCTAACCCTGCAATGTGTTTCCACGGCAAGTCCAGAAGAGTGAGATGGTTAGAGTTTGGATATCCTAATCTGACTGAAGTTTAGGACATTCTGTTTTATCAGTCAAAACCAATTTTTCCTCCATTTTCTATAAATGCCCCTCCACTTTGGCACAGTGTCACAGTGACCCTTAGGGATAGAAGAGAGTCAATGACTCCTCATTTTAACCCATCAATGTTGTTACCTCCTCAGCCTAAAGGTTTGCTTCAGGGCAACCTGCGAGACTGTCTGTCTGCTGGAAACACTTCCACGACACTTCCAACATCTTGGGAAAGAGTTTAGGTTTCCCACCCACCAAGGCAGAAAGGCCAAACTTGTGCAAGTTGAAGGCTGAAAAAAATACAACAGATCTAAACATTTACCTTTGCAAGCAGTTCCTGTACTTCTGCCTCATTTGGGAAGCAACCCAGTGACCTGACAATGCAACCAATCTCTCTGAAAGAAAAGGAAAAGGAAAAGGAAAAGGAAAAGGAAAAGGAAAAGGAAAAGGAAAAGGAAAAGGAAAAGGAAAAGGAAAAGGAAAAGGAAAAGGAAAAGGAAAAGGAAAAGGAAAAGGAAAAGGGGAAGGGGAAGGGGAAGGGGAGGGGGAGGGGGAGGGGGAG
>VZTF01003884.1:824307-866892 GCA_013397755.1 Cnemophilus loriae
AGAAAAGAAAAGAAAAGAAAAGAAAAGAAAAGAAAAGAAAAGAAAAGAAAAGAAAAGAAAAGAAAAGAAAAGAAAAGAAAAGAAAAGAAAGGAAAGAGAACATCTTTGTTACTAAGTCTGCAATACAAGACTGTGGAGAATACATATAACAATTCAGAGCTTGCATAGGAATGTGCACATAGGAGTGTGCACATAAAAGCAAACAAGCAAATCTATGTGGAATTTTAAGATGATGTCTCAGTGAGCAATGTCTATTTTTTCAGACATTAAATATTCTGAAGCTCCTTGGAATTGTTCTTGCAATTTTCCCTAAAATATCTTTACTATTGTGTTGTGGTGTACTGTGTGCAAGTTACTTTTACATTGCTGTTCTCTAATTGTTATGCTTAATTTCAGTAAAGTCTATATTTACGTAGTTAACAAATCACTTGGAAATCTACTGAGATGCAAGGTAACAAATAAAATATATGCTTCCATTAAATGCTATAAAGATACAAATTCTAACTGCATTAAAGAACAATTACAAAAGGTCAGGAAGAAGGCAGCCCTGCTATGTCCCTGCTGTGCTCTGAAAGAGTCAAACAGAGCAACGAAGTGGCTTATCACCACTCTGTTTATGATGTAAATATATTCATAGCTTGCATTTACTGCTGAACCTGGTGCAGCTGTTCTGAGGCTCTAAATAAAATTCTGACCAAACTGGCAATGCCTCAAAATAGTCTAAGATGAACAGCGTCACAGACTAGAAACAAAAGTATTGTAAAGCTGTAATAAAACTTCAATGAGACTTATGGTATGATTAAAAAAAAATGACAGAAGCATTAATATAGCTTGTGATTTGCAATTCAGTTCAACAACACAGAAACTGAAGCACATTTGAATATGTATTCACAGTGCTGGTGGTTCCCATGATCCAAACCTCTGTGGTTCCTTCCTTCATCTTGACTAGCAGTGAATTTTTTCATTTGGTGCAAAAATCAGATTGCCTAATAAAAATGGTAGATATGAGGAGGAATGACCTCTGTAAAATCTTCTTATAATTGTAAGGCCCTGAATGTAGCACACCAAGGACATGCAAAATTATATGTATAAGTCTGACCTCCTCAGACAGGTCCCAAAGAGTTCCAATTCTGATTGAAAACATGTGAGAAGCACTACAACAGACAAAAGAGAAAAAGGCTGGCTGCACAAAACCAGTTACAAAGCAAAACCCAATCCAACACATCCACATGTTATGAAATGAAACCATCTACTCAAATGACCCTGCCCCTGTGGGTGTGAATAGCCAATGGCCTCAGGGAGATCAGTCATTTAGACATAATCCTTGTCCATGCATCCTTCTTCTAGTATGGATAATATTGCATTTGTTGTTCTCACTCCTGTACTCCCTCATATCTTCCAGCTATTTGTAAGTATTCCCTGCCTTCACCAGAGTAACATCCAAGACAAATCCTGCCTCCTTGTTGTCCCACACTATTTCTGCTCTCACAGACTGCCAGGGATGGGAATGTTGCCATCACCTTCCTGCCTCACCTCACCCACACCCAGCAAAATTGTGATGTGACGGAGATAAGTCAGGCCCTAGAAGAGTCTGCAAAATCTGGCACTGCTGGATGCTGTATCTGGCAGTCTGCATGCATGCCAGCATGAAAATGTTGCTTGAAGTGTTTGCGGTAAAAAAGGTCAGATCCCATTTGGTAATAACATGGAGTTTAAAGGACCTGATAGGAAACTATTTTGCTCCCAGCCACTTCCTCTCACTTAGTTCAGCAGCTGCAGTTTCTGCTGTGTAGTTTCTAGAATACGAAAACGACAGTTAAAATCAAGTTTATGATCATACAAGTTTTGTAACACAGATGCGATGAAAATTTTGGGTCATAGTTTTCACCTTACATATAACGCTTTCAATGACAAGATTTGCAATATCACAAAAGTCCTTGACTGAGGGACATGAAATATGCATGAAACAATATCATCTTCTTTGTGCTTAATTTCTTACTAACTTGTACTAGGAGCCATGGAATACCAATGTTAGCCTGTCAAACCAGTATCACTTTCCATTCTTCACGGATATCTGATATTTCAGGCAATAATACTGATACAGCTACAATTGTGGTTAAGAATTGTGCTGTGCTGCCACCTTCTGATACAAGATAATCGGCAATTAATAATCCCATTTGTGATACAGCCCTGCAATATGAACCTAGGAATAATTAGACAGTAAGTTTTTGTTCATTTTCTGTATCTGCACTGCTACAAAAATTAATGTGAAATTGTGCATTTACTGCATTAAATAGACTTTTGGATGTCCCCTGTCTGAATGAATACATTTTTAAAAGAGTGTATTTGTATCATTTCATTGTTGCAACATGCTCTCAAGCTGTATATCCATATATAATGGAGTGAGAAGTTGAGAAAATTCTACAGCTATTTAGCCAAGACTGCAGATGTAAATGACAAACAAACAAGCAAGGAGTACGCCATGATGCAGTGAGGGCTGGGGGCCCCCAAGGCTAGGGGCTGGTAGTGGTGGGGCTTCTGCCCCGGGCCGGGCAGCCAGGACCCATCCTACTGCCCAACCAGGAGCAGGGCACCAGGGGCACCGGGACAGCCCCAGCCTCGGGCATCAGGCACCTCCCTGGGCACAGACCAAGAGATTTAAGTGATCACTCTCCCCTAAAGAGCCCTATGGACAAGGGAACAGCAACTATACTGAGTGTGGAGACATATCCTGAAATTCTCCCCATTAAGTATAGCTGAAAAATCATTACTTCTATGAAATACCCACAATTTTTTAAATGCAAAGGCACTATAAGCATGCATTGCTACAACCATCACATATTTTGCACCTCTTTTCTCTCTATGTAGAGAGAGATGTAGAAAAGGTGTTCAGAAATGTAGAAAAGGTGTTCAGAACATTTAAATATATTTTTCAATTTGTCTTCATAAAGAATGTCTAATGACAACAATTTCACTAGTTCTCACACTCCATTGTAGTGTTTCTACTCAATAACTGATTTATAATTAAAAGGATATTCTTTTGAAAATAGTTATTGTAAATATGAAAAATTACTCCAGTAAACTTTCATGACAGCAGCTTATAACCTCAGAACCAGCTCCCTGAGACATAAACGTGGTTTATTGCATTTTATAACATGTCATATGTGTATGAATGTTTATGTTAAAATTAAGTTTAAGTAGCACTGTCAAATATTCAAACTTTAAAAATACCAGAATTAAGATCATCTAGGAATTTTTAAATTTGACATCCTTCAGCTCTGTATTTTGTAGCCAGTTATGCCCTGATCAGTCTAACATGTTTTTATCTTCCACTGAACTTCTACCTCCTTGCTCAGACATATATTTTGTCTGTTTTTCCATAACATTGTATGCTAAAGGTACAGTGCAGGCAGTTCTCCCTCCAGTGTCCCATGTGTGCACCATTTCCTCAGTTCTGGTCATTCCACTTCAAAAAGGAGAAATCTGAACAAGAAGAAGCACAAAAACAAATGGCAAGAACTATAGAATAGCATCTCCTAAGTGATTAAACACATCCAGACTCTTCAGCCTTAACCTACTGTGGATAGTAGATGAATGTGACAGCCAGGTATGAAATCATTAATGAGAAGATTAATATAGAACAATTGTTTGCTTTTTATCATAACATAGGAAAAAATAAACCAGGGGTCACTCAAATCATAATGTAGCAGACGTGAAAAACCAACAAGAGTATTTCTGTGTATTTGTTCAGTTCCTTGTATTCCTCCCCCAAGAAGCTACTTGGTAGCTCAGATGAGGGTACTGGGCTAAATACCACCTGGTACAATCAAGTATGATCATATTTATGTTGATTTTCACATTAGTATTGTTATCATTATGACTATTCTTAACCGAATAATATGCAAGTTTTCTTCCATGTCTCCTAAAAACACCTCACTGCCAGAGCAGTATCCATCTCCCACATTAGCCCAGAGGAAGGATGCATTCCCGTTGAGTGCAGATAACCGACACACACTGGCAGGGACACCCCTCAGTGTGCTGGGATATCCTGAAAGCCAGGGGTTTCATACAGGATCCAGGACCTGTAGTGCCAAATGAGCTATCAGAGCATGGATTTATTTGCTAGCAATAATTGTGGCCTTAGACCTCCTGTCTATCTGCAGCTTCCTCTTGCCCCTT
The DNA here is from genome assembly GCA_013397755.1 of Cnemophilus loriae. Classification (NCBI taxonomy): domain Eukaryota; kingdom Metazoa; phylum Chordata; class Aves; order Passeriformes; family Corvidae; genus Cnemophilus; species Cnemophilus loriae. Next base: position 828,487 of record VZTF01003884.1, read on the forward strand.
TATTCCCCCAGTCCCAGCATCCCTCTGTCAAGCAAGTTTCAGTCTTCAACCGCTGAACAATGCAAAATGTCTATTAAAGGAGCAAAGACACGCTTCTCTAATCAGGGTCAAAAGGACTGACTCAATTACATTTTCTGGTAAAGCAGATGATGGTTTAGGGAGGCAGAACCTGTGAACCCATGGCGAAAGGAGACTACAATGGAGCAGGTTGGTTGGTAGGACTCGTGGCCCTGCAGGGGACCCACACTGAAACAGCCTCTTCCTGAAGGACTGTGTCCCTTGGAAGGGACGCAGGCTGGGGTAGTTAGTAATGAACTGCAGCCCATGGGAAGAAGTTCATGGAGGACTGTCCCATGGGAGAGACCCCATGCTGGAGCACAGGAAGAGTGTAAGGAGTCCTTCCCCTGAGCAGGGAGGAGTGGCACCAACTACACGTGATGAACTGACTGTAACCCTTATTCCCCATCTCCCTGCGCTGCTGGAGGGGAGGAGACAGAGAATCGGGAATAAAGTTTAGCCCAGGAAGGAAGGAGGCCAGGGGGAAGGTGTTTTTAAGATTTGGCTTTACTTCTCATTATTCCTACTCTGATTTGATTGGTAATAAATTAATTTCCCCCAAAGTCGAGTCAGTTTTGCCCATGATGGTAACTGGTGATTTTTCCCTGCCCTTATCTCGATCCACGAGCCTTTTGTTATATTTCCTCTCCCATGTTCCACTGAAGAGAGGAGTGATGGAGTGGCTTTGGTGGGCATCTAGCATCCATCCAAGGTCAACCCACCACAAACCTACTTGTCCAAACAGGGCCAAAAGAACTGTTTCAATGACATTTTCTGGTAAAGCAGATGCCAGTTTAGGGAGCTATTTATCTCTATCGAGATTCTGTAATATTTTTGTGAATATATTTACAAACCTGACATCCACAGTTTTGTTGGATTCACGGTCAAACACCTCAAAAGCTTCTGTAATCTTTTTCTCAATTTCAGCTACTAGACCATCTGCAAAAAGAAACATAAGAAAAAGAATGATTCGCTGAGCTGTTACAACTAATTTATTTCCAATTTGAGACTTATGACAGCAGAAGCACCAAAACTGATAAAGGGCAGACAGGAAAGGTACTTTGAAAAAGCAGAAGTTATTATGAAAAACCCCCACTCTAAATGCAGGATCTGTCATTTATATTAGTAATATTGCCTTGCTATGGCTCTGCAGCTACATCAAGTCTGGTGGCAATGGTGTGCCTCAGCTGCATGAACACGGTGTGTCCCAGGTGTGGACCCTGCCCAGCTCTCTTTGGACAACAAGCCTGAGCCCTTCCTGGATGCCACTGTGCCAGTGGAAGCAGCAAGGCAAACATGGGCCCAGGCTTGCCCTGAGATGGGGCTGAGTCACTTCATCCAGGTTCCTGCATCCAGGGAAACATAAGTGCTCTCATGTCCACTCAGTTAGTCACAATGTATGAAAAGCTGAGAACCAGGGATAAAGAGATGTATAAGATATGTGCACAGTGAATATGGCTCATGGTGAATAATTTATAGTAAGAGTTTGGAAAGGAAGACAATCTCAGCAAAGTGGAAGGAGTAATTTGCTGCATTTACTTTTTATATCTCAATCTCAAAGAACGGGGAAAGAAGAACCACAAGTTATCACAGATATATCTCACATGAGCCAGAAATTGCATTCTTGGGGCAAGCTAAGAACCAGGAAATAAATTCTGAAGAAAAAATATAAGGAGAGGAAACGGTCTATCTCAAAATAAAAACTCCCTGGCAAGAAAGCCAGGGTAAAAAAAATAGTGAACCGGTAGCCCATTTATTAGTTTGACTCCAAATAACAGAATATAGGAAGCAAAGTGACATGGAATTGACTTTTCAGTCCCTGTGGCTAAATACAGCCGCAAATTCTATTTTGCAAACCAGCTCCCAGGAGGCAGCATTTTTTAAGGTAGCTCCCAAGCCTCCACAGAGATTCTACAGGGAAAATCTGAATGACAGCCAAATTGAGATTGGTATGAGGGACACTTGTTTTCTCATTTTCATACTTGTCTTCTGTATTTTCAATATAATAAGCAAAACATAGCTCTCCTCTAGTAGACAATGTATTTCCTTCTTTAGCTGATGTGGTGTTAAGTGCTGTTGAGCAGCTCTGGCCAACATTAAGCCACCAGATCTTTTTTCTACAGGCATAACAAATTCATACCTAGTTTTCTACAATCCCAATAGTTTGGGAACCCCTGGGGCTGTAGTGTACAATCATTGTTTTTTCATTTGCTTTTTTGCCCTCATGACAGAAATGTCATTTTGCTGACAAAGGGTATCAGAACTGAACAGAGCTGAATGATAGATTGGCTTTGTGATCTCCCTCTCTTTATCTCGATCCATGAATTTTTTTATTGTGGTTTCTCCCCCCGTGCAGTTGAGGAGGGCAGAGAGAGGCTGGGTGGGTGCCTGGCAGCTGGCCAAGGCCAGCCCATCACAGGCTGCAAGCACTTCAATACAGCAGCATATTGACCCAGATACAAGGAATCTCTTCTGCAAATGGAAGAGAGGTGCATCCCCTCATAAAGCTACAGCTGCCTGCTTCTTTCCATCTGTGTTTGGCACTGAACTCTCCAGAGGATACACAAAGAAAAGATAAGTAGGAACATATCCTGTATTCCTCTCTCTGGCTTTATTCCCCTGATGGATGCATGGGCAGGTATGTGTGTGATGGATTGGAGACTGGAGCTCACTGAGGAAGAGGAGCCCTGTGCAGTCCCCAGGCAGAGGACAAGCTATGTTCTTTTCACAGCCTGACAATAATGCCTACCTTTTCTGTGCCTATGTGACAGTAAAATCCACATTTAATTATTTTTAAAAAAAGTTAAATCTAAGTGGACCTGATTCCTTGTAGAAAAGTTCCTAAAGACTCTCAAACTACTATTTGGTGAGTTTTTCTCAGGTTACTTCAAAGAGCCTTGGATCTTGTCTCCCATGTAGACCCGGAGTTTAGTTCTTGACATCAGGCACTTCAATTGTATGCTACACCTTGCAATAGAGAAATGTTGAAGGAATATTTATAGCTGTATATTCTTGGCATGATGTGTGAGACTTCTGTAGAAATAAAAATTAGCCGAGAGAAGACAGGGAGAGATTTTAAGTACTGGAACTCTGTAGGCATCCAGCCTTTCCAAGCTTTTTTCCATGAAGACAGTACACATTAATCTTACCTTTTGAAGAAGCCTCATAAAGAAAGGTCCTGAAATGAAATGAACTTGATTTAACCTAGGTACCAGATAATCTATATCTCTTCCAAGAACTGAGAGGAAGGTGTGACTAAGAGCCATATCCCTGGAAGAAAACACAATATACTATTGTCCTCCCAAAGACTCTCTGTGAGATGAGTAAACATCTAATAAGCTATTGGCTAAATCTGTTGTCTTCCCTCCAGGAATGAAAGCCAAGGATGTTCAACATAGTTCAGGATGGCAAAGCTATTTATCTGAAAAATTCTACAATTCACTCTAAACCTCTCCTTGTGAGGGAAAAGAACACGGATTCCAACTATAGGATAAGAAATGTGCAAAGTTTTGAAATTATCCCTTCAAGAAGGGGATCAAGAGATCAGACGCACAGTTAACTCAGTGGAGGTGATGCTCTAATGTACCGAAATGGAAGTACAAGGAGACTTTCTACCATGGGTAGATCAATGAAAGTTTCATGTTGCCCTGTGGACAATGTTCTAGCAGTTTTTCAGGACAGAAATACCTACACTCTGACAGAGTAAGATTTCACTCACTTATTCTACTAACTAGAAAAACAACACACAGTATCAAGGATAGAATTATCTCACTACTTGTAATGGTTTAAATAAATAAACATTGAAACATACCATGCCAAAAAGGATTCCAATACTTACATCTACTTATTCCCTCAAATGAATCCTGTAGGTATGATGTATTATTTCCATTTCTATGCTGTTAAAATGCTTGAGATACTTGTCAATGTTGTCCCATCCTAATTTATTTTCCTACCACATGTGTAATAAGAAGACAAAATGTCTGAAAATCTATTTCTCAGATACATTAACTGAAAGTGTATTCACTATCAGTTTTCTTTCCTATACTATCCTTTGCTATTTTCCCATTTTGTTTGGTGTGAACTAGACAAAAGCTCTTACTGCCAGTTAAGTAAGACTGACAGAGAGCTGGGACTCCCAAGTCAATTCTGATGGTTCCTTCAGAATGAATTGTTCCTCTTCAGCTTGTCCAGACTGTTCCCCAGCACTCTGAGGCCCATTTGAAGCCAGCCCTTAAGCAGAACACCTGCTTCAGTTGTGACATTTCTTCTTCAAAGACCACACTTTCAGCCTTTTAGCGAACAGAAACCATTAGCTAGATGTGGCTCTTCTGCCAGACTCTTGAGTAATGAGAAATTTTAAAAGGGATTTCTAGTTGATACAATTCGATAGATTCTACCATTCACTTAATGTATGACCTTGCTTTCTTTCCTTCCTTGGGGCCAGTTGCTCTGATGGTTCAGAAAGCCAACCCTTTTTTTCATTAAAGAGAAATTATGTGCAGAAAAAAAGAGTTATCATAAGAAGAGATAGTCCAGCATTAAACAACCACCTAAAATGCTGGGGAGCAGCATCTGTCTGTTGCTCACAGAAAAAGATTTAGTCCCAGTGCATACTGATGAACCTATTTACACTATGAAATACTTTTAAATTCTTTTTCTGCTGCTTAAAAGAGTAAAATTAAGGGCTGATTTGTAGAAGCATGGGTGGACTTGATTTTATTATTTAGTGTTACTGCTCACACGCCTGAAACATTATTCTTTATAAGCATTAATTTAGGTGTATTTTAATAAATGTTGTCAATTTTATATTTAAAATCTTATATGCATGTGGATATCTTCTTAATTACTCCATCCTCTTTCCATGGTACTATGCTATGGCTACAGGCAGGTGTGAGGAAACCCCTGAGGTCTCTGCTGACAGGAACCCTTTCTCATGTGGGGCTGCCTTGTGGAACCTGTCAGTCTGAAGGGACAAGGGACACAACCAGGTAACCCCAACTCAGTGACAGTTTCAGAGTCATTTACATGTTGTTATTCCAGTTTTATTTAAAGTGCTGTTATCAACAGCTCTTTTGTAGATTTCCCCATCCAGTAACTGGGGCTTATCAGGTGGAAGTACAAAATCTTATCAGTGGTTTTATACTCCAGCATCATTCCTTCTCTTTTCCAATAGACATTATTTCAACCAAAAAAATAGGCAGCAATCTTGGTCCTGTCAGCTGAACTGGGAATGAGATACAAAGACTGCCATGAAGAAAAAGGAACATTTTTAAGACAGTAATGGACACAAGAGGGGATGTGACTGTGCAGGCAGCCACATAAAAAAATGTGCATCTTTAAATCCACTGCAATCTGCATTCAGCTTCAGTCAACATTCTATTTCTGCTCACAGATTCAACTTGTGGTTTTTAACCACCTTCTCCATTCTACTCCAACACTTCCAAAAGGCTCCTATGACCACTCTTGGTATGCTTTTAGGATAAAAGAGATTAACTAAAAACAAAAAGAGATTTGCCTTTAATGTCTGCAGACACTGTTTCACGTGACCTCTGCCAGAATCCTTCACAAAACGGCAAATGGAAATAAGAGCACAAGAATTGGAAAAAAACCAAAAAACCAAAAACCAAAACCAAAACAAAACAAAACAAAAGAAAAAAAAACCTCCAAAACTGACAGTTGTTCTAATGAGAAGAAATGTACAATGTATATTTGCTTAAATGCAACAAAAAAAAAAAAAAAGAGACTTCGCAATTCAAACTCTGAGGAGGTTATCAATGAGCTCTTATGAGATTTAATCAGGCTTTTAAGCAAGTTCTAACTGGACCATCACCTAGGTCAAAAAGCTATTCAAAAGCTGTCACAATACTCAGCATCACCTGTACAGGTGAGTTCTCAAACATTCTCAAATAAGCTCATCAGTTTTATCAAGGCATTGTGTTTCCAGAATAAAAAAGGAAAGCCAGCGTGGTCTCATAACATGAATCCTTGGTGATGATATCAGTGTTCTGCCACAAACATTTGGGTTGCATTCATATGAAGTGTGGGGAGCTTGGCTGACATAAAAATAATTCAGAAATCTTGCCCCACCCCAAAGAAGAAAACCTTACAGCATTTAACTAATGCTATTTTAAGGAAATTACTGAGGAACAGGAACATGGAGAAAACCATCCTGAGGCCACTTGAATCTGACTTATTGGCAAGATCCTTCTGCTCTGTAGAGGAAAAGGCATGCATTAAATTTTTTCCTAGTGACCTTCTCAATTCCAGAGGAAGCTAAATGTACAGTCAGCCTAATATGCTGAACCAGCAATTGTATGCCACGCTCTAAAAATATCGAGGTAGGAGAAATACTGTCTTCTCTACCCTGTACCTCCAGTAGCATGTACAATATTAATATATTAGGTATGAGAAAAGAAAGGAACAATAGGATTAAGCTGTAAGATTGCAGAATATGCAATGTTGTTTCATTGTGTCTTGTGATACATAATTAAATAATTAAGATATGTAACCATTTAAGAGTCTGCACTCTAGAAAGACAAATCAAGAAGAAAAACAAGAGGTTTATGGAGCTTGATTCCTCCAAAGAAGGGGTAAACCTCTTTCTGAAGTGCAATCCAAACAAAACAGATTGATGCAAAGTATTGATGGCACCAATGAGAAATGTGTCACCTGAGTTTAGACATTCAGATTAAGTGAAGAGATAAAACATACAGCTTTGTGAAATTTCATATATGTCAGTTCTCAAGATATGACCAGGCTGATGTCTTCACTGGCTGTAACACCTACTCCGGTTTGGGATACAAGCTGTGACCTGCAGACTCAGGAGAGGGATAATGCTTTCTCTCCTACATAAGAAGCATCCCGTGTTTTCACAGATTATACTCAGGCAATCTGAATTTTAGCCTGTGTGGAAAAAAAACCAAAAACAACGAAGCTTAACTGGTTTATGTAGAGGTCACTTTCAAGCATTCCCAAAGGAGCAAAAATGAAATCTCAAGAAAAGCAAAAGCTTCTTCCTTCATGTTTTCAGAATTGTTGAGAACTAGGTAGGTCATTGCTCCCCATTGCTTATGTTTGTCACAGCATACACCATGTGGTATTCAGATAAGAAGCAAAGCCCATCACCAGTGTGAATCAACAAAACCAAAACCCTGCACTCATCACCATGAATGCGAGCAGCCTTGGACCAAGAGCATCACCTCACGCTGTTGTCACACGTCTTCTCCTAATGGCAGCACAAGTGAGAGCTGAAAAGTTACCTGGTTGTTTCCACCACAGTAACTGCCTTATGGAAAACTAATAGAGAATAAAAATAAAGGGACAACATTTAAAAATAGACAGAATGGAGCCTTCAGAGTGGAGCAATCAGAATGATCTTTGCACAGCCCCATGGCACCCAGTGTGAACAACCATGAGAACAAAACTTCCAACACCAAATAGACTTTTAGAAAAATCAGGTAAATAATTTGATGTCAGATATTAAAATACAGGCTGGCAGTTTGATGAAGGCTGTGAAAAAAGTTAACTGCAAAAGCTACTTCATATTCTGACCGAAAAATATTAAACATTTTTTAAAAAATGTTTAAAAAATTAAATTTTTTTTTTCTTTTTGTCTTCTTTACATAAGACAATTGTAACATGGGCAAAATAGTGATGTAAAAAAAAACCACTATCTTGACTCCAGTTTTGGCTACAAAAATAAAATTATTTTATAGAATTCTGATAGCAATAAAAAAATTAAGAGTTCAGATCAAGCACAATGGAAATATCCCGTTTACTTCCCTTAGAAGTAGACAAATTCATGAAAGACTTATAAAATTATATAGCAACTGTGCATTTCAACCTCAAAGTTGAAAATTGTAATAATATATCAATTTGCAAAATATATCTACTTTGTGGTAGTCAGCTGGCAGCAGCTACTGAAGTTACAACTTGCCAGTAACTTTACTTAATGAAACAAGATATCCTGAATATTATCCTGGGTTTTGACTGTTCAATAAATGGCATTTTAAATGCCACGGCATTCTCTAATCTATCATAGATTCAGATGTTTCAATACATGTGGGAACCAAAACTAACAAAATTAATGGGGCAATTAACAACTCATTCAACTGCTGAGAAACAAAGTATAGAAACTGCCTTGATAAGCAGTCAAGCTTCTAGTTGCGCAAAAAATTCTTAAACTACTTGACACTGTAATATAGAACAAAATAGGCCATGGAGAATGCCACATCAAGCAGGGAAAGAAGCCATAAATAGTCAGTGCCTTCCATCGTCTAGAATTTCCAAAGGTATTTAAAGCCATAGTTCACACTACCTCTAAACACAGTTCATTTTGTCATTGATTTGAAAGGGAATATCCACCACTGACAAAGTTCTTGTCCCACTTATCTCTCCCCAAAGGTGCTGGAGTCATGGACAATCCTGTCTACTGCCCTCCCTTCTGGATCGGACATGATTCTTCATCAGCAGAAAAAATATTTCTTTCCCTCATGGAACACATTCTTGTTGGTTACCAAGCCCACTTTAATGCTGTCACTTCTGGCTGGTCCTGCAAGATGCCATTATTTTCCCTGGCCTGTGCGGGGCAGACAGTGCCCACACCTGTCCACAGAGATCACTCTATATCCTCAGTCCATGATAACTCATACCTGTCTGCTCTGAGTCATTATGATATAACACCTTGAACTGCTGCTCTGTTAAACTTGACTCCCACATCTTGACCAGGATCCTGTTTGCTTGTTCTGTCCACAGCTTGCATTTCTTAATTATGTATTTCTTAATTATGTATTTCTTAAAGCCAGGGGATGCAGATGGCAAAGTACGTCAGCACAAAGCCCCAGTGGAACTACAACCACTGCCTGGGCTTTGTACAGGTAATGCATTTGCCTGTGGGAATAGAGAAGGGCAAAACATGAGGGACACCCTTGCAAATTCCTTAAGAGATGCTTGCTCCAAAACAAAATTGTCCTTATATTGGACGGGACCAACAAACCATTATTTTCTGCATTTTCGTCTCTCTTCATGTGCCTGCCCTACAGGCAAGGGGAAGAAAATCCTTCCTTCCTGCTGCTCAAAGAGTTCCTGAGCACCTTGTTGGTGAGGGCAAGCTCAGTCTACACAGTCCTGGGACATACACTACAGGGCAGAACGCTACAGGGAAAAATCATTCCCTTGTAGACAGCTAGTCTGAGTGATGCAACACAGGTATGTATCGATCCATGCACTTCATGTATCCCAGGAAAACCTCACCAAATATGCCCTGATGTTTTTACTATACACAATCTGTGCAGATATGCTATATCTGCATATATATCTATAGATACTGAACCATCATTCTTCATAAGCATCAGCAGAGAAGCCTGTAATCCTGGGAAATGATCAAGGAATACTACCTGCCTATACTAAGATTGAGTTCAGTCTTCTCAAACCTGAAGCACTGAGCTTTGATGAGTTAGCAATTTCTTTTTTGTTTGTTTGTTTTTGTTTGTTTGGTAGGATTATACGGAAGGAGTTCTTCCTATTTGCACTTCACAGAATGAATTTGTGATTTGTTCTGCATCTGCCAAAGAGGAGAAATGGAGGTGCAGTGGCTGGCTTATTGGTATGACCATGCATCTGGGATGCAGCATGCATCGTGTTCCAGGTCAAAGCAATTGAGATGACACAGAGTCTGGCAGGGATTCCTGAGCTGCCACACACCCAGGCAGTGGCCCATAGCAGCAGCTAGCTGGGATGGGCTAGCCCAGGTCTTGGAAGTGTGTAGGCTGGGGCCAGAACTCAGCTACAGCTCCAGATTTTCCTGCTGATTAAGTGTTCTGGACTTACCAGCATGTCCAGGAAAAAAAATCAGAAGAGAAAAACATAAGTTGGCCCATTTGCAGTTAAAACTGCAAGACATTGACACATTTTCTAATAAGTAATTTCTAAGCCATTCTAGAGCATTCCTTTTACATCTACAAGGAAAATGTTCCAGTGGGGGTCATCATTCGCTACCTTCCTGGTGATAGTGGGCAGAAACCCTTCCACCAGAAAATGCAATGCAACCTGGATTCCTGCAAAGGCAGCAGCACAGGCAGGTTTTCTGCTCTGTTTTGAACAGCCAGGATGACACTGGGCGGGGAGCTTACTATGATTACCGCCTTTAAGTAGCAAGGAAGTGCACAAGCAAATACTTGGCACCCAGCTCTTCTCCAGCTCCAGCTTACTGTTGCTCTGCTCCTGCTCCATTGTGCCGCAGCCCTGAGCTCCTCCTGTCATCCCCCATGGTCCCTTGCTGGGGGTACCACGTCTCATGCCCAATGACAAGCAACTCACTTGTGTAACTTCATAGCTCAGTCTTGCACCTTTCCCTGTAGCTACAGCTTAAAGACTTTTATCACCGTGAGTACGAAATCTTTCTGAGCTCTGAAATACTCAACAGTGAGAGCTAATGCTCTGATCTGATATTCTTAAGCACCTTACTCCTTGTGTCCTGACCCACTGTCACCCCACTCCTGTTGTAAAAAGTGCAGGGTCATGCTGTGAACTATAACATACATGTTATTGTCTGTACTCTCTGGAGAATACATAATACTGGGAAATAGAAGGAATGCATGTAGTGGCTGCTCTGTGTATGCTCAAACATCAGATAAAAATTAGGGATAATCTCCTAGAGCTTGAATGAATCTGGAGTCATTGTTACTTACAGCAGAAACACTTGGCAGGCCTCCTGAGTATCTTTCATAATACAACAGCACCTACCCTCACCCTGAGGGTTTCTCTCTTCCCAGATTTCACATAAGTCTGCTTGCCCACACTTTCTGCATTTGTTGTTGCAGAGTCCCTGCAGAAAACCCAGTTTCTTCTTTTTTCACCCCAGTATTTTGTCAAATGTCGAAACAGATTTTTTTTCCTCAAGCCCATTTAGCCTTTTTGTACTTCTTGGAAGGAAGTTTGATGAGACAGGCCTCAAGACCCTGGGATGGGAAAGTTAGAGTGGTATTACAGGACAGAAAAAGCTACTGACTCCTGGATCACAGAGACACACATTTCTATTTGATAAGCTGTCAAACATTTTATGCCAGAAGCAGCTGTAACATTTTTAAGGCAACAATAGAGGCATAGCATGAAATGCTCCAGCTCTCAGGACCTGGCCCTGCCTGTCTTCCCAAGTAGTCAGCCATAGCCACACTGCTTTAGTTTCACAGGCCTCACAACTGTTGCAGATTATTATTTTGGAAGCAGCATGCAATAAGGACTCTTAAGAAGAATCATGTATCCAAATTGGACCTAACTGGTCTCAATTATGACCTGAATTTCAGCCAGCAAAGCACATCATCATCTAGCAGCTAGTCAACTAGTGGCTGAGTCTGACTCCACAAAGCCGCGAGCCATTTGCACAGGTCCAGCTCTAACAGCAAAGCTCTCCCGCTACCTGGTTTCCACAGACATGTTGCCAAACACTTGCTATTGCATGCAGCCAACACTGAGGGCAGTGAAACAACATGCTTTGTCACACTAACTTGAGGAATGATGGGGAGAAATCCTTTCCTTTCGATACAAAAGATCTTCTCTTCTGAGCAGATGATGTGGAGATGTGCCTCCAGTCATCCAAAGAAAGCAAGAAAGTCCAATCTATGCATAGATCTGGATTGCTTCCTGCACGCCTGTGATTCATAGGTAATACACAATGATTATCTTATACTTCATGATGTTACGCTTCCTTCAGTGAAGTGAAAGAAATGTCAGTGCTTAACATTTGTTAGTCTGCAAAGGGTAATTGTGATACTTTTTTTAAAGTCAATACCAGCTGCATGCAGTGTCCCTTTTCACAAGGCAGAGATAAACTCAGCATAAATCTACATTAAGAATGTCTTGCACGTCCCTGAAACCACAACTCTGGCAGTTGCACCAGCCAGCACTCCTGTGGCAGCTCAGAGCTGGCAAAAACAGTAATCTCATAGCAATTTGTTCTATATCCCTCATATCAGCCACACCTGGGATATAATGAAAGAGCTATGTCTAGCCCATACTTATATCCTCTTTCATCCCCAACAGCAACCTGCCCTGCGAGGATATATAGCTCTCCTGGTGATGCTGAGGCTCACTGTTTCTCCAGCTGCAGCTGAAAAAGAACAGCTTACAGAGGCTGTGACACTGCCAGAACACAGCCCTGCTGCTGTGCTGTGGGGTCACAGAAGGCATCTGTCATCTGTCTCCATTTCTCCTGCACTCTCCACAGTGCTGGCCCCGCAAGCAGATGGCAGAGCCACAAAGGACAGCTCTGACACCCACATATGCACCACACCAGGTTTCACCAAAATGCAGCAATGCACATGCTGCTGTGGAACTCACAAAAGCAGCTTACTCTGCCAAGGATGTGGGACAGTCCCAATAGGGCACCATGTCACTTGTCACTGACAACGTACACCTGATTGCATGTGTGGCAGCAGCAAACTGCTAAATTGAACATGACTCCTGAACTGCCTCTGCACACTGATTGCTCAAGTGGTCCAGAACCAGGCACCAGAATCAACTGGATATAAGCACTTTGAGAAGTAATTTATTTTAAACATAAGAGATTGTGAAGTTTAACTGCACTACCACAGTACTGCTGCTAGAACAGAGCAGTTTGTAAATGTTCTTTTGAATCTGCAACATAATGGCAGAATGAGGGGTTTAAGCATGACTTAATACAGGCTGTTATTATGTAATATATCAAAAGCCTTTCAATTTGCCTGACTGTATCTTAAATGGGTTAAAAAAATTAGTTTCTAGACTGGTTGCAATTCTATCTGCAGTACTCTGTCTTTGCCCAGGCAAAGGAAGACTGTTAAAGTGAAACAAAACGTCAAGGGATTACAGGGGTTTGTTGCAGCTGCTTGGTTTTTAAGGCGCTGCCTTGAAAGTATCACTTACAGTGCTAAATCACTTCCTTTGCATACCATGAATGAATACAAACCTCCAATCTTCTTCTTGTTTACCTACGAGTAATATTCTGAATTTGAACAGCATTTCAGCTGACAACTGACATAGACATTTAACATCAATGGAGAATAAGACATTTCTGGCATTCATCATTTCAGGCAGGCTAAGCTAAAGGAGAAAGTTAGCAAGATTGGAAAAGAAGGATACAAGCTGTTCAAAATTGAACTTCAGGATTCATGTCCAATTTTCAACCTGACCACCAGCAATAATGGTCTAGAACCTCCTGTGAGCTTACAGCAGTGTCACAATAATCCTTACCATTTTCAAGATGGTGCTTGGAAAGCTTTTGAAGGTTATGATTCTATATAGCCCTAGGCTGAACTCAAGAAAATCCCTTGCAATCTCACGTTCATGAGGCTGTCACATCCTACCCACACCGACACAACACTGAACAGCAAAGATGATACATTTCCAAAAAGTTGGGAGTCTGTATTTTCTTAAAGGTAGGCATTGACAATTTAAGGCCATTTATAGAAATATTGCTGACACCCATCAGGTAGCACATAGTCCTGAGGTTGCTTTGGGACCTCCAGCCTCTCCCTGTGCCAATAGCTTTTACCGTCCTGCTGGATATCTGTGAGCTCCACTTCTCTGCCCACCTTTGCAGCACTCTGCAGCCCTGCCACTGACTGTCCCATTCGCTTCCCATGTCCCTGCCATGCGGAGAACAAGGCCCACCTCTGCACAGGCTGGGCTGGGACATCACTGCCGCAGCTGCTGCTTCCCTCAGGATACCTCACAGGATGTGCAGGAGCTATTTTCAGCTTCTTCCCCCACCTCAGCCATTATCTCAAGGCAGAAAACAGCAGCACAACTGGACCACATGGCAGGATATGGCCAGGGCAGAGCAATGGTGTGACCAACACCCCCGTTTGCATGGCCACGTCCCAGCTGTGACACATTGGCTGTGACAACAGGTTCATGTCACATTTCCGTTACCCAAAAGACCATTTTCCTTCCACAATCTTTTGCCCAACACATTTTATCGCCAATAGCAACAAAGCAGTATCTGTTCACACAAAATACAGGTACTGCTAAACTGAAAAAAACCTCCCAACCCCTCAGATCTCAGAGTAATTAGTATGTAGACATGGAAATTCTTAATAATATGTTAACTATTGTTGGAAAGATAATTTGTGGGAGTTCTCGAGCTCACTGGTTGGCATTGTTGAAAAGACAAAAAAGTTTAAAGCCTTTTTTTGCACACCATCCAATTTTTTATGCAATAAATCAGCTAGAAGTAGAGCCAAACTGAAAAATTTCTGCCATTTTATGCACCATGGAAACAAGAAACCTGTCAATCTGCAATTACCTATTCTACATCCATTTGAGATCAATTTCTGCTGTGGGAGTATAGCCAACAGGATCAGATCTACAACCTGTGTTTCTCATGGGAGATGGACATAATTTATTTTTTGTTTCATTCTCAAATAACTACAAATATTAAAACATAAATCAGATTGATGTCAGGGTGCATGTTAAACTGCATTACAGTCTAATAAAGGCTATAAACTTTTCTCCTCATGTAACTTCTTACAGCAATGTCAACAAGAGAATACAAAAATATTCAAAGCATTCATCTATAAATTCCACTGTGATAAAACTGCACACTGATTTCCTAAGTGATCTCATGTATTCAGATTTTCTTCTAGAGCTGAAATATTGCTTGCTTGAGCCCTGTGAAAGCTACTTATTTTTAATAGCTCATACTAATTTTGTATTTTTTCTCCATAAATTAAACACTGCCACTTTTTAAATTAAAGATAATTTGTCTGATGGGCTACTTTAACCTGAAGGTTTATTGTGTTTAATTCAGAGTTTTTGTAACTTTCAAATGCTGATGCTCATTTGTGAAACTCTCAAAAATACATTTTAAAATCCTCAGTATAGCAAGACCCTTAAAAGAACTCACGTGCTTCAACATCAAGTGCATCACATTATCCCTTTCAGCGGGATTCCCCAAAGTCGTGCACAGCTTAAGTGCTTTTCTGTGTCGGGTTTGAAACTCTCATGTTAATTAAGTGTGCTCCAAGCAGAATTAATGGTTACAACTGCCTACCGTGCTCACGGCAGCTACAAGGCTCTCTCAGCTTTGACTCAAAACTTCATTAAAACAGAATGAGCAGTGATAGTACACTTTCAGTATCTCTAGCAATACGAAAGGCAGGCAAAGCCAGGTGAGGCGATGTGGACAGGGAAGGTTTAGATCCTTCTTCAGGCACCAGAAGATTCAGCAGGGCAGGTGATACAGGCGTAACTCTGCTTCTTTGGAAGAAGGTAGTAGTTGAATGTGTAACTAGTTCTCCTCAAATGTTATCTCCAGTATCTCTGATTTCACCAGCATGCCAGGCAGCAAACTGGTATTTGCTGCAGGCAAAGAGCAGGCATATATGTATGACTGAACAGTTTGTTACTGTATTTACATACTAAAATAGGAGTGAAAACTCTTTCCCAAAATCCACATGACAGTGTGTCTTCATCCGTGCCAGGAAGAGGTTTTGTGAGGCCTGATTACAAATTGCTACCCAGAACAACTACTAATCATTTACCAGAGAAAACCATCATTGCAGAAGCTACTCTCCACAGGTCTTCACAGCAGAAGCAAGAAATTTTCTGGGGACACCTGTTACCCACAACTAGTTATTTGGTTCCATACAGGCGTAAGTGGGTGAAGCAGGAGCTCAGACCATTCAATATACTTCCCCTTGGATTAAAATTCATGACTTATTAATTGCATTTTAAATATGCACTATCTGGCACAAAGAATATGGTCTTTGAAAAACTCTAATACTGATCAATTACACAACATTTCCATAACTATACAGGAACACAGAGTGTTTTCTCTTTTATGTACTTTCATGTGATTTCTTAAATCTCAGATGGAGAAGAATATGTCTTCATATTCTAGCTCTACTTGAGGCACCACCAGTCTGACATTTTGCTTTCAGGTTCTAACAACATCAGTATTGAGATCAGAGGTATTAAAACTTAGAAAATCTGACATGTTATGTCAAATTACAAAGACGGTATCTGAGAGCAAATGGAAGAACAGACAGGCTGAATTAAGTAGCAGAAAAGGGGAAAGAAACAGAATGATAGGAGGGAAGATAGGGACAAATGTACAAAAGTGAAAGATTAAACAAATATTCTAGCATAATCAGATGGGTGTGAAGAAAAAACGTTAAACATTGTCGAAAGCACAAATGTAGGGATATAAATTCACACATAAAACATGTAGCTACGTATAGTATGGGCATGGTCCTATTAACACTTACGCACATACAAGATTTTATTCACAACATTTGCATAAGCTAGAGGGTAATAGTCATGTGAGTAACATGCACAAGAGGTAGCAGGATTTGGCCTTTCATTGTTTTTCCTTGTGTACATCATGTATATCTGTAAAACATTTAAGCAGGCATTTTAACTTTGAAGAAGACAGAACTTGGAAATAATAGGACCTAAGGGAAACCTTTCCAGGAAAGCTGGTGGAATTGCTGTTCTACAAAGCACCGAGAGGAATACCCTAAGGACTAATTATTTGACAATACAACTAATGCTATTACTTTGAAGCATAATAAAGTTAAACCTGCAGCTTGCATAGATGTGGAGTACTTGCTGGAGGAAAGCACAATCGATGCGTGAATCCAGAATCAGGGAATCCTAATTAACCCTCTAACTGCAATCAGCAGGAAGGCTAATAGCAACCCTGAAGTGGTGTAAGTGCCTTAATCCTAGGGGATTGCTTCTGTTAATGAGACACTGACTGTTAGCTCTCCGTGTTTACAGTAATGAGGCACTTTTATAGGGCAATCAGCAACTGGTTTGCCCAATAACAGGCTGTGATTCTCGTGAGTGACAGAAGTTATTGTCCATGTGACAAGGGTTATTGTCCTCATTCTATAGATAAGAAACTAAAGTCCAGTATGTCACTTTCCATGATCCACTGGTCGGGCCAGGGATGGAGTTTATGGGTCAAGGTCATTTATGATGACACTACAATTCTCCTCTAGAAGGTGACATCTGATGCTCTACTGGGAATAGTGTTTTATGGGATGTTAAAAAACACGAAGCATAAAAAAACCCAAGAGAGTCTGTCTTTAGTAATACAATAATTAAACTTCTTACAAATTATTCTCACTTTGAAACTACAAAAAAAAGGCATTAAAAGTCTTTAACTGAGCAATGAAAAACCCATGACCTTCCTTCTCCAAGAGTTTCTGGCTGTGGCTTGACAAAATGGCACAAAATCTCAATATTATACATACGGGTAACCAAAATATATAGAGCCAGGCTTCCCAATACTACTTCCCTCATCTCAGATGGTTCGGCAGACTTCTAGGCTATTATCCTATCATTCCTATCCGCCTCTGCCAGCACTGGGCCTCAGCTTCATTTGCAACACTGGAAAGATGCAAAAGATAGGCTTCCTCAAGACTAAACAACGATTAAAACCAATATTAAAAAAAAACACTTTAAGAGCAGTCTTCAAGGAAGCTACACCAGTCTTACTGTTTAATTTCTGCCAGATATCTATGTTGCAAAGTGCAGCAAATACTTGTACCAAAATCAAATTAGTCATTTAGCACCATCCACAGCAACTATTTATAGAGGACTCTTCTGTGGCATACATTGTTTCCTAAAAAATATTAAATAATCCATTGATTATATTAGTTCAATTACAATGTTCAAACTTTGCAAACTATTGCAACACACACAACTTTAGTTACAGAAAGGACAGATTTCAGAAGCCACAATAGTGTGGGCTTTACAGCAAATGTTTTCCTTGAAATGATACTTGAATATCCTTGAAGAAGGAATTACCTTTAGCCTATAAAATAGAATTTCTGGCAACACTCCCTAAAGCAGAACACAGCGGCCTCTAAAAATAAGCCATGGTGCTATCAGCAGCACAGATTACTTTTTTCTGGCAGAGAGAGCCTAATGCATCCAGAAACGACTGCGAGGGGCCATAACCAGCCAGCCGCAGGTTCAGCCATCCCAGCTGCCACGGCAGCCACCCCATGCCACAACAAGGGGGTCGGCCTCGCCACCATCCAGCCCGGATGCACCCTGTGTGGTGCCAACACCACCACAAGGCTGCCAGCACCAAGAGGGAGCTGGTGGCATCCCCTGTGGCAGGGAGTGCTGGAGAGCAGCCCCCTGCCCTGAGGTGGAGCATCCTGAATGGAATGGGATGGGATGTCACGGGGTGTATTTCTGTTGCGTAAATATGCATGTGTGTGCGCTTTCATATACACATACCTACATACACACATGTGCACGCACAGATATATGCACACGCATATCTCAAATCACAGAACAAGCTGAGATGGAAGGGATGGCAAGGATCATAGAGTCCAACTCCTGACCCTGCACAGGATCACACCGTGTGCCTGAGAGCATTGTCCAAACACTTCTTGAACTCTGTCAGGTTGGTGCTGTGACCACTTCCCTGGGGAGCCTGTTCCAGTGTCCAAACACCCTCTGGAAGAAGAACGTTTTCCTGATACCCAACCTAAACCTGCCCTGGCACAGCTTCAGGCCCTTCCATCGGGTGCTGTCACTGGGCACCAGAGGAAAGAGATCAGTGCCTGCCTCTCCCGCTCCCCTCGTGAGGATGCTGAAGACCGCAATACACACACACAGACACAAACACACGCACCCAGAGACACACACACACACACACTCACGCACACACACGTGTGTGTATATATATATGCACGTACGTATGCATTTGTGTAAAAATTTAGACGTGTCTATGGCGCCCGGTGCGTGTCCGCGCCCTACCCTCGCACCACCCCGGGCCAAGGCTGCCCGCGCAGCCGCCGCCCCTCACGCCGCCCGAGGCCTGAGGCGGGCGGGCCTCATTCGGTGGCGCCCGGCCCGCGGCCCGTCCGCTCACGCCGCCGGGCGGGGAGCTCCAGCCCTGCTCGTGGCCTTACCCTCGGCCTTCTCCTCCTTCTCCGCCATGGCCGCAGCGCCGCGCTGTCGCCATGGCGACGCAGGCCTGCTCGGGTATCCCCTCACACCCCCTCGGCTGTCGGGCGTCGCTCCCCGCGGTGCTAAAGAGGCGGAAAATGTGCCCTTGTACGGCCCCCGCTGCACCCCACCGCCCTTCCAGGCTGGAATCGAGTGAACCCCTTAAACCTGCCGCTTCAAAGCACTCAGTTTCCCTTAAAAATACAGCTTTCCCCAGCAATTGCGGAGATTTCCATGTGTCTGAGCTTTAGAAAGTGAAAGAACATTTTATTCTAAATGCCATCACGCCAAAACAGCTAAAATATTCTGTCTTAGTGATATTGAAAAAAAACTGTGTAGTTTAAATTTAGCTGTGTGTTTTAGCAGACAGGCTTGCGATGCCTGGTTCTTCTGACTCTAAAACAACTGTGAAAGTAGAAAAAAACCCCCACAAATATTAATATTCCAGCAAGATTCAACCATATATTCCTAGGAAATAAATATTTATGAAATTCCTAGAACTAAAACCTTGTCCTTACTACAGCAGGTGCTTGTTTGTCAGATGTTCAGTTTTGCAAAGCCCATGTGGATGACTCCTCCTCACACACTCATTTCCACCTCTCAAACAAACAGTTAATGATGTTCTCAGTATTCATGGAAGCCTGAAATTTTGAAAAACACATTGAGCCCAAACAGGGTTTCTTTGCTTAAAAAAAACCAAAAAAAATCACTTTTTTATAACATTTCAACATTTGCTATTTGCCTTTCAGCCACTTATTTTTGCATTTTTTATTTAACATGGCTCTAAGTAAAGAGGGTATAACAGATACCCTGGAGAATACATCTTTACTCTCTTGGGAAAACAGCTGATTATGCTCTCTAACAAAGCTGATCCCTCTGAAAGGTTATCTACTGACTTGAGCAGTTCATTAAAGTAACTAAATATTTCAAACTACATGTTTGACTACAGGAGGAGTACAGATTTGTTTCCTCTCAAATTGCTAACAGAAATTTTTGTGAGAACAGCATGGCAGCGGAATTTAGAGGATGTAACAGCAGAAGGAAAGGCCTTTGTCTTTCAGTCTTACAGGGGTCCTATTTCTTATTCCCTTAACTCCTCCGCCCAGAAAACTTGTCCTTCCTGATTGTAGGTCTATGGTGGTGGGTCAGTCACATGTTTGAAACTGGAGAAAAGTGCAAAATATATTGTTTTGGCAAGGATGGACCTCTCTTATCTCTTCCCTCCCCTACCCCAAATGTAGAATTTCATGTTCTTGAATACTGTGCCCAGCATTAGATTTCCTATATTATTTTCCAGATCATTCACCATAGGACACTTACAGCTCTTCTACAAATGCTACACTAATTCAAATTATTTACTATATATCCCTAAAAAAAGCTTAATAAAATCCTGTTCTAGTTATTCAGGTTTTCATGACAAATCCATGCCCAAAATATGAACAACGCTTAGTTTTAAAATAAATACAAATATTGGATATTGTGCAGATTGATTGAGATTATTGCATGTTCATAGTAGACTTTGAATGGAAGTGAGTCACTGCAACTGTGACACAATAAGACAGTAACTCCACTCAGACATCCACCTTTAACATCTTCCCAGCAATTTCTGCAGGGCTTGCACTTGGCTTTCCTCACAACCCCTTCCTAGATGACAGGTGCTTATCTTTGTTTCCTCCAAGAGGGATGGTAACAAAAGCAGTGAGTAAATGCTGATGAAGAAAGGGGAAATTGTGAAGTATGCCACAGCTATGATGTGTCATTTACAACACAACATCTACATCCTGTTGTAGCTGCTGACTCTGGCCCTCATGAGCTGCTAGAAGAGGTCCTTGGGGAAAGTGTTGTTATGAGTATATAAAGGCCTTGCTCAAATCCTGGATGTTCGTATCAAACTTGTTAAGTTTGATAACTTTAGCCTAGATGCAGAATCTTGAGCGACTCAGAGCTCATACAAATTTCAGCAAACAGCATTTTGCACTGTCCTGCCTGTGTTGTTGAGATTCCACTCAGGACAATTACTGTAAATCAAAGTGCTTCATTTGCGTTGTCCGCTCCAGCCTGGAGTTTCCTTTTGCTTCTGGTAGCTTGCAACCAAGCATCCTTATTCTCCCAATTCCTAACACATAGGGTTTTGGTGTCTTGCCTGTTTCCAGGAGCAGGACAAAATACAGAATGAGAAAGCACTTCAAAATGAGAATTCACTGCTTTAAAATTTCCTGGCAATGTATCTTGAAAAATCTGTGTAGAGAAAAAAATGTTAACAATTATAATGCAGATCAAATATTGGACCTGAACCACATAGCTGTTTCCCTTTTAACTTAATGCACAGATATCTCAAACCAAGGGTATGAGTGGGCTGAAACAACTAATCACATTTTGGCACAGGCAAGTACAAAAGGAAACCCAGAACTACTAATTCAACAGCTTGAAATATCAGCTGCTGCATGCAAGATCTTTACAGAGCTCCTTTGAAGAGAACATACCCTTTTAAAATTGTGATTTTTCATTTTAAAAATGTCAGAAATTATCTCAGGAAAATTATGGAAGAATCCAGCATTATTGATATAAAGCGTGAATCCACTGAAGTCTCATAGACATAAGGTTCCCTTACCTCCATTCCTAATTTCATCACATACATTCCTCTCAGCTATCAGGGTCCTATCACACATTTTGCATATTTTCCGTGCATATGTTCAGAAATGTTATTCAGCAATAGAAAACAGGTCTAAAATGGGAGAAGTGACGTAAGAGAGAGCAGTACAAGGAGGTGTAATAACATCCTACAAAGCTGTGTCCCCCCATGGCTTCAGGGCTGCAAGCATCTCAACACATCTTTGCTCCAAACATCTGCCAAAGACCTTCACTATAGGACTCCCTCTGTGGGTCCTTGGGGACCATGTAACTGAAGGCACAAAGAAGCGTATTCATTTGTCCTTCACAGAGAAAGTAGGTGGATAGCTATGATTCTGTGACAGGACTCTTTCTTATAGCTCCTCTGCAGCTAAAGGGGTACAGCTGTGCGGTTCAGCAGGCGTTTCCATGTCACTGTACCCTTTTTCACCAGTGTGACATGCATGACCCAAATGTACCTTCATTCCACTCTTCCTCTGGGATCAGCAGCTGATTTCAGTGACTCAGAAACAGACTCTTCAAAACAGACTATTATCTAAACATTAGTTGTTCATCCAAATGATACACAGTAGCCAGATAAAAATTAGAAAAAGACTCTATCATTCCTTACCTATACTGTATCTTTCCCTACAGAATTTAGGTAAATTACACTGAGAGCAGCTACCTCATTTCTTCATGTGTAGGAGGGGAAGACAGCTTCTGCTCTGGCTTGTTCTCTTTGTAGCTGCAGGCTTTGATCCTATGCTTGGACTAGATGAAGAGAAGCCTAACAGAGTGGGAAGAGACAGACATACAGGCATGCCCTCCGTTATTTCCTCTATCACTGACCTCTTGCGGGCTGCTGGTATATTTATATTAACCTTATCTGTCATAATTTTGCTTTCTTTCAAAAAAATAATTCTTCCTGTTCTCACCTACAGAAAAGCAAAAGTACATAAATTGGCAAGGGATTTCCTTTACTTTTTATACAGTTAATAAACCTAGAAGCCCAAAGTCTGACCTCTTAAATAAAATGTCAGCATATGATTCCTTGACACATATGGAGGTCACCAGTGCTCAAAAGGGGAAGATCTAAGTCTTGCCTTTCCTTCCCTACTGCTGGCTGCACATCTTCCTTCTACCTTGTGCTGGCTCTGCCATTCACTGAGAGCAAATATGAGTCACAGAGGTAGTAAAAATACAATCCATCAAAAAGTGAATAGTGTTCTGCCCTATTAAGAATGTCAGAAAAGGATCTGACAAGCATCTCAATCAGCACATCGAGGAAGCTGGACCCTGCAATTAGAAGAGAGGAAGAAATAGAGGGGAAGGCAGGAAGGATGAGATGTTCTTTTAGAGGGAAAAGGCTCAGTGGCTGTCTGAGTCTGTAAGTAAAACACTGAAGGAAGAAATGGGGAAAATCAGGTTTGAAGGCTGCTGATAATAGCAGCATCTCAAACCCTTCTCAGTCCACAGGATGGCTTTGGAACTGTCCTGGCAAATATCTCTTATGCTCATGTACAGCTATGATCCTATGGATCTTTAGCTCCTCCTGTCCATCTTCAGCAAAGCTGCATTTGAGGAAAAGTGACTGAACATACATTAAAAATGAGTTGCTAGAAAAAGAAAGCATTTCTTTACTGCAACAATATTCTTCAATGTCAAGGAGCTCCTGGCAGTGCTCAACCTCTGGGACTATGCCTAAAGAGCTGCAGCAGGAAAAAGCTCTTTCTTTTATATGTAAGTGCCAGGATGCTGTTCCCCATCCCACCAAGGCACAGAAATGGCCCTAGAGATCCATATATTTTAACCTTCAGACTTTATTACCATTAATTATATCTGGAAGTGAAGCCAGGATCCTCAAGAACACAGTAGCAGGAACAAAACAAATCATCCATCTGCCTAGCAACATGGGTTGCCATGAGTACTTCTCCCTGTGCTCCACAGGCAGCGGGGGCTCACCACTGAATGCCGAGCCAGGCTCAAGGGCCCCATACTGGTAAAGAAAGCCTGCTTCCTCAAATGAAGACCTTGCATTCCATCTCCAAGACCTTCCTCTGGAGCCTACAAGGTGCCAGCCAGCAGCCTGAAATTCGGAAATGAGAGACTTCTGGAGTACTGAGACGATGTCCGTGGAATTGCTCTTGCAAGAAGTGAAAGCAATGACGTTGGGAACATCAGTGCCATCGCAACTCCATTCTTCCCTTCTCTGTTCTTCTGAGAAAGTTCTTTGCATGTTTCAATACCATACCAAAAAAATCCCTGATAACATACTATCAAATCACTGACTTTTCACACTTAGGAAGAAAAGAAGAAAAGACTGTGAGTGGTACTGAAGACATGGAAATACTCTATAACATCCCTGGCTCAGGAGATCCTTGAATCACAAACCATTTGTAGGAGGCTGAGAGACAGAGTATTCAAGATAGTCATTTGTGTGGTTCTCCACTGAGCACCTGCTTTAGGCCTCAGTAGAAGAAAGGATACTCAAAAAGACAGATTTTTGACATGTCCCAGAAGGTTCATTTTGCTGTTCTTAAAAAAGCAAAAGATTACTTGATAATTATTTAATATTTAAGGGAGGCCCCCTAATAGTGTGGTTATCTAGAAGCTATTTAAAAATAGAGATACATGAGGAAAACACAAATTCAAGGTTTCAGACTGACATTTGGACAATTGTAATTGAATGGGACTGTTGAATACTGGAATTTTATTTATGTTACCAATATTGTGAAGCCAGCCTTTAAAAAAAAGCTATTACTTTGTTGTTTGTTATATCATAACATGCAATTTAAGGGTATAAAGGCCATAGCAGAGATAAATAAGCCTGAAGTGCATTTTACAAAGATGTCAACCACGACACAGGAGTAGTTAACCTTGGGATGAGAGAAGGAACTAAAGTTTATACATCTGAATGATCATATATGGCCCTTAATCAGTTTACATGAGGCATGATATAGTACTTTTTAATACTTAGAAAAATCTTCCTAGCTCATGAGTAGCAGAACTATTTCCTTTTCTATCATCTGTCAAGATTATTTGGGCATGAAAATGTTGCTGTACTCACTAAGTTAGTAATAATCCAAACCAAAATGAACCTGGATATAGAAAATTTATCAATTTAAGCACTTCTGGTTATTCTACTTCCTTTACAATGCAAATCATTGTTTATTAAAAAAAAATTCTAGACCATCTGCTTGTGAAAATAATGTTTGGAGAATTGATGTAACACTATCCTTTTAAATCTACAGTAGGATAGTAAGGGAGAAAATCGTCTTCCACAACAAGTCCCATTAACATGTTCAGGATTTCACTTTACAAGTCTGACCCCGTTACCTGCTCAGGTTAACTTTGGAATTTCAGTGGGAATAAAGTTAAAGTCTGAGGGACTGATCTTAATTCACAATTTATTCATCTCCACTAACACAAATGGCAGAGGATTAAGCCTAG
The DNA here is from genome assembly GCA_013397755.1 of Cnemophilus loriae. Classification (NCBI taxonomy): domain Eukaryota; kingdom Metazoa; phylum Chordata; class Aves; order Passeriformes; family Corvidae; genus Cnemophilus; species Cnemophilus loriae. The sequence goes on from VZTF01003884.1 coordinate 853,555, forward strand.
TGTTATAGCATAAGCAGCACCTCAATTCTCATTCATCTCAGTGTTTTTTTATTCAAAAGACTAATTGCATGGTTAGCTTGTTTTTCCAGGTTCATTAATTTCATTTATTACTTAAATATAAGCTTTAACTTTGCAGATATTAAATGTATTTACATATTTAAATAAAGTTAACTCTGATCTAACTAGAGATACTGGACAGAGTATGTTTTGTAGACTTCCTATACAGACTTACTATTGTAAAATGAAAGTTGCTTTGAAATAAAAATATACTTTGTTATTTTAAGAGGGGGGAAAAAGAAATAGAACTAAGACACATCCCAGAAACATTTTCTATACCTTCAGAATGAGAAAGAAATTGAACTCCTATTTGATTCCCTCATAAGGGATAGGGAACTTTGAAGCACTCTGGCAAGAAGATAGATAGCTGTATTAATGAAAATCTAATCTGTGCTCAGAGACTTTGCATGTTGGCTATAAATGTAAAATATTCATACCACAATAGACTGTTAGACTGTCAAAAGCTGAAGTTCAGCCAATTTTACCAGAAAGAGTTGACATTTTGCTGTATTCTTCATTCTAGGGAACTGAGAAAATAAGCTATCAAAACCACTCCTCCACTTGTAAATTTTGATAGTGCAACTATTTAGATACGGCATAAATCTAGAAACAGGAAGTGTTTGTCTACTGCACCATTGAGACACAGTAACTCAAACTAAGAGCAGTAACAAATACTTTGGATTGGTGAGTTTTCATGGCACTATGCCAGGACATGCAGAGGCATCACCTCCTTTTGTATCACCTTCTCTGCCATGACCCAAGGCACGGCCATGAAAAGATCTGAGAAGAAAACTGATCCAGCTAGAAAATACTCTTTTTTTTGTGGTTGTGGTTACCAAGTTGTGGGCTGGGCTAGTGTAGCAGAAAGGACAATGTAAGAACAACTGACATGGGCTGAGGAAACATAGACCTGCCACTGAGGAGCAGCCTGACGCTTTCGGCACAATCCTTCAAGAGAGGGGTTTTGTTCCATCACTGGCTTGCCTTCTCCCAACTCAGATGCCTGCCAAGCCATCTTCCAGTCATGCTCCATTCACATGGAGGTGCACCAAGGAAGCAAAAGCAGGGCTCGGAAAAAGGAACATCATCAATTATTAGACTAGCCGACAGAGCTGAGGGAATAAAAGAAAAAAACAACAACACAGTGGTTTTGGACATATAATCCCCTTTTCAGCTCTGAAACAGAAATTGCATCCCTTCAACAGAGTGCATTGATCATCATTTTCAAATAACTGTAGCTTTATTATCTTACCTCATTTGGATTGTTGGAGTGAAATGGCTAGTTGGGAGCTGCAAGGTAGAGGTGGATGTTTGCAAAGGAAAACATGGTAAGGACATTAGCCTTGGGGGACAAAAGGACAAGCAGTTATCACATGCAGAGCCCTAAGGTGCAGGGAAAACTGCAACATGCTAAACTGATTCTAATAGATACTGCAGATAGATGCAAATAAATGGGACTTAACAGGAAGAGGCACTTAAGCATCCAGATAAAGCCATTTTAATTGTCTTTGGTTTGGAGATTCAGAGCTATATCACTTAAGAATTTATGGAACCGTGCAATGAACCACACCAGGGAAATGACAAACAACCTGAAAAATAACCCAGGAAATACAAATAGGCCACAAAGCACTAAGGGGTTATTACTCGTTGAGACGAGTTCTCATTTGCTGAATAGCCACATAAGACTTGCACAGCATAATGTAGGGAGCAACAACTACTTAAGCCATGGCTGCTGATGAGACAGTTGCTTGTCAGACACACTGATCACACACAGGTCAGTGCATAAAATTATTCCAACATATAAAGATTTAAAGCATAGGAAAGCTGTGATCAATGACCTGCTCACTTAAGGAAGTCATGGCTAAGACTACACAGGATAGTGAAAATGGACTACTTAATATATACGTACATTTTACTTGCTAACTGAACTTTCCAAAGTGGAAATACAAGTTTAATAATCCGTCTGAAACTCTGGAGCTGTGAACCCTAGATAGGTAACCTCTTTGCAGGTCTATGTCCTGCACCATGATTTACCCTCAGGAACAGGATGGCTATGGAAATAAACCCAAAAGTGGTATCACTTACATTGCAAGATAATTTTTTTTAATTGTTTATTAAAGTATATAATTAAAACAGAACACAGTCTTTATCTGGTTCATAAATACTTTCATGATACAACAGTATTTATTGGCATTGCTGTATATATCAGTAACACCTTGAGAGCTAGAGTTATTGTCAGTTCAGGTTAACTCAACCAGACAGAGTCCAGTTTTTAACTAAACCACAAATTCTGGAAGCCTGAAGACTAAACCTTGCTGCAGTGGTTTAGGCAATAGTGTCTCTTGGTGAGCTTACCTTCCACTACCAGCTCACATCTCTCACTCTGTAACAGAAGAATCCTGTAACAATGGGAGTGAAGGTCCTGGTATGTCTCCTTCCACCTCCTTTCCCCTCCCCTTGGCTGTTCCACACAGCACAGCATATTTAATACTTTAAACTGATAAACATAGCTGTGGCCCAGGGAGTGATCACACATCCCATCTTGTCACTTCTCAAACAGTGCAGCTGCTGGGACAGTAAAATTTTAAACCACTGTAGCTAAATTAGAGACAAACTGCCATTGAAATTAATAAGTGTGGGATCTCTGTTACCAGACCTCAGCTGGGAGCCTGGATAAGTATTTTAACCCTCATTTTTCAAACACCAAGACATGTAAGTGAATCTTCATCTGCAGTTATTCACCAGATTAAAAACCAGCCTCCAAGAGCTTCAGATCCCCCACCTGAAAAGTGTTGTATCATGTATCTATTGCTTGTAGGCTGAGTATTAGTGTTGTGGATTTTAGGATATCTTTAAGATACTATTTGTATCTCTCTCCTTATCCCCTTTGCAAGTAGTTTGTCTTTTATGTGCAGCATGGAGCACTCAAAATGCGTTGAAGGTACAGATGGCATACCAAAGTGCTGAGCCTTCTGAAAAGGTTCTCCTTTTGTGTCCTGTGTGCCTCTTTAAACACCCAAAGATGTTCCTAGAAGCAGACACATACTTGAAGCCTTCCCTTCAGTGGCACCACCACTTCTCCTCCTCCCATAGTGAAATACCTGCATGCTAGAAGTCGAGGTTTCACAGAGCTGTAGACAGACCCGTGATCACCACATCCCAAGACACTAAACCAACAATTTTGTTGATCTCTAGCCCTGACACCAGCAAGTTTAACAAGATCAAATAACAAGGTGCTGCAGTAACCTGTTCTCCCTTCTAACTCATGGTTAAACATTTACAGCCTTCAGTGTGGTTAAGGTTGGAAGGGACCACTGATGGGGTCATTTGGTCCAACCTCTCTTGGTCTCCTCAGCAAGCCTGCATGGCCACAAGTCTTTTCATTAAGCAGTTTATCTATGAGACCTTCCAAAATGGCTACCAGAAATCTGCCAGGATGCTCATGAACTGATCTGGTAGCTATGGAGATACACATGGTTCTTCTAATCTAAAATCTCAAAAGTCTGAGAACCTCTTGTTCTCCTAAACAACTCTAGCAGCCAATTTTTTTAGTATATTTTCAGAAGTCCCATTCCCAGAGTGACTGAAGAGCTCCTCAGGAAATACAACACAGTCCCAGAAAGGACTAAAAGAGGGTTTTTGTCTTTGTGAATTACTTGCATTCAGTAGTAGAAGCAAAAAGCTGATTTTCAGAGCTCTGTTTTTATCACTTTCCAACCTATATTCATTGACATAAAATATAAATGCATAATGTTATCAGCCTAGAGCTATTGGCTTCCCTATAGATTTGAGAAATGAGAAACATAGAGGAGAATCTCTGATTTGAGACTTTGAAAGGAATAAATACCCATCTCTTTTTCTCAGCAGGGACAATGTTCAGTAATATCAGAGTTAGAAAGGAGCTGGAGGTGGGGCGAGCTCCATGAATTCACAGATCACACAAAGCTCCTGGTCTGGCATCTCATCTGCATAAGGTGTGGTTGGTTTTGAAGGGGCTAGTGCCATTACCAGCAATTCAGTGGTTGGGAAGATATCTTTTGGTTTTAAGAGAACCATTACCAAATCCTTTTCTCCATCCTCCTCACATCTTTCAATAGCCTGGTGGATTACAGCAGATAAGAGCTGGGTTTATATTAAGCATAAGGTTTCACAGGCAAATCTAGCTTGTAAGAGCCCTTTTTTAGTCAACTTTGTGATCACAAATAATTGCACGGAATTAATCACTCATATTGTCACTTGGAAATCAAGAATAAAAGTGCTAATTTCTGGAAGCTAGAGAGAGCATACGTGCTATCTACTGAGAAAAACTGAGGGAAATATGCATTGGGAAGAAAAAGATCAGTGAGGTATTACTGTTGGAAGAATTAGAATGAAACCTGAATGAGAGGATTTAAAAACAGAAGAAAAAAGAAGAACAGAAGTGAAAAAACCACAATCAAATACTTGAAAGAGGAGCATCAGGGAAAAAGGAAAAAATGAAAGTAAAACTCCATATAGATAATCATATATAAACATTGTATTTGTCACAGTGATAAATAAAGAACCTTTAAGTTGGGTGGGGGAGGGGGTCCAAACAAAACCCAAAAACAAACAAACAAAAATTGAAGAGAGGATTATCTAGTGATCCAAAATATCAGCAGATCTAAATGGCTAATGGAAAAATCCCAGTCTTGAGGCATATACTCATACTTCATCCCAGTCATAAGGCAAATATATATGCTTAGCTTTACCTCACACAACACCAGTGAGTTCAGCAGTAAGCTTCACCAGTGTAAATCACACTTCTCCCTCTCTTCCACCCCCAGTTTCAGCAGATGTAGCCACAGTAAAGGCTGGGGAAAAAAAAGAAGACAGGAGTGAAATGCAATTTCCAATTCAGATAAAACATCAGACTGTTAAAAGTACTGAAAGAAAATGCTTCCTTATCCTTACAAATGTAGTTCCAAAAAGACCTAAAGGGCAGAAAGGGGAAAACTAACATACTGTTACCCAGCTTTAAATCTTTTAATTTTGAAAAAGAGACTGTTAGGGTTTTAAGAGATCCTAGTGCCCTGCAATAAGCAAGTTTATTGCTAATTAGGACCCTGTATCATAAATTTTCTTTTCTTAATTCTAAGGAGTTTTCTCAGTTTTGATATTCTCTAGAATTAACAGAATCTCTGAAGTGATTCCAGAAGGAAAAAGCAAAAAGTTAGTTTAATAAACTTGACCAAAGAAGGAAAGTAAATTTCAATTTTCAACAAAAGTGCTTAAAATCCAGAACACATTCTGGAAGAGCACAGTGTTTACCAGTGGTATTTATTAAATGTTTTTTTAAACTTTGCTTTACTCAAACTTGTTCTGGATACTACCCAAGAAAAAACCCTGTAGCATCCCAGCATGAGGCAGCTGACAGCCCACCCTTGTGTGTGTGTGCAGGCAGGCTCCTTGCTGCTCCACCAGCCCTTCTCCTGCAGCCCACACAGGGTGGGCTGTTCCAGCTCCTGCACTTCACTCTCTTCCTTCCTGCGCTCTGACTGAAAGCCACAGACTCCCAGTAAAGCCATAGTACACATCCCAACCAAATTCTTCCCCATTCTTGTGTCAAGCTGCAGACTTCTTCCAGCCTTGGCTCAGAGGTTCCTTTGGTCTGCAGGTGCTTATTCCCGAGCAGATTGGGCCCAAAGCACTGCTGGCTGTGGGTGATGAGTGCATACTAGCTCTTGGCTCCTGCAGGGTTTCATTTATCTGTCTTGCAAAGGGAAGTGCTCTGTCCCTGGGTCCGTCAGCGCAAGCTTCCAGTGTGGTCCCCCATCACACCAGTAACAGTTTGTGTGCTGGGGAGAGGAGGAGGAAGGCATGAGAGAAGGAGGGGTATTTTCACAAGTTTTGCTGCTGAGTATCCAAATGAGTTTCTGTGGATTTGTTACCTGTTCACAGCAAAGAAAGTGAAAAGTGACTCAGCACCCATGTTCATTCACTTCCTTCTCAGGCTGTCAGTTTGGGGGTTATCTGGGGTAGCGTTCTCCAAAGCAGCCCTCGTTCGCTTGGAAGCAGACGGAGATATTCAGCTCATTTCATGTGGGCTGCCGCAAACTGCGATCCACTGCCAGTGCAGGTCAGGTTCAAGCCAGACTTTTCAATGTTCCAGCAAAGTTCTGCATCATTATCATAAAGTATTTCAAGTATATGAAAGCATTTGAGATACACACAAATGGGTGAAGAATATAGGGAAAGCTATAAATCAGCAAGTGAGAAGTACAAAGGAACAAAAGGAAATATTACCAGAAATATTTCCTCACAATAAGGATGCTTCAAATAAACAACAGACTTAAAACTTGCTTCTGATTTATTGCTGGTTGCAAAACTGTGGCATTAGGTACAAACTCATCTTGCTACGCATAAGAACTTGGACAGGGATTGCTAGAGTTAGTTACTATGGAGTTAAAAAAAATGTTGGCTTTTGTGATGAGACCAGCTTCAGAGAAGAAAGAGAGTATAAAGGAAAAGAAGCTGGTTTTAAGCATTCATTTAAAGATTTGCCATCTGAATGCTCTGCATTAATTTTCTTTAAAGCTGATCAGTTATAACATTTTTTCCCCATGTAACTGCTTATTTTCAAGTGTTTTGTGGTTATTTTGGTTTGGTTTTTTTCAGATGCTAGAGTATCTGAAATTTTCCCATGTAGAACATACTGGTGATAAAAAAAAAGTCTTTCTAGATATTGTGGACAATCTGCCTCTTCTCTGTTTTGAAGGTGTGAGATTTGTGCTTGAAGTGCATGTCTGTTTTCACTCCTTTTAAATGATACTTTTGGTTGTAAATTTTTCAAGTTTGTAAATGACAGACAAGCACACTGTTGTCACACAGCAACCAGCTCTTATTTTATTTCAGAAACATTGTCCTGTCTATGATAATAGGATTGTTAAAACAGTTCTTTGTTAAGACCAGCATGCTGTGCTCACCTTGCTTCTTACTTTCTTAACTTCTGCTGTTGAGGATCTTTTATTTTGCTGGTATGTGACACAGGAGAAACAAGTGCAGATGCCTTGTCTCATAGAGGAACTGCCAGGCAGTTCTGTTTTCTTTTGTATGAAAAAGAACTCATAAAATCCAGAATCTCATTGAGGCCCTGACCCTGTAATGAACTCAGCAGTCATGTGGATCCGGGGACACAGGAAAAAACCATAGGATAGAGAGCCCTGGATTGCAGATACTGATAATTCAGGATGCTGCTCAAAACATGCTGGCCTAATTTTATTTAAAAGGATAGCTTTTATGTTCCTATCAGAAGATCTTAGTTGGATAGTTTAGGAGCTTGTTAACTTTTGGATTAGCTATCTTACAGCAGAAAGCCCTTAGAAAAGTTTTGACCCTCCTCCTCCCTGACTTTACTGGCACTGTTCCTTTAGAACAGCATGATGTGATGGGATATCTGGGTGTGATCTATAATACGTGCTGGAAGGGCTGCCTGCCTTCTGGCCAGTGTGCACTCCCAGAAATATCCTTAGCCTATGGATGTGGAACAGCAAGGTTACATGACAGTGCTGTTCTCCTGCTGTTTATTGTCAAATAATTGTTTTCAGAGAGTTTGTAGGGGACTGACTGAGTTTTTTGATGCTTTCCTAGGAAATTACCTGTAGTCATTTGCTAGCAGTTGCATTAGTGTGTTGCCAGAAGAGTTTCTGTTGCTAAGTCTTTCATATAAAATGATGCTGGTTTCCCTCAGCCTGAAAAAAAAGAAAAGCTGAGCAGATTTGCTCCAGAAGAGTGGGTTAAAGAGCAGACTATGACAAAATGGCTTTCTTTCCAGAGAGCATTCTACAGTGAAGTTAACTCAACTAATGCAGTTTCCTAAAATGAATCAACTGACCAAACCTCTGACCTCATTTCTTTATCCTCCTTTTAAAGATGATGTAGTGTACAGTCTTAAATTTAGGTTTTGCTAATGGTTGTGCTGTGATTTGCTAGTGCAGTTAGGTTTTGTGTCATTTTCTGAGCCCATGATGTGTGATGGGAGGCAAGTGGGCAGGCTCCCTTTCCTTTTCTCACTCACTGTGCAGAGGGGTTTTCCTTTTCTTTTTTGCGCTGACTTCATCTGGGGCTTAAAAGAAAAGTAGCTGGACTTGGGATACTGCTTCCAAAGGTAAAAGCCAGGAGATCTACATCCAAGACTGTGAGGAAAGGCAGTTTTGTACTCTCCAAGTTACTTTTTGGTGCTTTGGAGTCTGCTTAGCAGACTTCAGGATTTTGTAACAGCTGCCTTGTAGGATTGCCAGGGCAGTGCCCAAACAGGGAAAGCTACCTGGCATCTATCTATATCTGGGCTTCAGCTGTGTGTCATACAGAAGTGGCCATCTTGAAAGCATGTTAACATGTATTAATGAATGTTTTAAAATAGTTCACTTACTCAGCTTTGCCTATCACAGGGTTAAGGTATGCAGTGGGACCATGGTAGTACCTTTAGTTACCATAAAATATTCTTAAAAATTCTAGAGGGTTTATGTGTTTTTTTTAGCATGGCCTTCCCAATCTGTAGAAGCCACTCTTTGTGAGCTGAGGGGACAGAGGAGATGGCCTAAGAGCTAGCAGTACTCTGCTGCCACAAAAAGTGTGTGGCAACTTTTCTTTTTTGGCAAGAGCATCTTATGAGGGAAAGGAGAAAGATGTTTTGAAGAAGCTTAAAGGGTAAAATTATGATAGGCGTGTACTGTGTGTACTACAGAGAGTCTTAAGTACCAGAATAGGAGAGAAAAACAACCCAAAAAGGTGGTCATCTGGACATCAGTGGGGGTTGTTTTTTCAAAGTCAAGTTGAACAGAAAAGTCGCATTAGGCAAGAGCTGGTCTATGGCTGCCAGTCTGCCAGTTGTGAATTGTCCTGTTTCCATGATTGTTTGGGTTTAGTTATATATCTTGACCATATGTGTCTTCATATGTGAGCAGAAAGGTACAATGAAACTGATCCTCAACCTTAAAACCTACTTACGATTTTTTTAAGAGTCCCTTGGAGAGATTAATTGATACTCCTTTGAAATGGTTCTTCCACATTGTCTTCTCACAGGAGAACCATATTTTTGGAAGCTGATTTACAATGCTGCCTCCTCCTTCACAGACTGACTGCTGTGCAGAGGGGTTTAGTCTATCTAAATTGCCAGAGTTCACAGCTCCGCTCTAGTGAATGTGTATATGTGGTAAGTTACAAAAAAAATCTCCAGGAACTGCAGATGTCTGATTTGTGGAGCTAAATATCTTCTTATGAACTAGTTCATATATAGGACTTCAGATATGTGTAGTCAATAAACTTCCGTATGGCTCTGAATAAAGCCAAAATGAATCCTGGTTTTAATGTTGGAGAATGCAGACTTTTTTCTCAAGGCCAGGCTTAGAAACTGTGAGTCTTTGAATGCTCTGAACTGAGAAACTGTTTCTCAGAAACTCATGGGCTTGGGTTTTGGCTTTTTTTGTTAAGCAAAAAAAGTTACTCCTTGGAAATGGGGAAAAGGGGATTCTTTTCGGCGTGGGGTCAGTGAGGGTGACAAACATGGGTTGTGGCTGATACGTGATGTCCTGGTGTAGTTTTGCAGTGCTTCCTTCTGCTTGGTGGGATTACTCAACTACCTCATCCAGCACACAGGAAAAGCAAAATAGCGTTAGGATCTTAAAAAGGACTAGTACACTGACTCTGAAGTGACAGCTGACCTGGAGGCCCAAAGGGTGCTATGGCAGAAAGTGTAATAAGAGGAAGATGCTTCTGAGGACAACTAGCTAACCAAACCAGTGCCAGAAACCTGAATTTTAGTCCCTTGAACCCTGACAGATCTACTTGTAATTAGACACTACCAACCCTTTAGATCCTGAGGATGCTTTCAGACCTAACTAATCTGGTTCCTGTGAAAATAATAGGCCTTATTTTGGCATATGACCACCTCATTTCTGAGATGAACTCCTTTGATATTAAAATATCATGGAGAGATTACAGATAGTACAAGGCAAGGTCAATCTAGTTCAGCATCCTGACTCTGATGGTGAGCAGTAGTGCATGTCAGCAAAAGAGGAGCACCGTGCTATTTCTCCAAAACAAACTCCTGCCTCTTGGCAGACAGATCCTAAGATAGAGCATACCTATAGAGATAAATAAATAAAGGGACTCTTTGGGCTAAGAAATTATCAGAACTGCCCCTTAGTCATGCAACCTCACTTGGGACAAATAAGCACTTTAAAAATGTCTGAAAATTTATCATTGGGTCTAATAATGATTAATGAGCATTTCATGAGGAGTGATGAAAAGGGAGAAAGAAAAAGACTTGCTCCACATGCTGCCTGCTATCATAAAAGGCAGCAGAGTATTTCAATGATGATATTATCTTTTAAAGTAATGGTGTGTTGAGTGTGGAAATCTGAAAGCAATATTAATTGAGGGTAGATGGATTAAGGACATGCAGAAGAGACCAGGAACATACTGTGATGGTCAGATGTAGGGTAAAGCACAACAAGAGAAGCCAGAACAGGACAGACAAGGCTCTAAGAGAGCAGAACAGGGAAAGACAAATGCCTGGGTTCTCCTGCAACACTGAAGGTGTGTGGAAAGGTTCAAAGCCCAGTTGGGATTGGACTCTTGAGATTGTTCAGTCCCCTCCTGAAAGCTTGCTCTTCTTTTTGTTACCTCTTTGTCACTGCTCTTGGCAAACAAGAAGAGGAGAGAGATTTGGAAGGACTAAGGGTGAATAATGGAAAGAACATTATAGGTGAGTAGAGCAACTAATTGAAGTCTAAAGGAGAACAAACAAAAATGAGAGAAACCAGAGTAACTGATCTGTTGAAGGGCCAAGTCCCAGAGGGAGGATCCCAAATTACTTTTTAGAGGGAAGACTGGTTTGGAGAGAAAAACAGTTTAGGTTAGAAAGTAACACAAATAGGAGGAAAATGCTATATGATTGATAAAAAGTGCATAGGATTGCATCTGTTATATATGGGGACATGACACTTTTCATTTAAATGGAAAGAAAGATTATGTTTTAATATATTTTGGAACCAAAAAAGGCAATTTTAATGGAGAAGTATTGGGGTTACCAGCAATCATGTTTTGTTTTTCATATGGCCATCATCGTACAAGTAGCAGCTTTGCCCATTAAAGCTTAAAGTGCTTTTTTTTAGTGCTTTCTTGTTTCAGGAGTTTGCATTACCAAACACTCATTTTTGATATGGCTGGCATCTATCTAGCTATCTGCATGTTCTATGAAAAGCAGAGTTGAAGGATTCACTCAGTATCTGAACTAAGAGAGAGTACAGCAATGAGGAGAGCATACATCCTTAACTCATTTTTCTCTTCCAAAGTATGAATAAGGTAAAGGCGAACTCCTGAAACACCAGACTGAGGAGCATCTTGAGAGAGATTTTTCCCAGGGACAGATGTGTAATAAATATGTATTTAACTTGCACATAGAAAAACTTGGGGTTTTTTTAAACACTGAGAGACAGTCATTAAAGTTACACATTTATTTCAGTTATGTGTGTATTTTATTTACTTAGCTTTATGATTATTTACAACTATTTCTTTATTTATTATTTACAGTTGAATCACTTGACATCTGAAAATCAGCTGGGATTTCTCACTTCTGTGATAATAGGTAACATAACTGTAGTCTGAAAACAGTCTTGCTACACCTGTTTGGTAGTGTAATTAAGTGTGTGGTTAGATAGTAAGCATTACCCTTACTATGATGGTATGAGTTAATCTCCTGTAAAAATAATAAGTTTAGCCTTCTAAGTGGTTTAATAAATAGACAGCTGTAGTAACTTTAAAAAAATGCCTCAAGTTAATAGTGCTAAATTTCGGCAGGGGAGGGGAAATACGATTTTTACTTTATCTACTTGTGCCTTTATATACAGGCTTGAATGCTTTAGGGTAAGGAATCTCTCCATGTGCCTCAAAGCTGTTAGCTGTTTTGTTTCTCCATGGTAACAGGAGTATAAAGCAGTCTGAGCATGTTACTGAAGTAGGGAGTCATGACATCCTTTAGGAATGGGATTACATGTGACGACTGCAGCTCTCAGGTGATTCTGAATGAGGGTGTTTTCTAGCACACAGGCGCTGTCAATATGTGCAGATGTGCTCATTTAGGGCAAGGCTTAGGGATCCAAAGCTGGCCTAAAAGAATCTATCGATCTATAAAGTTTGTGGTGGTGGGAGGGATTATCAGATATAGGGGTCGATTAAACTCTTCCAGAAAAATGACTCAGTGTGTGAAGAGCCCAGTGCAAGATCAAGGTCTAAACACAGGGCTCTGTCTGAGGTTCAGATAATACAACTCATAAAGAGTTAATGATGTATTTTCTGTTTAAATTTGTTTACATACAAAAAAAAAAAAAAAGAACCTGGGTGTTGGATAGACAAATGACATACAAATTAATGCAGAATTATCTGTAAGTTTCAGTCAGTAATCTTGCAATATTAACTAGTTTCATTTTGTTGTCACTTTGGCAGAACAGTATATGTCAGGAGTCCCTCAGCAGACTAGCTAAGATGGTTCTTTCATGAAGAAATGGACAAAAGGCAATGAGAGTGGTGTACCAATTTAGAGTGGTACAGCCTAATCACACACTGACCTCTCCTTTGCATGGATGCACTCTTACCCTTTTCTTCTGCTACTGAGGTGACTCACTGGACTGAGATAAAATCTACTAACTTGACCTTAAAGTAAGGGAAAGGTTCTGGCAACTTTTTTCCTCATCTGTACATATTGTATCTCTTCCTGCCTCTTGTTCCAACAAGCTGTTGTGTAGTGCTGGGTTGAGCTAACCCTGCCGACCGAGTCGTGTTTTCTCTAAGTAGATGTAGCCCGACCGAGGACAGGGCAGTGTGTGTGTGTGTGTGTGTGTGTGTGTGTGTGTGTGTGAAAAAGCCCTTTCTTCGCGCGGTTAATACAGAGTGACTTCCTTGTCTCTCTTCCCTTCCTCTGGGGCAGGTAAACGTAATTTGTTCTGGTTCAGGAGGCCACGCAATCTGTACCAACACGAGGCAGCTTCGTGGCAAACACACCTCCCCTTCTGTTGCGCTTCCTACCGATCCTCTGGCGGTTTGACTTGCATTTTTTTTTCCTGCAAGTGAAAATTAGCTTTTTATCCGGGCTCCCTAAGGAAGCCGACTTGTAGATCAGTGCTGCCTTTCTGCTCGTGTGAAATCCTCTCCACTGTTTGTTTTTATGTTACTTTTGACCGAACTGGAAAAACCCAAAATTCAATCACTGTACAATTTGCGTGGCTGGGGAGAGCCCCATATTAGTGTCGTGTAGAGGGAGAG
>VZTF01003884.1:868397-895610 GCA_013397755.1 Cnemophilus loriae
GGGGAGGGGCGGCGGAGGGGCCGCTGGGGCGCGCTGTGCATTGTGCGCCGAGCAGCCCTCGGCGCGCCTGACGTCACTTCCGGGCTGGGCGCCGCCGCCGCACGGGATGGCGCTGGGAACGCCTGGCGGTACAATGGAGGCGGGAGGAGGAGGAGGAGGAGGAGGAATCCCTTCCCTGGGGCTCCCGCCCGCGGCCCGCCGGGAGGAGGCGCAGTCGTGCGGATCGCACGGTGCCCTTGCGAGAGGCCGGCAATGTCCCACTGCCCCCGTGGTGGGCGGGGGGTGATGGTGTTGCGGGTCTGGAGGCGCTGCGGGGCAGGAGGGGGTTTTATCTTTTTTTTNTTTTTTGTGGGTGTTTTTTTTTTTTTTTTTTTTTTTTTTTTTTTTTTTTTAATTTTTTTTTTTTTTTTGGCTTATCCATGGGGATCATAACATTGAGTGCCGTACTGGCTGCTGCGTGGTGTATTGGCAACTTCCGTCTTCCAAATCATTTCTGGTTGGCGACAAGTTTTGAGTCTCCGTGAAAATTCCAGATACGGGGTTTCACCTTAATAACGTAGCAAAATTCCTTTTTAAGATGTTACTGCTTATCTCCTGCCGTAGCTTGCTGCAGTTTACAAAGTTGAAACCATCGTATAGATTTTATTTCCAGTTAAACTAAAATTTAAAATATTAAAAAAATCTTTGCTTCTGTTACAGGAGATGGTAAAACGGAACAAAAACCTGGTGAGAAGAAGAGGGGAGTGAAGCGACCACGTGAAGACCATGGTCGTGGATACTTTGAATACATTGAGGAAAACAAGTATAGCAGGTAAACAGACTTGGTGCTGGGCAGCATTTTGTGATGAGGAGGAATAGAGTACAGAAATGTTATTTTAACCTCGCGAAAATACGTATAGCTTTATTATGTTTTGTTTGGTTTTTCTTTTTCAGGGCCAAGTCTCCTCAACCACCTGTTGAAGAAGAAGATGAACATTTTGACGACACAGTGGTTTGTCTTGATACTTGTGAGTAAACACACTTTCCTTTGCTCTGGAAAGATGTGGTGTTAAGGCTTTTAATCTTAATGTCACACTTTCTGAAACAGGGAGGATACATTTGTTGACTTTCCTTACCAGGTAACTTAAAAAAATTTAGAAAAATACTGTTACCACCCATTTTTAGCAAACAAAAGAACAGAAGGGTATATGAGTATATTAGCAGTAATAAGCATGGTTTTCCTATGAAATCTGCAGTGATAGACAGTTCTGTGAAGAAGTCTTAACCAAAACACTAATCTGGTGTGGAAGCTTAGGTGGGTAAGTGTGGAGTGCGCATAGAACACCCTGGAGACAGCTTGGGAAAACAGCTGTCCAGCACTACTGCCCAGAAAGCTCAGAGAGTCAGCAGCATAGGTGCTTACAAAATACAGTTTCAGAAGTGAGCTTCCTACATAAGTTCCCCTATTTATGTCTCAACTAGTGGTGTGTTCTTTCTATCTTCTAATAAACTTAACAAAATCTGGTCAGGCCTCCTCAAAAATGACTGATTCATGTAACGTGTGAGTGTGTGGGCTTGAGGTGGTGGTTTGTGCAAGTGGGATGCCAGAGAGAATTTGTCAGCAGAGCATAGAAATTGAGAAGTACCTGCAAATTGGGGGTTTTTTTTTAAGGCAGATTATAAACGTTACTATTACTGTAATATACCATAGTGGCAGAGTTGATATTTGTATTCTTGAGGGTAAGTATAAGGACTCAGTGCAATATTAGAAAGCTTGATCTTGAAGTAATGCTTGAACTTGTTGGGTTCTTAAAGTGCCATGGAAGGAAAGCTTGACTTTTGGCATTGTCTGGCATATTTGTTAGAAGTTTCGGGTGGTTTTATTCCACAAGAAATGGTTTGAAACGGAAGGAGGGTATTAGTTTACAACCACGTAAATTGCTGAATATGCCATCCCTGACATTTTGCTAACTAAATCTCAAGTTTCTAGCTGCTTAACCCGGTGAGTAGCCACTTCTGTGGAAGCTTTGGAATTTTGCAATAACTGAGTAAACAGCTACTTTTCATTATTACTGTTTCTAGTAATAATAGTACTCTATAGTGGAAAATCTTGTTACTGGACAGATTCTGATTTAAAGTGTTGACAGAGTCTTTAGAGATGAGGTTCAAACATAGCTTTAAGGCTGAATTGTGTAACAAATTGGCACTCTCTCTTCTGGATAGTGATCCAGACGTGTAAGAGGTTTAGCCACTCAAGTGCTTTTTATTGCCTGTGTCTTACAAAGCTGTAACTTCAAATTCTGTTCTTGTCTCCTGTTCTAAAGGTAGCCTGCAAAGGTGGGTTTCTTCTGTATGATTTTATCTGCTTTTTGTGAAACAAATAAGAGTTAGCAGTGCTAATGAGAAGACACTTAGATTACTGATAGTATTTTTGGAATTGGGGATGGCTGTATGCAAACAAAACAAAATCTTGTGCATAAGAGTTGCCGGTAATACAGGGCAGACTGCATTTTAGTGCATTCTGGCATCATGCAGGTTTTACACTAGAGCAGAATTCCTCACTGTTTGCTCATTTTGCTCCTTTCTTGTAACCATCAGATAGGTTTGGAGCTGCTTCTGTGCATTCTTTGCTCTGGGGAATTCAAGTGTTGTATGCTGTGCCCCTTATTACCATTTGACATTGTCTTTCTGAAACCTACTGGGAGATTCATTTGCAATCTCATGGTGTGCAGCTCTGAAGATGCTTGTGAAACCAAGAGTTGTGAAGCTTGTGAAACCACTTAAGTTCTTAGAGTGATAGGTAAATTCATAGTGTGTAGGTCGTGTTTCTGGGCTGAGGTAGGTTCTCTTAGCACACTTTCTGTGCTTAGCATATCTGTATCTGACTTAACTGCCTTTATTTTAATACACATAATTTCATTTGACTTGCCGATTGACTATATTAACCAAAGACTACGTTGAGTACTTGAATAAAAAACTTGTGTTCACATTTACTTCTTAGCAGGCCTCAGGTTTGGGCTTGAGCAGTAAGACTACCTCAGAATCAGGTCTCTAGAGGGTACTGTGGAGAGCACGGTGCAGATGGCTCTGTATTGATGGAAAGAGGTAACTGACAAAGAGGGTTCAAACATAAGCTGAAAATCAGGCGTTTTGAAGCAGATGGAAAAAATAGACGGAAGTTGGGTGACAGAAGTGAAGATGGCAGCTTGAAAACCACTCGTTAGCTAGCTTTTTCTAAGAATTTTGGCTGAGCTTCAGTCTGCGGTTCCGTCTAGACATGTTGCTTCTCTGAATGATCCTGGGTACTTGCTGGCAGTTTGTTTGTAAAATCACCTTTGAAAGCTGGCATCATCTTTAATGCATAAAATTGGACACCTGTAATTTATTTTGTAATCAGAGTAAACAGAATGATTTTTATGTTAACAGATAACTGTGACCTGCATTTTAAAATCTCAAGAGACCGGTTTAGTGCTTCCTCTCTGACCATGGAAAGCTTTGCTTTCCTTTGGGCTGGAGGGAGAGCTTCCTATGGAGTTTCTAAAGGCAAAGTCTGCTTTGAGATGAAGGTGAGTTAATGTTTATGGGAGACTTTTGCATGCTTAGATATAATATTTATACTTGTCATATTTTTTGGACTTGGTTGAAACTAATTGATGTGAACGGGACTCCTAAAAGGCCTTCTCTTACAAGAAAATAGCTCAGTTCGCAAAACTGTTTCCTCTTTTATAAGAACTTCCATTTAACAAACAAAAAAACCCCACAAACTAGAAAAAAAAACAAACCAAAACCCCCACAAAACACTGCATTTGTTCTGAATGTGAGACTTTTGGTCTCATTTTTTAACCACGAATTCTATGTGGCATCTCATGCATCAACGCTGAAAGGATTTCTGTACTCTCTAGTCAGAAGTTTGCTTGTACTTCTTGAAGATTACAGAAAGCTTGTATTTTTTTTTTTTTTAAAGGATATAAATTATCCCAACAGTCCTTTCTGGTTCTACTTAGTCTTTGAGTTTGATCTGCTCTAGGTAGGGATTTGGGCTGGATGACCTCTAGAGGTCCCTTCCAACATTATTAACTCTGACATGATGTATTGAATGTATTTAGCAGGTAGTTGAATTTTGAGAGCAAAAGTTCTCCTGAAGGGTAAGAATGGCAAAGAGCAATCAGCCTGCTAATAAACTGATTTCTCCAGCTTGATGATGGAAGTGGAACAAGATCACAAAGCTTGAATTTATTTTTCTTATTTCTTTTTTACTTAACAGTGTTAAAGGTTTCTTTGCATATGATGGGCCTGTGTATGTAAATCTATTCTGTTCCTCTAGTGCTTTCAAATGTAACTGCTACCATGAGAATTGGGTAGTGATCCCATTATCCGAGCTTTTGCATGGAGAGATTTCTGTGTCTGTTGACACCTATAACTTTAGAAGGCCAGTGAAGTGAAATTTATGTCACTATTTATTGTCCTGTTCGCTTCAAATGAGTTTCAGCTCAGTCACCTGACTGGAATAGTTGCAGAGGTTGATAGGATACTGATGGGTTTTTCACTTCATTTTAGCGAAGTTTCTAAAGACAGTTGAAAAGCAGCTGGTTGCATATAGGTTCCAGTGCATTTAGGTGTTTGTTGGGGTTTCTGGGGTTTTTTTGTTTGTTGCTTTTTTGGTTTTTAATCTGGTTATGTTGTTTGGAAGCTGGCAACTTGCCCAGGAAGTCTGCTTACAGTGAAAAGGGGTAGTGTAATACTTTCCCTAGTCTCTAAAAAGCGAGTTTTTTAATACATTGCACATTTTCTTAGCTAAGTAATTTACTCTTAATCCCAACTTCATGGCAGCTGGGGTTTTTTTTTAATACATCTACATATTGTTTGTGATTTTAATACAGTGTCAAAAGGACTTAAGGCTTTTGACCACTGCGAGGGACTGCTATGACAAAGTGATGAAGATTTATGGTATCTTCAGTCTTCATTGCTAAGTCAGGAGATAGAACTGTTCAGTCACTAGCTTGTGGTTTCATATTCTTAAACATATTTTATTTTTGCAGAAGGCGATCACTTAGAATTAGCAAAGATTTAACCAAAGTGTAAAGGTTCCAAATGTTACTTTTGTGCTTCCATCTTGTTAGTGTATCATAAATACTGCTTACCTTTTACTGAATAATTCAAAAATAGGTTACAGAAAAGATTCCTGTTAAACACCTGTATACAAAAGACATTGACATACATGAAGTGCGAGTTGGCTGGTCACTGAACACAAGTGGAATGTTGCTTGGTAAGACTTAAATGTTTGATTGCTTTTGTGTTAATGTGGCTGAAGTTTTAAATAATTTTTTTGCAAAGTGGGGGGACAAGCCTAGTGATTGTAGTCTGTGTGTTGTGAACAGTGGTCTTAATTTGAGTCATTCACTGGACGTGGTGTGAGAAAGTTTATTACTAGGACCAAATCAAGTCATAAAGTATTCAGACCTGTAAGGGTTAGGGCCACCATTTAAGAATTAATTCTTCCAGTGATCATGTATGGGTTGTGGAGAACATTGTTGAATACCTGACAAGACAAAGGATTTCTCCTTTTCATGTAGTGTCATAAGTAGAAAAAGGGGGGTTGCTCTTCCCTCCACTTTTAAAGGGTGGGGCATGGTATAAAATTTAACTTTTTTTTTTTTTTTTTTTTTTTTTTACTTGATGGGAAAATCCTAATTTCTGAAAGTAGCTGGAAAGAAGTACAACTTCATGAGATGTATGACAAATGATTATAATAATAATGTTTATAACTCATACTTGTTGCTGAAACACATCTTTGGGGGAAATATTTGTGAGTTGATATGTTCTGACATCAGCAGCAGCTTTCTACCTGAGTTACACCTGAGTCCTTGTGTTTGACACTTGCTGTTAGCTTGTTCCTTGCAGCTTCATCCTCAGCTGTTGCATAGGCTGACTGTCTGCTAAACTCCCTTTAAAATGGGAGGGGTAAGTGCTCCTGGAGACTAACTTCAGAAAGCCTTTCTGACTACGTTACAGCAGGTATACCACTGCATAATCAGGTCTTCACAGTTTAAAAATACTTGCTCATGTCTTTATGTGACAGTTCAGCTTTATTGTCAGCATGAATCTGGAACCAGCAGCGTAAGGCTCTTAAACTGGTATGAGGAAACACTGCTGTTCTATCTCAAGTGAAAGTGCTGAATAGAAGAATGAGCTTGTATAGCTCATGGGGGGCGTCTTAGCTTGTTTTGGCATTAATAAAAATACTGTAACAGCAGCTTACTTAAGTAGCTGTAAAGGGATTTATGTCTAAAAGGTTAGATGGGAAAGCCTATTTGTAATTAGTTTAAATTGTTTCTTCAGGTGAAGAAGAATTTTCTTATGGGTATTCTCTAAAAGGAATAAAGACATGCAATTGTGAGACTGAAGACTTTGGTGAGAAGTTTGATGAAAATGATGTGATTGGATGTTTTGCTGTAAGTTTTCACTTATATTTTCTTTTGAGGGGAAAAAATCCTTGAATTTTTAGACTGCTTTGATGTTAGCAGGAGTAAAGCAAATACATTAAATCACGGGAGCAAGACGAGTTGTTTAACATAGGCAGGTGGTAGAAGCAGCAGCTATTATTAAGAGTGACTGCTGGCAACATGATTTCATATTCATGGACAAATGTCTTTAAAGCCTTTTAACAAAAATCAGATCTTGAACAAGATCATCATTGACAGTGACTCATTAGAAGAGAAAATTGGCTTTAGTTCCTTTATGAAATAACAGTGTTGCAGAAGTTGAGTGAACATAGCCAGTGTAGTGAAGTGACTAATTGACTGTATAAAGTGAGTTAATTTTATCCAAAATAATGCTTTGTCTGAAAAACAGAATTTTGATGGTGATGAAGTGGAACTCTCATATTCCAAGAATGGACAAGAGCTTGGTGTTGCATTCAAAATAAGCAAGGAAGTTCTTGATGGGCGACCACTCTTTCCACATGTTCTCTGTCATAACTGTGCGGTTGAGTTTAACTTTGGTCAGAAGGAGGAACCTTACTTTCCTGTACCTGAAGAGTATACCTTCATCCAGAAGGTACCCTTGGAGGATAGGGTCCGAGGACCAAAGGGACCTGAGCAGAAGAAAGATTGTGAGG
Organism: Cnemophilus loriae; assembly: GCA_013397755.1. Taxonomy (NCBI): domain Eukaryota; kingdom Metazoa; phylum Chordata; class Aves; order Passeriformes; family Corvidae; genus Cnemophilus; species Cnemophilus loriae. Next base: position 875,494 of record VZTF01003884.1, read on the forward strand.
TGAGTTTCTTCTGACCATCTCAAAAGTTGTCGAGGCAGATGGATGGAAGTGGTAGAGTTAAGCAGACTATTCCACCTCACTCCTGACATTTTTGTTTGGGAGCTTCAGTGTTTAGTGTCTCGTGACCTGTTCACTACCATTACCTTCCCCACCCCCACATCCCCTCTCAGTATCCTTTAGGCTTGCTGGGCTAAGTTGTGTATTAAAGAAGATCTTTGAACAAGTATCACAAATACAGAACTTCTTGTCATAGGTGGTGATGATGATTGGCTTGCCTGGAGCTGGCAAGACTACATGGGTTACCAAACATGCAGCAGCAAATCCTGGGAAATACAACATTCTTGGGACAAATACTATTATGGACAAAATGATGGTAAGTGGTAAGACATTTTTATTTATTGATATATTAAAAACTTGCTGTAAATCCATGGTCTTTGATTGCCTTGGGGTTCTTTTGTATCAAGGAAACTGGCTACTTGTTAGCTAGTGACCAATCTTCTTGTTGAAGAAAAGACTGGATGTGGCACTTAGTGCCATGGTCTGGTTGACAAGGTGGTGTTAGGTCATAGGTTGGATTCAGTGATCTCAAAGGTTTTTTCCAACTTAATGATTCTGTGTAAAGATTTTATTACCTTGCTGAGCTGCTAATTCACACATGGCAGGATTCTGAAGCTTTTTGTGGTAATATGTAAGAAATAGTCAGCTGTTGTTGACTACTGAATGTATTTCTTTTTCTCTGTACATCACTGTTCTCAGAATGGAACACGTAGCTGGAATTAGTGTTGTGATGAGTATACCTTGAACTGAATGGTACCGATTCTTGTGGAGTCTTTGTTCATAAATCTCCTATGTTCTATGGAGGCTTGAGAATTTCAGTTATGAGTTTGCAGCAACGGTGGCCTTGAAAAACCCTTGAAGTGTCGTGGAAAGCATTTAGCAAAGAAAAATATCTGCCGCATGTATCAGGACTGCTCTCACTAACTCTGGGAAATCTCTCCATAGGTTGCAGGTTTTAAGCGTCAGATGGCAGACACTGGAAAACTTAACACACTGTTGCAGAGAGCTCCACAGTGTCTCGGAAAGTTCATTGAGATTGCAGCTCGTAAGAAGCGGAATTTCATTTTGGATCAGGTAGAAGCTTCAGTGAAAAACGGTTAAGGAAATTCATTATAGGCTGTATTGTAGTAATTAATTGGGATTAAAGTTATACTATAATAGCAGTTGTTTCAGTTACTGACTTACTACTCATTCAGGGGACACAAAGTTGAGATATTACTACGAATGCTTGTCTGAACTTCTCTAGATTTATGGGATGTGGGAGGAATAGTGTTTTAACACGTGGATATGAGCTCGTAACTTTGCATTATGCAGCATCTTTATGTCCAGTTATTTGTAAACTTCATTGCAAGCTCTTGTAGAGGTGAAGTCTATACACCATAAGTTGACTTCCTTAACTCTTACAATGACAGCTACGTGTAGTAAGTTACTGCATTTTTTTCAGACAAATGTGTCTGCAGCTGCGCAGAGGAGAAAAATGTGCCTGTTTGCAGGCTTCCAGCGCAAAGCAGTTGTTGTTTGCCCAAAAGATGAAGACTACAAGCAAAGAACACAAAAGAAGGCAGAGGTGGAGGGAAAAGATCTTCCAGAGCATGCAGTTCTCAAAATGAAAGGCATGGAACATAATCCTATACTGTGTTTTAGGATGCTGAGTATCTGTTTAAAGGATTAAGTAAACGTGAAGTCTAAAAAATCACTTTATCTTAAACAGTTGTACTTATACAAAACTGGAAGACTATTGTAACTTGGTAGGATAACACTATATTGTGTTCCCTCTGCTGCAGTCCTTAACACTACTCAGTTATGGTGATACGCTTCATGCAGATGCACAAAGCTGTCTTGGCATAAAGTGCCCTATAGAAGTGACATATTTGGCAGAAACTGGTGTTCTGAGTGGAGGCTTATAAAAGAAAAAAAAAGATAGGCAGAATGTTTTCGAGGTTTGGAACAGTACTGGCAACTCCATGAAGACCTGTTTATTTCCTTTGTCACTGTTATATTTCCTAAATGCTCAGATTACGTAATTTTATCCTGATGCTGAGGGGATGGAGAGGGCGGGAGGAAGAATGGGGGAAAGGTGGTTAAATTGCGGCTTTGATTGTAGCTGAATGTAGATGCTGAATACTCAGTGTTTTTGCAATTATAGGGAACTTCACACTGCCAGAGGTAGCAGAATGTTTTGATGAAATAATCTATGTAGAGTTGCAAAAAGAAGAAGCTCAGAAGCTTTTGGAACAGTATAAAGAAGAAAGTAAGAAAGCTCTTCCACCAGAAAAGAAACAGAACACTGGCTCAAAGAAGAACAAGAAGAGCAATAAAAATCAATTTAATAGGGGTCAGAGAGGACGTGGAGGATTCAACATGCGGGGCAACTTCAGAGGCGGAGGTGAGCCTAGAAATTAAGTCTGTGAGTTCCAGAGGTTGCTGCTGCTGAGGAAAAAGGGTTGTAGTACTTGCCTTGCAATTATTATGTAGTGGGAACCTTGATCTCAGTTTCAGTAAGTTTAACCTTTTAGTGCGTAGTTAATTGTCCAGCTTGAGTGAGCATTGTCAAACCTTGGATTGCACTGTTCATCTTCGTGTAGGAAATACGTAAGACCTAACAATTACTTGATTAAAGTAACTGTCTCCTTGCAGTCCCTGGCAATCGTGGTGGATACAACAGGAGGGGAGGCAACATGCCTCAGCGAGGCGGTGGAGGTGGCGGTGGTGGCGGTGGCAGCAGTGGAGCAATTGGCTACCCATATCCTCGTGGCCCTGTCTTTCCGAGCAGAGGTGGCTACTCAAACAGAGGAAACTATAACAGAGGTGGAATGCCCAACAGGGGGAACTACAACCAGGTGATGCTTTGAGGGGGGACTGACTAGTTGAACTGCAGTACTTTGGATGATGTTGTTTGACAGTTCTGGTGCCTGTGAACAGTCACAAACGCAGTTGTGGTGCTATGCTGATGCCACACTGCAAGGCTTTCTAGTTTAGTGCATGTGCCCAGGGCTCTGAATGTTGTGTAACAACTGCTGATGCGGATGGGGATGTTTCATTTTAGGACTGTATCTCTGTCCTATTTAAAATGAAGATTTTTAGTGCATATGTGTGAAGGCTTGTGTTTGGTGTTTTGTTTGTGTGTTTCTTCCCCTTCCCCAATAGTAGTAACTGTTGTTTGGCCTTAGGGTCAAAGTGTATCTTTATCAAACATTTAGGGAACTTTCTGAAAATAGCTCTGCACAGAGTCTTTGTTTTTGTGTCTGGTATCAAACACAACTAGTAAAGACACACTAGCCTAGATCTCCTACCTGATGGAATATCGGTGGAAGTATTGGAAAACAAAATTGGGATTACTGAAGAGCCAGCAGATGGAGCCCAAGCCAGTAAACATGGCTCAGGTTTTCCTAATACTGACAAACAGGGGAAAAGCAACATTTTATATACTTGTATCAGTATCCCTTTGTTGTACCATAACTTATATTTGAAGTTTTGTGGGCTAGCTCTTCTATTTTCAGTTGTGTGACCCATATCTTTTTGTCGGACCAGATAACATATCCTTGTAGCTACTACAGCCTTTCCTAACTAAAAATAGACAAGCTCTTGTATTTTTAGTTGTCCTGGTGCATTTAGCAGCTGGAAATAGGGTGAGTCAAAACTGGATTAGCCAGCTTTCCAGACCAGGCAGCCACAGTTTGAGCTGGTTTATTAATTCTGAGGTTCTTGCCCCATGCTTAAAAAGCAGTTGCTTAGAGGGGAGGGGTGGAGACTTTTGGTACTCTAGTGTTTTTCAGGGATGGATTTTTTGGTGGTGTTCTTCTGTTAACCTGGAGCTGATGCTTTGTATTTTAAAGCTTCTATATGCTGTCTAATGTTTTAGTGGTGATAAAGATTGGTATTAGGACACTTCTGAAAAATGCGTACAGATGAAGTAGTTAAAAACTGTTGTCCTCTTGCAGAACTTCAGAGGAAGGGGAAATAATCGTGGCTACAAAAACCAATCTCAGGGCTACAACCAGTGGCAGCAGGGTGTAAGTAGTCCCAACTTTACCTTTTTACTGATTGTTATCTTGAATGTTGCAAAATGCTGACTAAAATAATTAAAAGCATAATCAAAACTGGATAGCAAAGTCTTTTAATGCTAGGTAATATCACTATAAATAGCTTCCTGTGCAAAACTTAATCTGCCTTGATGGTCTTGATATATCAAATACCAGCTGTGGCTTAACGTTCTTAATGGTATGTCGTACTTGGCTTCACATTACTGCTGTGAAGTGAACTCTTAACTGCCTTCAGTTGTTCAGGAACTTGCTGCTATTGGAGAGGACTTTAATCTTCTCAAGTTCCAGGGGAACTAGATGTTTGTTAAATGCTTTTTTTTTTTCCTCCCAAGTAAGAAACTTAACCATTATGTGATTGCAGGCTAAAACTAACTATTTATTAATCTGTTGCAGCAATTCTGGGGTCAGAAGCCATGGAGTCAGCATTATCACCAAGGATATTATTGAATACCCAAATAAATGAACTGATACATATTTCTCCAAAACCTTCACAAGAAGTCGACTGTTTTCTTTAGTAGGCTAACTTTTTAAACATTCCACAAGAGGAAGTGCCTGCGGGTTCCTTTTTTAGAAGCTTTGTGGGTTGATTTTTTCTTTTCTTTTTTTGTACATTTTTAATTGCAGTTTTAAAGTGATTCGTAAGAGAACCTCAGCATTGTGCACGAAAAGAGAATGTGTCAGTATTTCAGGGTTCTACATTTTATCTGTAAAATGTGACTTTTTTTTTACCACAACAAAAGTAAAACGTTGCTTTGTACCTGGTGTCTTTTTATTAAAGAATTTTCTCCTTTTTCCCCATCCCCCAATTTCTAAGAAACAGTCGTGAGTCATGTCACAATACGATAGAAATGTTAGCAACCAGATTCGTATGGAGGCATCTTAGTAGCCCTCAAATACCATGAGATTATGTAAAGCTCCCTATTACACTCCATCCTCTCTATGAAGCTCTTGGGTGGGGAGGGGAGGGGAGGAGCGGGAGGCAAAAGTTTCTGGCAATAACTAGGACTTTTTTGTAACATTTGGAACTCAATAAGATGTTGGGGGCAAAGAGGAAACCTGGGGCTAAATAGTGATGGTGGAGTGTATGTAGAAGCTCTTAAAGTTGTAAAACTCGGTTGCTTTATTTGTGGAGGCTCAAACTTGTGAAGGTACAACACCATAATTTTTTTTCCATTTGTTCTGCATTTTGATTCTGAAAAGAAGCTGGCTTTGCCCATTTCTTATTAAACAAAACTTGTTGTAAATCCAGTTGTCTAATGGGATCTATATGAAGTTAGCTGTGTGTCTGTATAACTCTTTCCCCACAAAATACTGTATACCTAGTGTGCTTGTAGTAGTTACTCCACCATTTTGTAAGCTAATGAAACTGTGAGTCACCCATTTTATATCTTAATTTTTAATCATGTCAATTCTCAAATGGGTGTATCTCCTTAGCCTGCTGATTCCTTTTCTCTTTAAAGAAAGTGGGTGGAGAAGTTTAACTCTAGACGTTTGTTTGCAATAAAATAAATTCATTTTACTCTTGTTTGGGATTGTCGCCATCAAGGTCTAAAATCCCGTTAATGCTATAAAGAGGAAGAGAATGTATGAAAGCAACAATGTTGGACAGTTTTAAACTCATTACTGTACATGCTGAAATACTTGTGTTTCTCTAAAAAAACTGGTGGTTGCTCTGTTAGAGATCTATCACATGTATAATTCACAGTTTAACATGGTTATATGTATAGGGCAAAAGTCTTTGAGTTGCGCTTGCATCATGTAAATCCACTTAACCTCTTTATTGTAAAATGGACATTAGGGAGGGAGCAGGGGAAGGAATTGGATAGGGAGTAGGACAGGAGGAAGGATTGTCATGGAGTTTAACAGAGAGCTTCAATTTGTTTTAACTGCTATTTTGTTCAGCTTTATGCTTCTGTAAAATTGTAGTGGCAATGTTAGCTGCTAACTTGCGTTTGAATGCCGTAAGACAGGGAAAAGATGTACCCATTGCAAGTGGGACACGGGGCACACGCGTGAGAACAGGTGTCACTGCCGCCAGCGGGGCCCCGGGCTGTGCTGGCAGTCCCCGTGGCACTGTATGGACTAGCAGAGGCTTCCTGGCAGCAGCCTAGAGCTAGAGTCGTGTGTGGTGCTTGAAACTTTCCTCCCGTGTTAGTCAATTTCTAGTAGTCTTCAGAAGTAAAGATAAACTTGTGTTGCTCTTCTAGCCTTTATAGCAGATGCCATTGCATATTGACATTAAACATTAACAGCACCACCTCCTTGTTAATAGTGCTTTAAATCATCCCTTTACTTTGAATGAGAAAAATGTAAATTGTCTTTAAAGAAACACTATTTAATGACAGTTGGGGAATTGAAACCCAAATACGTTTTGCTGAAATGGAGTTTTCTTTAGATTTGCAAAAAAAAGTTTAGTGTAATTAAAGTCCATTTCCCTTCTACCCTCCTCACAAGAACTAACACTTTGTATGGAGTGCTGATCCTTTGCTTATTTTGGTACTCTATAAAATAATATAGTCTTAAACTAAAATATAAGAGCCTACACTTACTATGTGGTTGTAAAGCCTGTATTTCAATTCAAGTCTGGGATGTTTTGTTTTCAGTTTCTTCGCTGTATGGTGTTTAACAAAACCCCCAACAAAACAGCTCACGTGAAGTGCTCCAACCCTCTCACACTCTAAAAGGAGTGTCTTGTTTCTATTAAAAATACTCTGCAACAAAAGCTGTTTTGGTAAATTCAGCACTGTCTGAGGAGCAGAATTCAAAAAGCTTCAGCACATGCACGACGGGGACACGTGTAGCTCAGAGAGGGGGTGGAAAAGTCCAAGTACGTTCCAATCGTGATTTGTCACAGTTGAGTGGAGCCGTATATTCAGCCTGGGTCCGCCCACACAGACTCACTCTCGACGTAGCTCTCAATATTCCTAGAGAAGGGATTTATTTTGCCATGTGAAAATGGCTTTTATAGAGAAGCAGTTACCTAGAGAGTCACTAATACTAAAAAAAACACAGTTTGCATTTAAAAAGGACAATATGAAACTTAGATGGTGGTTATAGAAAGGTGAGGAGGGCACAGCTGTACATGGCCAAAATGAGAGGGCTGAGCAATCTGTCACGTTCAGTGATTTCTTGCAGCTTACAAGGGCTTGCTTACGTGCAGAGAAGTACCTGGATTACCGCAGCCGTGCTGCTGGTGGCGGTGGCACGGATAGTGGCGTACAACAACACTGGGGTTTGGGTTCATGTTTTTGGGTGTTTTTCCTTTTGGAATGCAAACTGGGTTTGGCTTTTTCTAACTGAGATGGGTTTTTTTCCTAATAGAGTACAAACCTGGATAGCCTCGGGCTTGGCTCTGTGGCAGGGGGACCGTGGCACATGATACCTGTGCAGCTGTTGGCAGCAGTGCCGGTGCTGCTGCTGGGATTCTCCTTGCCGCCCTGCCTGATGAAGCTGCTGCCGTCTCTCATCCTTCAGCAGGCTGTGGCCGCCCCGCCTTGCCTGAGGGGGCCGTGCCGGCTCAGCTGCAGGCTCAAGGCAGGGCTGTGCTGGGTGTCCCGGGAGGAAGCGCCCGGTTAACAACCAAACAAACTCCAGTTATATTTCTGCCTTTCCTAGTAACAGTCGCTAGGATACACACTGTGTACATGGAGGTGCTTCCCGACACGCCACGGTCTTGGCAAGGGGCTGTGTCCTGCGTGAAAGGACTTTGTAAACAGACTCAGCTGCGGGACATCAGAGGCGGGTTTTGGTTCTGGGGTGGCTCATGAGATCCCTGTCCCCAAACCCGGCTCTGCTGTCAGGAGCTGGGCCTTCCAGTGCGCCGCACTGCTTCGTGTGCTGCACCGGGAGTACTCGGCAGTGCTGCCACCTGTGTGTAGGAGCTCAGTGTAAGTGGCACCTGTACACGAGTTCCTTTCAGTGCCTACTGCAGGACAGCTCAGCAGCAAAGATATTTCTAGATGTTGTGCCCACTTTTTCTGATAGTGGAATGAATAAAATCAGTCTTCTGGCAATGCCCTGTGCAGTCCAAGCCACTTGTATTAAAAGAAAAATTCTTACTCATGGTGTAAGTCACAAATTTTTTTTTCTTGCAACACTCCAAGCAATGCTTTTAATAGAAATAGGTGATGAAGTCATCTTTTAAGCTTAGGAAGTTTCCTTGTTCATGACCTTTTGAAAAACTAGGCCAGTGCTTTCTAACAGGGCAATCTCAGACTAAGCCACAAGAAATCAAACTGAGTTGCAGAGGCATGAAACACTTTGACACTTCTGCAGACGTCAACTGCCAGGGGCTGAGCTCTCCCAAGCAAAGAAGCGTGCACACACTGTATTTGTGAACTAGCAAGGGAGGAGTAAGTACAGCTGGAGACAACTTGGCCCAAAGCACTGTGGAGGATGGGGAAAGCTCCAGGATGTCAAAAAAAGCTGCTGAGGAGAAAGCGGAAACTCAGAAGAGCGGCTTTGTAACTCTGATGTGTAACAGACCAGCTGTGGTGAAGTTAGAGCAGCACCTCTCTCATGCACATCCCCATCCTAGGCAAAGCCCCCTGAGCAGGCAGAGGGGGGAAGGAGGCCTTCTCCTAAAACAGTGGCAGATTAGTGGTTAGTTTTGTGCAGCTTCTCTGCTTTGCAAGGCACCAGCCATCTCCTCCAGCACAGAAGGGCTCTCCAGAGCCAGCCCTTGCAGGGAATCGGCTGAAATCAGGACTTGGCCAGCAATTACCCTGGATGCGACTCTTGCCTTAGTTTGTCTTTCTGCCAGTACTGGAAGTGGCAGGAGGATTCAGCAACGAATCGGTTGCTATGTAAACTTAGCTGTAGCTTAAAAAAGATGCTCAATGCCTAACAGGTTCTGAACATCAATAGCAAAAAACAAAGGCAAGTGTAAAAAAACTAGAAATACAATTACTCATGTGAGTGACTTGAGATGCAAGTGTTACTTTAGAGCAAGTTTTTGCTCTCTCTTCTGGTTTAGTAGACAGTCTTTGATCTGCAGAGTACTTTTAGTCCTAGAAGTTACTAAAATAAAAACTGTGGGTAAGACAACTCAGTTTTTCCCTCAAACTTTTTCATGCTCAAAAAATTTTTACAACTTGGTAGCCTAGGGCAGATTCAATTTGCACTAATGATGGGGGGATCTGCTGCCTGGTTAGCACAAAAGGATTGAAAGGGTACTCGTTCTCCCAGTGTTAATTCTCCCTTAGCTAGGATCAGACAGCTGCTTACTAGGACACCTCTGATAACTCCTGTGGCATATGAATGCATGTATGTGTCCTCTAGTCTGAGTGTGGCGTTTTTTTATGTCATATTAGCCTGCAATAACGCTCCTGCCACTCTGTGCTCCAGAGGTTTTCCTCCAGGTATTAAAAAAGATGTTAATTGTTGTTGTGCCTTAGACATGGAATGGTGCTGATGCCCAGGACAGTTGCTAAATAAAAAGGCCCAGAATAGTACTGAAGATCTCCCTGGACATAAATACCAGTGATTGTTTACAAGGTGGGAGATGCACTAAAGGTCTGATTCTTTCTTTTCAGTTTCCGTGTAACCTACTCATATGCAAGCTAGAGCTATATTCGGGCCCTGCTGAACTTTCAGCTTTGTGGGGCCGTTGAGCAAGTAGGTAAGATAAGCTTTGTATTATAAAAGGACTTTTGTCTTTGCAGTAAGAAAGTAGTGAGAGATGGGGGAGAGAAATTAGTAAGTCTCGAAAGAGGTATTTACTGTACTATCTTTTTCTGAATGAAGTGACACTTGGGGTTTGCTCACATCATGCTGAGAAACAAGAGTCAGAACAGTTGAGCTAGCAGAGGCAAGTCTCCATGCAGCATCACGTGCAGGTTGTGAGCAGCAGAGCTATGTACCCAAAATCTGGCACCTCCACAGGGTGCACACTTTGTCTTCTCTGCTATGTGCTCCCCACTGCTGCCAGAGCACCTGGGATGCTGTGGGGCCTCCAGCCCAGCCTGAGAGCACTGCATCAGAGGGATTCCTGAAGGCAAAACGGGATGCTCTTGTGTGAGTCAGGTTGTCCTCTGCACGGCACTGGGCTTTTCCTGCCTTGGTTTTGCAGATTCTCTGTCTCTCTGTAGGCTGCAGAATCATGGAGATTTCCTTCTGGACATGGAGTCCATCCTCCTACTTGCAGCAGGACTGGCACTTGTGCTCAGGTCACAGCTCGGGCTTTGTCTAGATGACGCTTGAAAACCTGCAAGGGTGGAAATGACATGACCTCTCCGGGCTGCCCAGTGCACTGCCCTCAGAGTAGAACAGGCCTGTCCTCCTGCCTGGCCTGGAGCTCCCGAGCTGGAGTTCGTGGCCATTGCCCCTGCCACGTCTCCTGCAGCTATCAGGAGATGTTTGGCTCCATCTTTGTAACTGTCCTGCAGATAATATTAGGCTCTTATTAGTTCACCCCACAGACTAAATCCAACTTCTTCCACTGTCTTTCCAGAGGGCAGGCCTTGAGCTCCGTGGACACCTTAGGAGCCCATCACTGGAGTCTCTATAGTTTTTCAACATCCTTGTTGAGCAAGAAGCCCAAAGCTGGACAGCAATATTAGATGCACTGCTCAGCAGCGTCAGTACTGGTGGATAAGTGCGTCCCTTCATTCATTGGCCACATATTTCCTGATGGAGCCCAGACTGCAGTTTGACTTATTTGCAGGGAGAACACTCTCCTGGCCCACATTCAACTTGGCAGCCACTGTAAGTCCTATCCTCGTCAGCAGGGCTGCTATTCAGCTAGCTGCTTCTCAACTCTAGTGGACACTCCATTAGGCAAGCAGCTGCCCTGTAAAACAACAACAACAGTAATAATAAAAATCTAATCTAATGTTAAATAGTGAGAAAAACACCTCAAAAATAAACATTAGTTGTAAATTGCTTGTGCAAATTAAATGTCTTGTGTGTTCCCCGTTTAGTCTGAGACACCCTGGAGAAAGCAGCTGTGATAGTGCAATAAGAACGATTTTAGTACTTAAGTATCAGTGAACACAACATTTAAATGTCATCATCTGGGTATTTGGATTCCAGACCTAGGATATTCCTTCAATCACACCTTTTGCATGAACTTGCCTGCCCCTTTTTTACAAGGAGAAGTATCTCCTGAGGGGAGCGGGGCCCACCAAACATCACACCAGCTGCCAAAGCTCGAGATGACTGGCTGATTCCCGTATGTGGCTGTGACAGGAGCTGTTTCCTCCAAAGGAACGGAGGTGGGAGCAATTACTGTGATCCAGTGCTCCAGTCTGCAGGGCTGCACACTGAGCCCAGCCCTGCCTGGCATTGAGAAAACTCCACAGTCTGCTTGGCGGTGAAGGTGGTGGAGGCCGGGAGACACTTCCTGAAACTCAGCATCTCCCCAGTGGCTCCTGGACGTTCCTGGGAGGGGGCTGCTGCTGCTTCAGCGGCTGCGCTGGTACAGCCTCAGGACATTTATGTGCCTCCACAGCCTGGCAGCCGGCCAGGCCTTTTTTATTTTTTCCTTTAAGGAAACACCCACAGAAGGGAAACGAGAGACTCCAACTGTTTCTTTCAGCAGATCTTCGTGCAGACAATGAAGAAAAGTTTTCAGGAATGATCTTGCTTTTATAGGTACTTACTGCCTTGAAAAGTCCATTATTTAGCAAGTACAAGTATCCTTCTCTAGTTCCAGAACAAACCAGGGAAGATTACGCTGCTGAAAGCAACTGAAGGGCTGGTGGGGGAAGGGAGGGAGTGCATGGGCTTCCTCCTTGAATGGTGGCTGTATTCCAATTAGCGTGGATCCCACTGGAGGCTGCCAGTAGATGGACAGTGCTGCTGCTGCTGTATCAGTATCTGAACCCCTCCGAATTCTGTCCGGTTTGCTCCCATACCAGGAGTGTGTGACCTCATACAGAGCTGTGGTTTGCGGCGTCTCATGGCGTTCCTGAAGCGTGGGGAGTGTGGCTGCACGTGTGTGTCCACACAGCCGTGTGCGAGGGCATCCCTCGCTCTGCTGGAACCGAGCGGTGCTCCGAGGGAGCGGCTTCCTGGCCATCTGGTAGGTGGCCACTCTGTGCTCCCACTTAGGTGCTCTCGAGATAAGTCTCTTGGAGAGCGCAGGTGTGGGTGAGAGAGATATACAGACTGAGGTATGGTGTCCCCAGTACAAGGATGAATGGTGGTAGAGAAATTTCTGAGTAGAAATTAATGCTGACTGGCTTTTGGGAAGGAGAGGGCCGTTGTGCTTGTTAGTGGGGGTAAGAAGCCCTCTATAGTACTGGTTCAAGGGGACCTGGTGAGGTTTAGGAAGAAAAAGCTGAGCTCTTTTTATCCATCTGGGAGTCTCAGTAGGCAGTAACTGAAGAATATGACACTGGGATACTATCAGAGCTAAGAAACCGAGTCAAACAAGTTCTGTCATGGCCTCCCAGTGCTGCCTCAGGACGGCCCTCAAGGGCTTTAAATACTGGATGAAAGCATTATAAGCACAGCACGTAACAATCACTGGTAGCTCCAGATTTCTTTGAGGGGTCTGAATAGGGTACTCTCCTCTGTATTTTGAGGCACAGGCTGTTAGAATTTTTTTTCACTCTATATTTGCTCTGTGAAGGACTCCTGCAACAGCCATTTGTGGTAATGTATCGGCCCAGTAATAAACCTGTTATTGGCTTTTCATCTTCAGAGATACTGCCACTATCTCAGCCAGAGCCTGAACATTTCCTGAAAGGGAGGAGTATTAGCTTCCCTTTAATTGCTTAAGTAACATAACAATGAGCAATGGGCAGGTGGGCTGCGTGCATCTCTCATCCTGTTTCTACAGCATCTGTGCAGTGTCACAGTGATGAGGTGGTGGAGAAAGATCTCTCACTGTGGCCACCTGGCAAAGGTAAAGGTGGTAAGAACTCTTGACCTGGATGACAGAAAGCATGAATATCAGCCAGGGTTGTAAAGCTTGTAAGTAAACTCCAAAGACCTGCCATGCATGTATATGCAGGATTGAAGGCCAAGATGTGTCATGGATAAAAGCACACAGGGAGCACCAGAGTTATCACAAGCCATTTGCCATCAATAGGAGAGATGAGGATCTGTTGTCTAGGGAGAAAACACATTGGCTGAGAGCACACCTGCTGCTCTTCGTTACGGCATTTGACAAAATAAACTAGGAGTTTAAAAAATATGCAAAGCATGTGCTTCCTTCTCTCCAGAGCAGGAAAAGGGGGAATCTTTGTTTCTGATAAACAGATCGCCACAATATACAGGCTGAGTATTTTTGGAGCCGTGGCCAGTCTAAAGAGAAAGATGCCTGCAGTGGTAATTGTCCACTCCCATGGTACATTTTAGGTACTGCCAGAGGGCTCCTGGCATGTTCAGGAGAGCTGAGGGTTTTGACGTAGTCTTGCTCATGATAGATGACAGAAGCTGGCAGGATTAAAATAGCCTCAGAACAAACTGCTCTTAATCTTGACAACAAGCAGCCATAAGGATGCCGTGACCTATTCCTGCAGGAACAGGCAGACCCCCTGCTGGATGGCTCTCAGGCAAACTATGAACTCAAGCAGAAAAAAACCAACAGAATGTGTGAAAAAGAGGGGACCTACACTTAGTCAGGGTGCTGTCCATGAACAAAAGTCTGTGTTTTCCTCAAACTGTCTCATCCACGCTTCTACCTCTCATTAGCCTGCTCCTCCACCACCATTTGAAGGTTTAGCAGCTGTATGTGCTTAATGTAATATTTTCATTTTAATTGTAAGAAAGTTACCTGTTTCAATGCCTTGAGTCACATTGACTAAAACTCAGTTCCACTTCTGATATTGAATTAGTTCTTGGTTCTTCACTTAGGGGAAAAAAAAAAATCAAAGGATCATCTTCTTGAGCAACATTGTAAAACTCTGTTTTGATCAGTTTTCCAAGGCAAGAACAATGTATTTGTTTCAAGAGTTAAATGGAGCAAGCAAACAACTTTCATGGGTAACCACTGAGCTCTTGAGCTAAACGTCTGGATAGGAACAAGAGAAGTATGGGAATTAGTCTACTAAGCTGGAGAAAATCTTTTGCTTGGGAGCTCATTACAGCTGAATTCACACAGTACTTCATTGTTACCTGGGTTGCTTATACCAGAAATAACAAATGCACTTCCTCCAGACCCAAATAAAAAAACCCCACCAAAAGCCAGGCTCAGTGACAGGAGATGACCTTTCCTTTGCAGCACTCGAGGACTTGGGGTGGGGGGTGATAACACACAAAGAGTTTGGAAGCCTGCAAAACGCAGTGAGGGCCAACATCTCCCTAAAGTCTTTGCTTGGGTAAAGAGGTCAATGACAAGTTTGGGATGGCAGCTGTAATTGCCTCTGCTGTCACCTTCAGAAAAGTTCCTGGGTTTTGAGACTGTTGCATCTGTCGATGGCTGAAGCAGGACATTTACTTCTTTGAGAGGCACCAGAGAGCAGAGGCCACCTGATCACACGCAGCTCTGGGAATGGAGCTGGCAATTAACCTTAGATCTCCACGCTTCAGCCTGCTGCCTCCACAGCGACTTCCCTTCCTGAAGGACCTGGAGGACACACCTTGTGCAAGTGGCCTCTGGGAGCTGCCGGAGTCCCAAGTGCGCGCTCCTGCAGGAGGAGGCTGCAAACACCTTTTCCCAGAGTATCGCTACTGCAGGGAACAGGAAGAGAAAGGTGTGGAGGAGCGATGGGGCCATAAACCCATCTCTTTATTTTGCTGGTGGTTTAGGTTGCTTCAAGGAAGGATTTTACTAACTTCAGGGATAAAAACCAACTGCTTGTCAGTTGCCGTTCAGTGACCAAGTAACGTAACTGTCGGTAAAATAAACAAGGTTTTAACAACTTCATAGTTTCAAGTTGCTATACTTCATTCTCTCCATTTTTATGGTTTATTCTGAGGGGGCTGAAAACCAAACATCTTCAAAATTACTGTTTCTCTTCCTTCCTAGTAACTGTCTGATAAGTTTTAATTTAAGCAAGCAAAGCAAAGCAAAAACTATCATATCTGTCATTAGCTGCAATACTTTAAGATTTCAAGTCCGATAATGAAATACAGAGGTGTGCTTCGTATTTCCACCAATGACTTAAGATTTATGAAATGAGCACTAACAGATAAATAGGGATATGACTCACTAATTTTAAAAGATAGTTATGTCATTGTTTTCAAATGTCAAAATTACTTAAGTTACAGCAATTTTTATTTTCTTGTCAACGTATCCTAATTTATGACAATTAATAGCTTTGAGATTTTTTTGTTTTGTCCTGTCCCTCACCCTTTAATTGGGGTAACCCATCAGTCACTGTCAATTCACTCTCCATAGCTGGCACAGAAGCAGCTGGAGCTGGCACTTTGAGGAATTATGCCAGACTTTTTCCCCTGCATGTTTGACCATGAGCATTCTTCCCTCTGCTGTTACAGGCCCCCCTTTCACACCAGCTGAGTCCTGCTCACCGCTTCCTTGTCTTGTATCCCTGCCCTGCCCTGTTCAGCAAAGTTAGTTAACTCAATTCCACCTCAAGTTTTAGTAAACACTGAAGCTCAAATGTGCTGGCCAGGCTGCCTGCACATTGCCTCTTCCCCAGTTTTTCTGTGAACATCTGGCATGCTCATTTTACACTCTGCACAGTGAAGCAGAAGTGTTAGATGGGTTATCTACACAATGCTGATACATCTAGCATTTCACAGTTATTGCTAAAACTGTAGTTAAGCTGCTATTGGGCTAATATCCTTAAATGCAGTAACTTAAACCAACACCAATTAACACCACAGAGGATTTAATGCTGCAGTTTTCCCCAGTTTTTTTGATTTACACAGTATCATAATGCTGCTTCTATTTTCTCACCAGTCACATTGTTTGTGTGTTTTGAAGGATGCCATTATGCACATGCTAACTTCTTTCCCATCAGCACGAAACACCATTCTCTTCTTTCTCCACAACTGTTCTTTGCCAAAGAGTAAATTTTCATCCCTGTGCTTTTGTTGCCTAAACCCCTCGGCTGACCTACGACCTCACAGCCAAAAGACCCCCTGCTTAGGTTGCACTTTCTTTTCTTAGGTCAGATAGGAAAGAACTCAACCATGTATTAAAAGAGGAGCTTGTTAAGACCAGCTTCATGGCTCGCTCAGTTTCCCACTGCTGCTCCAAGGGCTTTACGAAGCAACAGCTCCCACCTCAAGGGGAAGGAGCCTCCCGTTCCCTTGGCCCCCCACCCAACACAGAACCAGGGGAAACATTTTTCTCTTCTGAATTAGCTACCAATTAACTTCTCAGTTCGGATTTTGCAGTGAGGACAGGAAGTGTTTCATTGCATTAATTCTTCTGAAGACTTTAAATATAAAATATTGAAATCAGTGTCTTCAATAAAATTTATCTTTGTTTCCTCCAGAAGAAACATGAGGAATAGAGGGGCAAAAAGGAATTAGAGTATATAGGTTTGTTTTCCTCTTATAAGAGACTAATCCACAGAGGGTAAAAGTTTAATTTTCTCAGTGTAAATAGCATGTTTGTTTAGTGCTCTCAAGTATATTTCCAAATAAATAAGTGGAGCAATGCTGCTGTTTTCATCTGGATCCCCAAACCTCCCTGCACCAACGTGAGTTAACAACAGATCACAAACTCTCTCAGACTAAGTACAGGGTGGGGGAAAAGGACTATTTTTGCTTGATGAAATGCCTTTAGACCAGAAAGTGCTTACAGCATAATAGACCATAAATCATTATATGAAAAAATAAAAACATTGTGTCACTCGTGCAGAGAGAAGCAAGGAGTATGATGTCATCACTCATATTTTTACCAATATGCTATTAGACCTAACACTGTATTTCCAAATAAGATGGTTTCCTTGAAATTATGTAGTGATATTTCTTTCAACTGAAAAATGTACAGTGAAACAGTTAAGTAGAACATGCCTTTAAAGAAAAAAACGAAAGAAAAAACAAACATTGCTACTTACAAAAAATGTAAATCATTATTCCACAAATAGTAGGGAAGTGTCTTAAATAGCAAGATTTTTAGTGAAGTAAAAAATTATTTACTTACATAGTTTAAACTGCTCTGAAGTATGATTTTATTCTTAGTTTCAAACAGACAGAACAAAGATGGAAATCCTTCAGCCTCACAGTGTATTTAAGTTATCTGGTTATCCTGCAGCTGAAATCTTACAAAGGCTGCTGATATCATCCATCTTGCACAAGCAAAGCCTTCTCCTACTGTTTTAATATTCCTGTTTTACAAACAGCACTGTTACCAATTGCACTGAAGGATACATTTACTCAACAGCTGATGGAAATATTTTCCTGTATTTCAATGAGATATAATTACAACTTTGCTAAAATAAACCACACTCTGTTTATAATGGAAGTTAAAGCAGTCCCAAATCACTGTCGTTAATCCCCTGAGACCCTCTGAGAACACATCAGCTCCCAGATGTTTAACAGGACGTCATTCCCAAATGTGTGCAGTCAGATACATACATACATGAAACAAAGCAAGGCTTGTACAGACTTAACATATTCACTATGAATTTCCTGCTCAGATTTGCTAGGAAAACCATGATTTACCAGTTTTAGACACCTCACAGGCTTACAGTGTAGACCGACATTTTTGGACCGCCTTTCCCCAAAGATGTATTAAACCACAACTCCTCCAGAGCAACTTATGAATCGCTTCTTTCACTGCCAGTTTGTTCCTTTTCTGGATCAAGATAACTGCCTTCAAATAAAATTCTGTTTTTCATTCCTTCTTTAAGCATTCTTTGCCGGACCCTTTGCTGGGCCAAGTTGTACCTGCAGTAAAACCTAGAGGAGGGGATGAAAAGAAAACACGATTCCCTGCTTTATATGAGTGGCAGTATCAAACCAGAGTCATCAGCCAGCTGAAAAGTTACAATCACTTGTGATAATTCTCGTAAAATTCAGCATGCTGCCTTTGGAAATAGGACACAAGGATGAGGTACACAAAGGAAAAAAGAATTAAGCAAAATGAAAATAAGTGGAGGGGTTGATCATTTAGGATTCAAGAAACAACAGGAAGTATTTTAAAAAATAAATTTAAACATAAACATTCAAACACATTGAAATATTTTCCTTTAAAGAAGATAAGTATTTTGGGGAGAAGGAAGACGGTGCTTTGCTAGGCAGGTTTTTTAATGCAGTTTCAAAACCAATGTGAAACACTGTTTCTGAAAACTGAAACACAGGGATCATGTTGTACAATTCAGGCCTGTTAAAATTGAAAGTGTTTTACATACCAGTATCCTAACATTGTGCAAATAAAGCCACCAACTGCAACGTCACAAGATCTTCTAACTCTACCTGAAAGAAAAAGAAAAATCTTCTGAAAAGTTAAACAACTTGTATGACTTCCCATTATTAATAACATCTAACAGCAAATAGAAGTTATTTTTTTCTTGCTAATAAATATATAAAACCCAAAAGGAGTAAGTACTTACTAGTTGCTAAAAAATGTCCAAGACCCATAACTAAAGACCCCAGGGAGCCATAGAGCACTGATTCTCGTGCACATGGGACATTTTTAACATCGAGAAATCCCAGGAGTTTAAAGGACTGTAAGACAAAACAAAACAAAAAAAAACCCTATAAATTTAAAAAATCACTTTTGTAGAAGTCTATGATGCCAACTCCGCTGTAAAACTGACTTACTATCTTAGTAGTCAAATATAACCAGTTGAGGACTTACTGCCTCCAGAGTTATAGCTGACCAAAAGTGAACAGGCACAGATATATCAGAGATGTTTTTGGAAGAGTTAACTATTAATTTATGTAACATCATTTTGCACAAAACTGTAGATCCATCCTTTCTACTGAATATTAAAAAAGAACCACTTCATTTTTTACCTTTACATTCCCCAAAAAAGGAAGGGAGAAGACCCTTAATCCAGGATTTTTATGTCACAACAAACAAGTAAGGTTAACAATCAAGTATGCAGTTAGCCATGCCATGTAACTTTAGCACCTGAAACGGCAAATATGCTTGAAAAAACTTAAGTCACTGGAGAATAAGCAAGCAGTAAAGGACCTTATACTGAACACTGAATAAAAACATTTATAAACCAGTAATTTATAACCTAACCCTATGTGTAGGCAGGGGCTTGGGCACATGGGTCAGGGTCAAGGCGGCTGCCCCACAGTAACACCTGCACACTGTTCTGCGAACGATCCTTGGGTCGGGGACGGTGTAAGAACACGTTCTGTTCTATTGTGCTTAGAGCATGAAGAACCATGTGTGCAACTGTATCTAAATTCGTCAAAGGTGATTGTTTTATTTTGTTGTGAAGGTATTCCACTTGGTCAAAGCAGATTTTGAGGACGGAGTACTACAGTACTCAACTGCTTGTGGAGGGCTGACAACTGTGAGACAAGTCATTGTGTCACTGTGGTAATGGGGACGGCAGGCGTGGAAATCCCCACCGTTAGTTTTATCCATGTTCCCTAGGGACAAGCCATCAGCTGTCCCTGCGTTCAAGCGAGGCTGAAAGGGTGTGATCTATGTTGGTCCTATCTCCTAATGAGTAATTTCAAGTGCTCTCATATGGAAGAAGTCACTTGATACGCTGCTGTTGTTGGCTAAGAAGGTATCTCTGCTACATCCGTGCAGCGTGATGCATCCTTTTAAAATAGCGTCTCACCTGTTGCCACGCTGGGCATCATTTGTTACGTCTCTGACCACTGCTGACCGCCGGCCTCACGAACCCTCCAGTCTCACCACGGTGCTTCGCCCACCAAGAGAGAGCCCCACGGGGGGGCCCGGGGGAACACGAACACAGCCCCCGCCCCACCCGCGTGGCCCCGCAGAGCCTCAGTTCTGCCGCGGGTTTCCGTGTATTGTTGCCTACTGATTTCCTCGGGCGGTGGAACAGCGGGGCGGGGCGGTGGGGGGGACGGTCACTGCTGCTCGGCAATGACCTCCCGTCTCCCCGGCGCGGGGCTGCCGCGGCCAGCCGCATGCCGCGCAGCTCCTCCTCATCCTTCTCCTCCTCATCATCCTCCTCCTCCTCATTATCATCCTCATTCTCCTCCTCGCCCCCC
>VZTF01003884.1:895721-927950 GCA_013397755.1 Cnemophilus loriae
GGGCGCGCGCCTGGGCCGGACGCGGGCGGGCGGGGCTGAGGGCGGCGGCGGCTGAGGGCGGCCCCGGCACGGCAGGGCTCCGGAAGCCGCGCGGCTCCATGAATCCGCACGGCTCCATGAATCCGCACGGCATCCCGGGCGCCATAAGTGCTGCGAGAGAGGCCGTGCCGCGGTCTGGCTGAGCCGAGCTGTTAAAAGCTGAAAGGGAAGCAGCGGGGCTGGGAGGCGCAAACGCGCTCAGTGGGTAGCACGTAGCGGGAGAAGGAGGTTATGGGATCCTTCGCGGGCCGTGGGCAGCCTGAAGGATGTGGAGATGTATATTCCCCCCACCGCAGATGGGGGAGAGCTGCTTGTCGGTGGGAGCATCTCAGGGCGCTGGAATGGGACAAGGAAAAGATGACTTGTGGAGCTGGGCGAAAAGTCCCCGGGTGGCAGCGGGAAGCAGGAGGTGGAGGAAGAATTGATTCTAAAGTATTCAGGAAAATGGCCTCCTGTGAGGCCGTGTGGAGCAACATCAGGCACAACCGCAGTGGGTTCCGTCGGGATAAGGCCTGTGCTAAATTACTCGGACATGCAGGAAATGACCCCTTAGGTGTGTCACTGTACCTGCAGTAAGGATGAGAAAAGGCGAATAGTACCAAGAGGTACAGTTCTGCAGGATACTGTAAAAATACATTTTGCCGCAAGATAACAGGGCTTGGCCTGCTAAGTATCAAATTACAGGGTAGGTGCAATTTAGGACATTTTCCATCTTAGCGATGAAGTATAACAAGGATGAGAGATGTGTAATACTGCTCTTTGATCTCAAAAATAGTGTGTCCTGACTTAGGAGGCATGAGATATCTTCAGACCTTGTTAAATATTATGTGTATGCTAAATAAAACAGTCTTTTTCGCACACTGAAGTTTATGTCCATTTGGATTTTCTGTTACTACTTTTTTTTTCCCTGAGCAGGATTTTGGAAACAATGTACTTTCACACAATCGATTTTCATGTTTCACTAGCTGAAAAGTGCTACTGCACATTTGCATGAGCTATTTTAAATCTCGCATGGGTTACGAACAAGTCTCAACCCTTCCCAACAGTCCCAATCTATCATTGTTTTGTCATCTTTGTAGACATTGGAGGCAGAGCTCTGAATTCATGGAACACACGGATTCAATACATTTGCTATCCATTTTAAAAAGATTAGTTGGAGTCACTTGAATTGTGAGTAGTTCGGCCTGTTTACAGTTAATGTATATTATGTATGTAGTGATGCAAACATAGAACATTTGCTATATGATGCAAAACCCAAAATTATTGACGTAATCTGCCCTTGGAAAAGCCTGTAATGTCCAGTTTTATTTTAGTTGGTTTAAAAATTAAGCAGTGACAAATACTGAGGAATGTAGCAAGGAATCCCAAGAGAATTCTAACATGTCTGAGATTAATAAGGGCACTGTGGTGAAAAACAGACACTGCTTTTACTGCCAGTGAGGTGGCCTGGCCTGCAGCAGTTCATATTTTGAAGGAAAAGAATGGAAGGATCACTTTTGCTTTGAAAGAATTAAGATGGTGGAGAGCAAAGTACACAAACAGAGCCTCTTCTGTCTGATAGTCAAGAACAGGCTAAGGAGAAGTGCATGGTTTTCCCTATGTGTCATTTATCCTGTCCCCAAATACCCAGACCACACAAATTACACTGAACTATCCATTGGCAATAAACATACCGTTCTAATTTTTTCTCCCTCTCCTCGGTACTCGGTCATTACTCTGCTTTACTGCTGCACCTCACAGCTCTGCTTCTTGTCCTTCAGAAGCTGCTCCAAAATTAATTACTATTACCCTTTGTGGAGTTAGAAGTGCACGGGGCTGCTTGTCAGTGCTCCAGATCAGTGAAGACGCTGGAGCTGGAGCCTGCTTAGCTTAAGAGAAGGGGACACTTGGGATAGCCTGAAGCATGCAGCCGTCTTTCCCTCATGTCCCAGAGGGACCTGAAATGCCAGGGTGTGCAGAGGGCATGGGGTGATGTCCTCCAGCACTTGAGGAGGGCAGGGCTCTTGGAAGTGTGGGCCTCGTACTTCTGCTGCTCTTACCCTCGTGTGCTCTGAAGGCTCTGAGACTAGGATCTTTTTCACATCCTGGGTTCAAATAAAAATGAGGATAGCTACTTCTAGCTCACTGAAATACAGGTTTTAGCCTGTGAGTTGATAAAGGAGGCTGTGCGAGATGTGGTACTTTATAAGGGTGATTGCACAGGGAATGTGAGAGCTGCTGGAATATGCCCATGGCCTTGCCAATGGGACTTGCTGCAAGAGCTGGACCAAATTCTGCTTAAACCCTTGGTACACCTGGCCCAGCAGAGGCACATCTCGGAGCATCTTCCACTGTATCCTGCCAGTGTGCATACAGAGAAGGTGATACAGCAAAAGCCTCGGTGTGCATGCCTTCCTCCATTAACAGGGACACTGTGCTGTTTCTGGAAGCCAGGCATCTTTTATGTGCAAGTTTGGAATTGCTGCCTTGAATTTCTGACCCTAAAGGACACTACTAATATATCCAAACATTCTTATTTCCTTAGTGACATTGGCTGGAGCTGGAGACCCTTGGCAGACCTGCCTATGCATGGTCAGTTCCATCCATCATAGTGTGCTGATTGCCACCTGCTCTCAGCTGTTTGAACTTTTCCTGTATTTATGCAGTTCTTATTTTTATTAGCACTGATCAATAAAGTGGAGCATCCTTAGCTGTATGCCTCTCCATCCTGAAACTGGCATCTTGGAAATGGTTTGGATTGGTCTTTGACAGCATCTTTGTTCTGTCACCCTTCACCTCTGTGTTTAAAGGTCAGGCCAGGCAAAACTCTTATCAGTCCAGCAGCAGGAAGGAGGCCACCGTGTACACGACATGAAGCAGCAGACAGAAGGCGCTCATGTCGCGACAGTGCAGACAGGAACCTGGCTCACTGACTTCTCCAGTGCTTCTTTCCTTCATCAGAAAACTTCACTGAGGGGTCTGATCCCTACATACAAGGATCTTGTCACTTCTGACACAGTTTTGGGCTGTAGTCCCTAGAAGGAGGAAACCGTCACAAAAGGGTGGAACGTCCTACCTTTAGCACCTCTTGATCATGTGAATTATTCCTGTACCATAGGCTGTTTATGTAGCCTTGTGGAAAAGCAAGCACCTGCAAAAGCTGTGACAGCCTGTCCTTAGAAACAAAAATACATTTATTAGACGGTGTGGAATGCAACCTCTTTAGGTTGATGGCCACCATGGACAGATAACTGAATGTCCTGGTGAATTCAGCATCTCCCAAGGGCTGCATGCTCTGCCCAGGGTGTTTGCAAAGGCTCTCCTGGTCTGTCCATAGCAGTTGTCACTGGCAAGTGGAGGCTGCTGTGCCTGTTGATATCCATAGATATCAGCTTAAACTGTTCTAAGGTGGGCTGCTAACACCAGAGGTGGTCCAGGCCTTCCTCCTCTTTGCTGTGCAATCCTGCCTTCTCTGTATCAGCAGCTCTGCCGCCTGACGCAGCTGAAAGTTAGCACTACACAAAAAGCTGCTTCCTGGCCGTGGTGTGGGGACAAACAGGCTGGTTTTTTGAGAGCAGTGCCAATTTACATCAAGTACCTCAACAAGTTGATCTGTTGAAGATGTTTGGAAGGTAGCAGGCCATTGGGTTCCTGGGCTGGTAGCTGAGGTGTACCTTAAGGCAAATTTTGGAGATGTCCAGCAGGGCTTTGTCTTCATGGTCACCCTGAAGCTACTTAAATAGCAGTGAAGCAATTGCTTGTGGTAACCATGTGCCGTTTTGTAAGCCATGAAAGCAAGAGGTACTTAGAATTGCCAGAAGTCACGAAGAGGATGATTACTCCACTCATGTCCTCAGTTGCCATGAGAGTGTTTGTCCTTCCAGAGGAGGACATTATGTTACTGAATGCAAGTGTGTAGGAATAATGTGTTCTGGCATTATGTATTTCTGAGGTGCACTTGCAGCCCAGAAAGCCAACTCTATCCTGGACTGTATCAAAAGAAGAGTGGCCAGCAGGTTGAGTTCTTATCTACTCTGCTCTCATGACACCCCAACTGCAGTGCTGCATCCAGCTCTGGGGTCTTCAGCACAGGAAAGACATGGATCTGTTGGAGTGAGCCTAAAGGAGGGCCACAAAGATGCTCAGAAGGCTGGAGCACCTCTATGGAGACACTCGGAGAGAGCTGGGGTTGTTCAGCCTGGAGAAGAAGAGGCTCTGGGTATATCTTACAGCAGCCTTCCAGTACCTAAAGGGAGCCTGCAAGAGAGCGGAAGGGAAACCTTTTAGCTGGACCTGTTGCAATAGGACAAGGAGTGATGACTTTAGACTGAATGAGGGTAGATTTAGATTGGATATTAGGAAGAAATTATTCCCTATGAGAGTGGTGAGGCACTGGAACAAGTTGCCTAGAGAGCCGGCAGATGCCACACCCCTGAAAACATTCAAGGCCAGACTGGATGGGGCTCTGAGCAACCTGATCTAATTGAAGATGCCCCTGCTCCTTGCAGAGGGGTTGGATTAGATGATCTTTAGTAGCCCCTTCCAACCCAAGGTACTCTGTGATTCTGTGATGGTTTTGTGGGGATAAATGGTTATTATGATGGCTGCAGAGATACTGTGCTGTAGGTTATGTCAGAGTAACCCTTGTGGGGTCAGGGCAGGCACGAGGAGTGTGTGCAGGCTGCTGTTGCAAGGCAGTCAGCAACCACGCTCGTGCAATTGAATACAAAAATCCCCCTTTTTTCCCCTCAAGCATTAATGTTAATGCAAATTAACTTTCAACTGCATGACAGTTTTATTCTGGGTTGGCTTTGCTGATCGTTTCTGTGGGTTGACTTTGCCTAACTTATTCCTAACTGCCAGTACAAACGATCTTTTCATCTGCAACACATAAGAGATTTTAATTCAATGTACTCTTCTGAAAGCCAAGGAAATAAGGGCAGGCTTCTAATAGCTTTGGTTTTTTCTGCCAGATCTTTTAATCTCTTTATGTTATTTAGGGACTTGATTCAAAAAGGAAGAGGGTTTTATATTAAAAAGGCAGCTTATATAAAACATAAGGGTTATAATTGCAGATATACTGTTGGATGTAGAGCTAGATTTAAAATTTCCTGACTTACTAGTCAGGAAATTGGACTTAGAGATGCTTCTGACTAAAAATAGAGCAGTTTTTCTTAAATAACAATTTTTTTTCCATATAATGTAAATTACTTTGTCTATAAAGCATGTCTTAAATGTATTAGTGACAAATACTTACAGACACTTAGGTTTTCTTGTATGTCACTGTAATCCACTTCAAGCAGATGATGGTACTATTTATTTCTGTATGTTTGGTCCTTTTTTTCTTAATTTGCAATTTTGTAAGTTGTAGAACTTGGTTTTTTGAAACTGAAGGCATTGGGAGATATATATACTGCTTCTGACACAAATTTGAATGGTGACCTCGTAACCACAGGGTGATAGGCACAAGAGTGTGGAAGGGACTCCTTTCTTGCCTCAGAGCTACTTTCCTTTGGCCTGTTTCATTCCTAACGTGTTCGTCTAACTTGCCTTCAAAACTTCCCCTTCCATTTCACATCTTCATTTTTCAAAACACAGTAGCTGCCCTGAGGTTGCTATCATGAAGAGTGTGGAGGGTGGTTATTATGAACTCTGTGCCTTGTGTTCCACATCTGTCATATGAATGTGTCAGGCTTAATCTCTATTAATTCCTGAGGGAAAACTGAAGACTACAGCTAATAAGGTATTTGTATGGTAATTGTTTCTTTTGGGACATGGTTTCTGAGAATTCATAACAAACTGAAAAGAGTTGCACGAGTAAGAAATTTATTTAGAAATAAGCTGTTTAAATAGCACAACAAAATTAGAAAATTCATAGGGGAAAATATATACTGAAGATTATTAAATGCTGAGGCACCCTCTCAGACATAAGAATTCCCTCAGCACAAGTCACTGGGGGTTGCAAGGATATTCTGAGGAGGTATCATGGTGTGCGTCTCCTGTCCTTACACTTTTCCCTATATACCCAACAATAGATAAATTATATTTTTGCATGACTCACTGGGGCTCTTGCATTTTTGCCAAGATTAGGCTAAAGCCCAGAGAAGGGAAAGTGATATAACACAGATGGTGATATAATACAATGACATCACTGAACTGAAGGGTAAGAGAGGAAGGAGATGGTTTGCCAGGAGCCACTCTGGTGATGTGTTTTGCATGCAGTGTGCTGTTTAAGTGGATGTGTAATTAGCAGCATACAGGGAGAGAAGAGTCACATTCAAGGAGTAGAGCACATCAAAGCAGACACTTAAACCAGACAACTGGAGAGGATGTTCAGAAGCCATGCCATGTATCAATTTCAAAAAATTATGATGTATCAGGTAGATCTCATTAGATCTTGTTTGGTTTTTCTCCTTTTATTTTTTCTCTTTAGCAGGTGGGGGAGGGCAAGGAGTTTGTGAGTTTTATTTTAGTTTTGTAATCAAGTTTAAAGTAGATTTCACTGGCTTATCCTCACCCCACATTTTCTGGTGACATGACTGTCTGCTGGTACCCTGCCAGATGCAAGGTGTTTTGTTCCACTGGAAGTTCCAGTATATTCCTGAGACAGCTGCCATCCAAATTACATGGAGAGATTCAGAAAAGTCGATGTATGTTGTTTCATCATGCTACAAAGGCTGGTTTCAGTCTGCGAGGGCAGGATCTCCTACATGAAATAGCACACCTTTGGCAAGGGGTAAAGGAAAAAAATTGCACATGGCTGCAGAAGGATCTCACGAGAAACAGGCAGTCTGCAAGGATGAGATTGGAGAGTTCAAAGTCAAACACAACATATTATTTCCAAACAGTTGTTCCAGATTTGCAAGCACTTGAGGTGTCCCGCTGTGGTGTCCAGATTCTCTGGCAAGAATTCAAGGTTTTTCTCGTTCGTGACAGGAATGACTTCATGTCTTGCACACTGAGAGTGTTAATTTAGCATATAAATATTTCTCTACCTGTTGTGGTTTCTGCTGCTTTCTGAGAAGCAGCAGAGATTAAAAATACCTCATATCTTTGTTGCTTAGTGTTTTCGGATCCAGTATTTTTGCTCTTTTCCTGATGCCTCACTGTGAGCTGGCTGAAGGCTGAGTCAGTCTGTTGGTGACTGGCTACCAAGGGCTACAACCTTCTGTCATATTTTGATTTTGGAGGATCCTGGTTTCCTGCCTGAAGCATCGGATGCTGGGCTAAAGTCATTAACTCTACAGAGCACCTGATGCAAGACAGCCATCAGAATCTGGTGGGAGGGGGAGAGTGTGTGTAGTGCAGAAGCTGAGCTCTGAGGTTTTGGAAAATAGTAGGACAACTGGAGCTCTTTGGGTTGCTGGGGGAGCTGCTCCCAGATGGACATAGAGGGTTTGTGTGCACTCTCTGCACTGAACTGTTGCCGTCCCCCTCCATGTGCCAAGCGGTGCTGCTGGGGAAGCCTTCCGGAGTCTCCCTAGGGTAGGGCCTGGTGCTGTTGCCCTCACCAGTGAGACAACTACCTGCTCCCTAAATTGAGTTTCAGACCTCCTGAGCACAGACATCTGTTCGGGGGCACCTGAATTATGCAGAAGGGTTTTTTCCTTTATGCTAGTGGTTTTATTTTCCCATATATTTCCCTGTACTGGTAGTTCTATTTTCCCAGCATGTCTGACTTGTGCCTTCTCAGTACCTCTGCAGAAAAAGAACAGAAGCTAAACACGTGCTTAATTGCCTCACTTACAAACTGTTCAAAATTCTTAGACAATTGATATGTGATAGATTGGTTTTTCTTGTCTGCTCAAGCTAAATTAGGCTAATGCCAGCCAGAGGTGGCTGGTGAGTTATTCTTCTAGTCCTGGGAAAGTCTGTGTTGGCAGGAATATTCAACAACAACCATCACCAAATCCTATGCTTCAGAGAGGGACCATTTCTCAGGTGAGGAAGAGAAAGGAGGGCTTGTTGTGATGAATGGTCCTTCAGAGCACTAACTCAGGCTTCTGACAGTATAATTCTGAGTAATGGTGTTGGTTCCTTCTGATTCTCATCTCATTCTTGTGCTTGGGAGCAGTAAGTGCATTCCCCTAGTTTATGGTTTCCTTTTTACATTTGTTTGCCTCCTGTGAGAGTACTTTAAACTCACCACTCAAGATGAGCATTGCAGTATAGCAGTTTGTCTTAAATCCCCCATATTTTTCAAATGCTAGTAATGAGTACTAAAAAACTAATGCTGTTCAAAGTTCTGGATTTTTTTTCCCAACTTAACTACAGGCAGGTCTCAGATTTTGAACACATTAGAGGTCTCTTTAAAATCTCATCTATAACTGACATAATTATCTGCTCAGACAAGTTGTGGCAAAAGACCAATCCCTAAGAAGAATCTCAGGCATTATGCTCTTATTTCTGAGTTAAATCATGGAATGATCCCCAAACTCTCACCACTTCATTTATTAGGTCATTCTCCAAAAACTGCAGAGCTGCTGTGCATTCAGAGGAGTAGAATTTAAGCACTTGTTTTTATTTAAGCCTCAGTAACTGTCAGCTCCTTAGTAACTAGGAGTGTGTCTGCTAAGAACAATCTGTCACCTGTCACTGGGCTTTTAAGTGACTGATTTTACATCCAGAGCTAAGACAGATAATTGACAAAATCGTGCAGACTTCAGCTGAGGAAAGTGCTAATTTTTTTTCAGTTAATTTCATATTCTTAGACAATTTCAATCTGTAGTTACAAAGAATGGCATGTGGATTGATTGTAGCTTATTTGTAAAGGTCTGTCAGAAACAAGTTGTCCAGAGTCTGCAGATTTATATAAGTGTTGGTTAAATGTAATTTTTTCATAATTAAACCAGCTAAGTTTCTGAAAGTTTCCAGAATCCATTTTAACACACATTCACTGATGTTTTAGCAAAACACTAACCTCTCAAAATCTTAAAGCTTACTGCTAATTTCAAATTGATTAAGTTTGTTAGTGTAATTTTTTGGGAAAAAACAAGTTGTAGAGAAACTTGAAAAAGGCTCTGTAGGCAACAGCCACAGATGGAAAATTTGATAAAGGTTAGAGAGGTCAGAGGTGAAGCTGGTGGCTTCTGCCCTGAAGGTTTTGAAGGAACCTTCTCAGCAAGGAAACTTCCTCCTGCTCCTGCATGATTAATACCTTTCTGTCTCTGCCCCAGTTACTGACCAAGGAACTTCCATCTGTGGGAAAATTCTGCTAGTTCCTGGAAGTGAAGTTCTTACATACATGTTGCCCTCAGACAGAGAAACCGAATGCATGAGTCAGTTTTAAAAAAAAAATACCTGTACTGTTTTATCACTCATCAGGACACACAGATTTCGTATGTGTTGTTTGCTGGACTCACCCGCAGCAGTTCTGGGTGTGTATCTGCCAGCCCTGGTTTCTTCTCCCAGTGCTGCGGATGCTCAGGTCTCAGTGCTGTGGCACAGCAGCAGCACGGCAGCACCAGGGAGCAGAAGGAATGCCTTGGCTCGCGAGACAAAGCTACAGAGGAAATGTTCAGTGACACTAGCACAAGGCCCCGCTGTTTGATCTGAGATAGAGTTCAGTTATCACTGTGTGATCAAATTGCATTTGTCAGATTCTCAGATAACAATTTGCACAGGGCTGATGGGTGATTTTCCCATCCTTTGTGTGCTGCTACGGGAAAGGAACACTGGGAACCAACTTTGAAACTTACAGTTTCCACTCCTGTCACAACTGTGGGTCAAGCAAATTCTAGACTGGTTTGAAAGTTGGTGTGTTTGGCTGAATAAAGAAGGACCAGCTGAACAATCTGGGAGTCAGACATGAGCATTCATTCCCTCATCTGAGGGTTTTACTGTCTTAGGGGCAGCCTAGAGGGCAGAGGGAGGTATGGACTGGCATCTCTGAGCTGGCAGCGTTGCGGTATCTGCTGGGATGAGTCACCCAGGGTACTAAACTGAACTGACCGTGTGCTGCTGTTCTCCACCTTTTATCACACTGCTGTCCAAGGCTGTTTTCTTAAGGCAGAAAGGGAGTTAAAACTGACAACACAACTCTCTAAATGACATTGTAAGACAGAATAAAGATTTTGAAAAAATATCTGTCCTTTACTCACTGGGTCCTTACAAGGCAGTCAGTCTTCCCTCTATGGTTTCCTTGAGTCCCTCTCTTCTGTCCAGGCTCTTGCGTTGTCTTCTGAACATTGCCTTATCTTCTGACCAAGCTTCCTCCTTAATCTTAGTTGGATACAAAACCTGGCTCCTCTGGTTGCTTTTCAAGACCTTTGTGGGACCTGTGGGACCTGTGGGACCTGTGGGACCTATCTCCTGACTCTGTTCTGGCCCCAGCCACTTAGACAACACCCTGGCACTGTGCTTTTCCTAGAAGCTCCTGAGTGCTAAGCCATGGCTGGACCAGCTGGAGCATGAAGCCAAGCACTTTGCAAACTCTTCAGGAAAACTACTGAGCTGTTCTCTCAGGGAACGCTGCCCACGTGGGTGAGAGGTGTTCAGAGGAGGTGGAGTGCTTTGAGATAAATTGCTCATCCAGGAAGAAAGGCAGTAGGCTGGAAAGCTGATTCCCTCACATCAGCCTCTACCCTCTCTGGCAAGGCTCCAAGGAACATCTGAGCCTTTTCTGACATGAGCTGAGAGGAAGGTTCTGAAGCAAATCTGAGAAAGGCTACATGATGGCGAGCTTACTCAATCCTGAAAACTCCATCCGTGCCAAACAAGTTCCTTTCAGGTATGAGCGTTTTGTTTCTCCCATGACAGATTTAGATCAGCTGGAAAAGCACCTTATGTACTAAATCAAGAGGCACCCAATGCCAGAGTGTAGGTGACTGAATCATGCCCTGCCTGTCCAGCAGCTTGAGTCCAAAGAACTCTCCTCTCTATACATTTAATCACTGCCTTATATATATCACATAATGCATTATTCTTTTGCTGTCCTCTTCTGTGGAATGACCATTATGTTATTTTAAACACTTTATTGATCAGCTAAGCTTACATGTAAAAGCAGGTCTTTGGCAATTCATGTGTCTGTTCGTGCTGTATATCTTCAAATGCTGCAGTTGCTGGCATTTGTGAGCTACACGCTTCTTCCATAAAACGCCAGATCTGTCTTCTGTGGGGCTTTGTTCCTCCTTTGATGGACTATAGACCATCAAGTTCTACTTCTAAATTAAGAGGTATCTGATTGCTTATTAGTTGTACTGTAAAGTTCTTTATGACTTCAGTTACATGGCTTCAGTAATTAGTGTTTATACTCCCCAGGCCTGCATAGAAGCACTTTAGCACTGCATAAGGAGATGAAACACTCCATGACAGAGTACGCATTGCTCCCAGGATTTCTAGTTCTACATCCTCAAGGTTTGTAGAGCCTTGCTGAGGGAGCCTCTCCAGAAGCGGGGTCATGGGTAACCTGGTGTAGTCATTTTGAGTGGATTTCACAGCAGACATATAGAAAAATATTCACAGGAAGATACCAGGATCATGTAGCTCTCACTGCACCAAGGAACTTTTCAACTACAAACACTTGTTTGTTAGTGCTATGATCAACTGTCATTTGCAGGACTTGAAAAAAAATGTTTGATGTCTGATTTGGCTGCCTTCAGCACTTCTGTGTTATTGACAACATTTTTGTAAAATGTTGGATCAACTTCTAGAAACATCAAAATTCATGCTAGAAATTAATTCCACCCTACTGGCATCTGTTTCCAGACGTTCTTTGTGATTTGCGTGATTATTATCCACTAGGAAGACTGTTCTTCTGCTGAAGGTATTACCTGCAGGTGCAAGCACTGCATTAAGCTGAACAGGCACCAGGCTCTACGCATCTGTCCTGCCTCCTTCCATGGGAGGTGTGAGTCACTGCTGTGGTGGGCACAGCTGGGCTTCACATCACCGGTCCTGGTCATCGACCACAGGCCTCCACCACGCTGCCTAACCTGAGCTGTGGAGTTTCTCTTGTTAGGTTAAACGCCTCTTTATACTTTCATGGACTCCTTCCAAATGAAACTCGATTGAGTAATTAATAATATGGAGGGCGAGTTAAGCTTTTTAAGTTCTGCATGCTTTTCTGCCAATTATTCCATCAAAGACTGGCTTGCTTTGTTGCTACAGAGCTTCTCAGGAGGCATGACCTTGGTTTATTAAATAATACATGTACTTCTGAGAGCAACTTATGTAAGAGTTGGCCTATCCAACAAAACTGATGTTTGACCACTCAGTGGCCATGTCAAATATGAAAGCAAACACTGCATAAGGAGTCCCCTGCTCAGTATCTGGGTAAGAGGGACAGTCAGCCTCACAGTGGCTGCACTTGTCTCTAAGCCACCATTGCTGCCTTTACTGTTTCCACTCAAGGTGCTGCAGCACAGTCTCCTTTCAGCCTCTCGGATACCTCACCACGTGCTCAACACATTGCTGGTGCATCTGCTGGCTTGATGCTGGCCTAGACTTTGAAGGGCAAACAATAAATTTCCGCCCCCAGAGAAGGCAACAGAGCTGCCTCTTGTGCTGATGTGAGATGTACCCACTAGTAAGGAGCTAGTGGGATCTGAAGTCTCTGCTCCTTCCTTCTCTACCTACTCCTCCTCCTCTTCCCCTTCTCCCCTGGCTGGGGTTTGGGGCTGCACAGGCTGTCAGTGACACAGGGCAGGTGGTGCAGGCTGTCTTGGGGTACCTGCAGCTTCTCTGAAACCGCTTTCACACCACACACAGGGCAATACAGTGATGAGTCTCTCTGCTCCCGTTAGAGCAGAGCAAATCTGTTAGCTTTAAATCTCGCAAGTAATTTTCATAACATCATTTCTGCAGCAGCCAGTTTCCATGGAAACCAAGAAACGACTGGCAGCGTGTATACGAAAGAAGGCAGCTGACCTGATTGTCCTTCCCTGGCCCCTGTGGATGGGCTTCCCTCAGTCTGCACATGCACATCCTTTGCTCGTTGCTGTGAGGTGGACAAGCCCAGGCCCAAAGGCTTCAGCTCATTCCACTGGCAGCAGCCTGAGTGCGGTACCGCTCCTGGCTGCTGCACATCCTCCTCATCCCACCTCATCCTGCCTCTCAGGGCAGCTTGTCCTGCACCCAGGGGAGGAGGGCAGAGGGAGGAAAGGTCTATAGATGTTTTCACCCCCCTTCCCACCCCTGTATCATTCCCAGGCCTCAGCAGTGATGGAAGGACTTGTGGTTAGCTTTGAATGTGCATGTGTCCCTTTTTTTTTGACCCCGCTACCCACTTACTCCACATACTTTGTTCACTTATTTATTCTGCTGCTGCTAGAATACTCCTATTGGTCAGCTCGTTGAAGATGTATATTTATAATAAAGCCCTATATGCATTGCATTAAATTTACAAATATTCTTGGAATTCTTCCTAACCACTACCAGAAATATCTGCCTCCCAGGTGAACGTTCTGTTACCGGTGGTGTTCCTTAAGAAGCCACAAACCTATGTCACACTGTTCAAGAACTAGCAGTTTTGTCTGTGTGTTTGGGCAAAGAGAGGGGACTTGTCTGACCCAGGCTCAGCTGCATTTTGGTTGCATTTCTTTGAACGGCAGTCACCAGCACCTAGTATGTTTGGTTTTAATTTTAAAAGCAGCTGTAGCTCTTGGCCTGAGTGGCAATGCCCCTCATGCTAGAAGAGTTGTGTCAGGGCAGCTTCTGAAATGAGTAAAGTGATGCCGTGAGGAGGGCAGAACCAAGGTGCAGCCCTTGAAATCCCTTGCTGTGTCTCTGGGAGCCCATCCTGCTCATCTGAGTGGCTCAGAGCTGTGTGGCACTGGCTCGGGTCCCCTCGCAGAGCATCCTCTGCATCTGCCACAGCATCCCAGTGGCAGCAGCCTTGCAGACAGGGCACCCCATGGCTCCTGTCCCAGAAGCAAGTTGCTGTTGCACAGAGAGCTTATGTGGGCTGCTCAGACAGAAGGGCAAAGGTTTTGTTGTTCTGAGGTTATCATGGAAGGATGATGCCAACAGAACAGGCTTCCACGGCTGAAAATATAGCTGTTAATCGAGTACTTTGGCCTCTCCTGCTGCCGGTGGATGTGGAGTTTCCAGTGTCTCTCACAGACTGGCTTCACAAAGTCAAGCCAGCAGTCACTCGAGGTGCACTTTTAGGGTAGGGGTTCTTTTCCTATAAAACTGAAATATTAAAATTTATGAAGGTGATCAGCTGAAAAGTATCCTACTTCATCTCCTTCCTCCTGTTTGCAGACATGGCTTAAAGGCAACTGTTGGCTTGGAAAGCAGCCAGAAAATCACCTTGGAGCCTGCAAGGAGGGAGTGAGCTTTCCGAGGCTACAGGGATACACTGCAAAGGCTGCCCTCTGTGGACATTATACAAGAGCCCATTTCTGGGGGGGTTGCTGCTGCTGCAAGACATTCTCAGTAAACCTCCCCAGATGAT
This sequence comes from Cnemophilus loriae, assembly GCA_013397755.1. NCBI lineage: Eukaryota > Metazoa > Chordata > Aves > Passeriformes > Corvidae > Cnemophilus > Cnemophilus loriae. Next base: position 910,138 of record VZTF01003884.1, read on the forward strand.
AAGGAAGAAGAAATATAGATCAGCTCATGACACAGTCAGGGAAGAGTGCCTTGACCAACAGGATTACCTGGTCTGCAGGTAAAAAGCAGATCCTGAAACCATTCAGGAAGTTGAACATCTGCAGGGGACAGACGGAGGGAGAAAAAGTTGACTCTCAGGAGCTGATTGCTCTGGAAGTGCTGTACATATAGGTCATGCTACAGGCCAGGACCAGGAAGATGTGTAGTCTAGCTCTGAACAGATTCCATTTTGTACTTTGCTTAATTCTGCAGTATTAGTTTATTATCAATAAATAATGACATGTCAGTTTATTTAGTATAAAAGCCTTTTTTTCTTTCTCATTTGGAGACAGCAATATTAGCACCAATAATCGCAGCAATATTAGCACCAATCATTACACCTTTGAAGCTCAATGCCAGCTGGAGAGGTGCTAGAGGCTGCCTGCCTGTCTGAAGGATGCACTGCAGGTTCCCATGCCATGCTCATCCCTACTCTCCAAAAGCATGGGCTGAGCAGGGCATCCCAGTGTGCATGTCACGGTGTGGCATTGCACTGGGGGAGTGTTTGTGCAGGGAGCCATGGGCTGAGGCAGCGCTCTAGGCCACAGAGTCTGTCCTTCCTTTAAATCTCTTAAAATGCACAGAAGCCACCAGGCTCCTGGAAGGGCAAAGCAGCTTAAGGGAAGCAATTGCAGAGATGAGAGCATCCACAAAAGCCAGGCACTCCCTGAGGTGTTTCTCTGCCCTCGACTCCAGAGTGCTGGAGGGAAGAGCAAGCCCAGACAGCCTCCACAGTGCCTTTACTAAACTTTCCAAGTCTCTCTGACATAAAAAATAATTGACCTTTACAGCTGCATTTGAGCCAGCTACACTGCCATCAGCTCTTGCTCGTCCTCACTACTCAGTTCATGTTTGCTTAATGGCATGTGAATTAATTTGTTGGAAGCTGACACTTCACTGCAGGATTAGTTAGTGACACTAACACCAGGCTGGTGCATGAAATTTAAGATGTATAGCATCTTTCTGTAGTAAAAAAAACAAAACAAAACAAAACAAAACAAAGGAGGGAAATGCCAAAGCTTTTGGAAATCTTCAGTTTTAGGATGCTATGACTGAGTATTGAATGAGCTGAAGTACAGAAGAAAAATAAACCAAATTCCAGCTATTTAAAGGCTCAGCAATTTCTTCCAGGCAAAAAACAAGCAGCTATTGTGTGCTGGCACTGGGAGGGCTGGGGGAAGGCAGCGTTTCCCACAGGCAAATTAGGAATAGGAAAACCAGGACAAAACCCGCAAGCCTCCATAGCCTGAGTAGGGAACACAAGACATTTTCTGTTCAACATGATTTGTGTTGTCATTAGGTGGGTTTAATAGGTCTTTATATTTATTCTGGGAGGAAAGCCCTGGCTCTGCTTGAGCTAACAGCAATGACCATTCCGACTTGGGAAACATGAGGGAGCATTTGCCACATCACTCAGGCGCTCACTGGGAACAGAGGGTCTCCTCCGCCCCCATCCCTTGCTGGTGAAAGAGTTTGGACACGTTTCACTGGAGCCTGATAAAAACCTGTCTGTGCTCTGTTTGGCCAGGGGGTGTCTGACTCACATCGCTTATCTCAGTGTAAAGGGGGACCCATATTGACCATCAAGAACGCTGGGACCAGAGCAGAACCCCACGAGGGGTGCATTTGAAAACCCCCACTCTTCTACCCCACGGCTGCCTGGGGCAGCAGACAGGGCTGGCATCATGGATGTGGGAAAGGCTTCTCTCATCCACGATGGCTTGTACCCCTTCCTAACTCTCCTCCCAACCTGCGGTGAGCCCCAGCAGGAACAGTTCAGCAACACAGTCCCGGCTTCCTGAAGTTCGGTATCTGGGTGCCTTGTTTCAGGCCGTGTAAAGGTGAAATGGGATAAAGAGGTAAAAACGGCTCCCTAAAAGGAAATAATGAGTTAAAGCCCATGAACAACAGCTCCGTTGGGGCACACTTGAAGCCCCTCCTTCACCTTTACTTCATTCAGGAGACACTAACAGTGATTTCTCTCCTTTCACACAACCACACGGTCTAGAAGCAGCACAGCAGGTAACCAGCAGGTGCAGCAGGCTTGCTGCTTTGAGGATTCCAGGATCAACAGACCACTTTCAAAAGACCGCGAGAACTGCTGACCACCCATCCTAGACCTGCAGAAGGAGCGGTGTTGCCTTAGTTCTTTGTGTCCCAGGCTGCTGCTCAGAGATGGATGGGGTGGAGAGCCACTCTGGCATGAGCAATGTCCCTCTCTATGGAGACCCAGAGATAGATGTAGCCTCTGTCACGCCCAAAGCAAGCTCAAACTGTGCCAGTGAAGGATCTTGCATTTCTCTATGGCTAGATCCTAGTTTAGTTTGCTTTATGCCAATTTTAGTGGACCAGATCGTGTGAAAAATACAGGATTCCTACTCTAGCGCAGCAGGAATGGGAGCTGCCAGTGGAGCACAGCTGCTTTTCCAAAGAACTGTCATGGCTTCCCTGACAAACTGTTACATTGACAAGTTTGAGGTTTTTTTATGACTTGATTTAGATCAAACCACAGGATTTCAGAGAAAGTCAGGAACTGTCCAATAGCCATTTCCATTGCACTGTATGAAGCACAAGGAAAGAATGTATTTATTCTTGGGGAACGATAAGGCTAAGGTGCTTATAGCCATAAAAAACTTCTGCCTGTTGCAAAGCTGTTCCAATGACAAATTTGTCATATACTTCTGCATGGCTGAAGAAACTTTTAGAAAATAAAAGTTCATTTGAAACATTTATCTTTTCTTCAAGAGCAGCTCTGTTAAACGCAGCCACTCACCCACCAGCAAACAATGCAGTAGGTACTTTTGTGTATTGATCACCTTCCTAGAAGATGATAGGCACTCTTGGCCATTGGATACCAGAAGTGAGTTCATCTGGAACTCACATTAGTTTTAACTGATGAACTGTTGTCAAGTTTCCTTCCAATAGGTTACAAGTTGCTCAGACTTGCAGGTTTGCTGGTGGTTAGGGAAACAGAAAAGGGAACACATCTGTGTCTGGGCAGCTTCTCCAACAGATCATGCTCTAGCCAACGCTCATTAGAAGTGCACATGGACATGCCATGCTCAGCATGCACAACATGGCAAAACACATCCCCTTCTCAGCTGTGGGGAGAGATGGGTAGGGGCAGCACCAGCTCGGACAGCCACAGCACTCCCATTTATCAGTGCCCTCAATGTGCCGAGAAGTATCTCTGCTGTTAAAACACAGGAACTCATCTGCCCTTTGCAAATTCCAGCCTGAAGTTTAACTACAGGAAACCCTTGGATAGTCTCACTGTCCTTCAAAACCAAACATCAGCTTGGGTGGCACTGCCAAAACAAGCTGTAGGTACAAGGAGAGTAACAGACAGAGCCAACTTTTTTTTTATAAAAGTATTTTTAATAAACTGATGGATTTAAGATGCTAGACAACTTGTTGCCATGTACAGGTAACAAAAGTCAAAATTCTTTGAATTTTATACAAATACTATGTAGTACAGTAAACTTGAATACAAGTTTACAAAAAATGCATCAGTGAATATTCAGCTTGTAACCAACTTCCAACAGTGAAAATTATCATCTATCAATAGTGATCAGAATTGCATTGCAAATTTTAGAAGTAATGCAACTATGTTTTTTTTTTACCAAGCCACTCTGAAGTTACTGGTGCCCACTGACAGTACATTGGATTTTTTTGGCTTGCTGAACAGAAAATGGCATTTAAATAAAATGACTGAGTTAAACAACGTAATACATATCAAAAGTACTATCTCACAGAAAATTAAACAAGAATGAGAAAGTAAACAGAGCAGAACCCTGAAGTGGTGATATTCTTCTACCCGTTTTGATGGAAAAGATTCCACAGGTGTCCAGCTTTCTCACAGCATTTTGAAGTGTTCTAGTCCTAGCACAGTGTGGTCATCAGTAGACTAAAGTAATCCCTGCTTGGCAGTAATGCTGGTGAAAGGTAACTTGCTCTATTGCTAACAAATCGGAGTAACCACTGGCAGGGTGACTTCTTGCAGGCATCCAGCAGAGGCTCAGCTGACAGCACAGGACTGAAGTTACAGTACTGCTCCCTTTGATACAATACCCAACAACCTTCAGGGTTCAGGTGTCAGTTTCCTCACAGGATTTACAAATGGATGGTTTCGAAACAAACAAACAAAAGTCATAATGGAGCATAAGACAGTATTTTCACCTGTACAGCTACCAATAAAATGAGTGTTTTTGTTACAAACTTTCCAGTCTGCTTTATAAAAAATAGTCTTAGTTTTACTTCTAAATAAAAACTGTGCTGTGATCTGTCACGTTCTTGCATTGTACATGCTGTAATTGTGTGTGTTAATGAAGGTGTAGCGATTTGTGACCTAGCGCTCTGGATGTATCAGAAGCCTAAAAAGCTGATTTTGGTACATAAAAGGTAGCAATGAAAATTCATTCTATTTATTTTTCCTAAAGCCTAGGAAAAGCTACAGTACATTGCTAGATCAGTGGCCTCAACCCTGAGCTGAAATAAAGGACCTGCCCTGGCCAAGAGACTTAGTCACATTACTACCACAGCTGCACAGCAGAGACAAAATAACCTGTCTGCAGCCTGTTGTCTGCGCTGTGAGTAGTGCGAGATTCAGTTCTGTACTGCTTGAGAGTTGACTGGAGACTACCATATTCATTTTCACTACAGGGACAAAAAGGAAAGGAGAACTCAAATTCAGAGTGAAAAGCACTCAGCAGGGAGGGTCAGTATGTCCAGCTTCTGGAGATCAAACAGAGAATGAAGTTAGTGGCAGACTCACCAGTCTTAAGCGTTTGCCACTTGGTAGAAGAGATTATTAAAACACGTACCAAAATACAGTTATGGAGACTTTTACTATTATCTCGCTCTTTCCAGAAAGAGTCTCACTTGATTTTTCCCCCCCAGAACGGAGCGTATCTCTCTCTGTACTACACTGCATCACAGAAGATAAGTGAAAGCCTAAAGTCTGTCTGATGAAGGATTCAACCCAGGTGGCAGCAGAAAAGCTTCCACTTGTTTCTAACACAAGTCAGAGCTGGCAACCATAAGAATTCTTACTATGATACAGCTACTGCACCTTCTCGTAGGGTTCAATGGCACCACCACCTATGGCCAGGAGCATTCATAACATGAAGCATTTTGCCTCCCAAGAGGACTTTTTTTTTTGCTTTTGAACAGCAGAAACTGCAGAGTCAGTATTTCATTCAATGCAAAAACTAAACCCAGCAAAAGACTGTAAATAAAGCTCCTAAGAATCATTTGTATTTCTAGTAATGCACACTTCTTTGTGAGCTGATCGGTTTAGGGATGGCATGTTTTTGTTAGTTTAAGGCAGCAAGTCTTACAAAATACTCGAGCTCACCTCCCTCATGTTTGTGCTACTGTAGACTTATGTGCACAATAGAACCTCACTAATTTACACTAATGATTGGAAGAACAATTAATTCTCTTGGTAAATGAACAAGAATAAGGCATTCCATTATATATTCTGATCACTAATTATAATTTAGCTCTAATTATAATCTACCAGCAAACATACTTCTGTGTTTTAGAAAATAATATCTCTTACCTTCAGATATAATTATGTGTGCAGATTAGTGGGTTCTGCTGTGTAAACACGCAGGTGCATAAGCAATTTTCAGGTTTTTCTTCATTACATCTGATAAGAAAGTTAATGCCACAGATAGAGACTGTGGGAAAATAAATTAGGATTTCTCTATCATTTGTGCTGATATGCACAACCGGGCAGTAACTTACAGCTCAAAAAAAGAAGGACACGAATGTTTACAAACTCAAATGAAGCAAAACCAGCAGCAGGAAGCAAAGGCCATTCCCCAACCATAAATGGCTTGTTTTACATGATTTCAAACTATCTGAAACAAAGAAACAAAAAAAGAATACAAGTACTAACTTGTATATACAAGTCTGAAATCAAGTAGAACAAAGAAATGAAAAATTTGTTGATGCTTCTAGCAGATGATATTCACATGTCTATATCCTGAAGTAAACTGCAAGACACAACACAGGATGAAAACTACATGGCTGAATTACAAAAAAAAAAAAAAGAAACGGGTTGATGTGCATTGCAATGAGATAGAAATTTCCCTTCATATGTGCAAAAATCCACAGTTTCATTAATGTAGAGGTCATAATTCTAGGAACAGATTTTAGACCGAACCAGTCTCCCTACATCCTGGAATCTACCTGTTTACATCAGCCACTTTAAGTGCACAGTACCCTGTTCACATATATAGTATTCAGCAGTTTCTGGCATTTCTCAGTTTAATGTTCTCCTGCCTTAAATCTTGAAAACTAAGGGGAAAGTTCATCCAGGGCATCATACCACTGCTTTTGATTTATACCAACAGTTAAATCAAACTCAAATTCTTTCTTCTTCCATGGTAGCAGGAGTCCTTACAGGACCTGTAAACAGCAGTACACAATACTGTAAACAAATAATTTAAGTTCTGCTTTATGCAAGATGTTAAGTTAACTCAGGTCTACCAAACAGGTGAAAATGAAAAGGGTGGCTTCACACAAAATCCTTCCCTTTTCTCCCAGCAATTCCTTTCACTATGTAAATAATCCTGAGCTGAAACAGGGGTTGATGAGAGCTTTTTTTTTTTTGCATATAAAAACAATGTTCTAGAGTTGGCTCTCATGTTCTGTCAGGAAGTCAATTGCTGAAGAGATCAAACTGAAGTATTTCAAACCATTTGCTACTTTGGAGGAGGACTTATAATTTGGTGTGGCGTCCAGTTCTAGACCCAGATGCTGAGCTTGCCAAGGAAGCTGATGCTGCTGCATCCTCAGCTTCCTCCAGCTCATCGTGTAGCTCCTGGCTAACGCTAGACTGGAGGGCTGCAGGAGTTAGCCACTCCTTTGGCAGGCAGCTCTGGAGGAAGGGTATACAAGAGCTGAAGTAGGCAAGGCGATTCACCCATCGTGGAATCTCTTTTCCACAGAGAATCTATGGGGGAAGGAAAAAGAAAGCGTTAATTTGTTTTCTGGATTCAGCAATAACACAACTGCAGTACTGTAAATAAAAAGCAAAAGCTGCAGCAGCCTTACAGTTTACATATCACAAATGCCAGTCAAGAAGCACTCAAGTTAGCTGCACTATGACAACTTTCTCCATTAGTAAAGGCAGCATTCCAAGTCCCACAAAGACACCCATACTCCCTTGTGAAAGTCGGACACATGGTTCTATGATTTTCTTAGAAGTCCTGAAAAGCCTAACCACCTCACTCTTTTTGCATAACTTCTATAAAAGGCACAGAAATTAGTTAAGCTATGGGTTTTTTTTCAGTGCTAATTCCTCAGAAACAGAAGTTGCAGGAGAAACCTCACTATTTACAAAAAAGCACCCTGAAATCAAGTGGCCAGAAAGACAGTGTCGATACCACAGCTGAGTGAGTTACACACACAGCTGAGGCTCTTTACTGTGATGGCCTCTGACGACTTCCACAAGACATCACTACCCTACAACGCACAGGCCAAGCACACACTTCGGTTCACTGGAACAAGACAAGCTATACAATGCACAGCTGGGTTCAACTCCTCAAAAATGTATGAAGTTTCTTTAAGTACTTATTTTTACTGCACATCAGCCATTAAATAATTTTGTTGTCACTATTCAAGGAGTGAGCTACTTTACTTAACTACCTCTATATTCACTTCTGGTATTACAGTGGAAATCTGGAGAACGCAAGCACTACTCTGCTGTAACTGAGCAGCATTTAACTTGCAATTATACCGACTTTTATAGTCAATTTAAACACTAAATAGGACAAGACCTAAAACAGAAACAATATGACCATGCAGCTGAAGAGTGTGGCAAAACCCTGGCCATATAGGCCAGATTTCACACCAACTGCAGCTTTGTCAGTGTCTCACCCTACTTACTTACACCAGCATTGCACATGAATCATCATCTCAATAAAATTTTCCACTACCACTGGATGATCAGTCTACATAAAACACAGGCTATACAGTAAGTATGCATTAACTATTTCGGAAAAAAAATCCAATTAAAATGTATGAAAGTTCACATGGGAAAAATAGCCATTCTTGTTTTGGAGTGTTTCAATGAAACCTTAGAATAAATTCTGGCAAGCACAGATTGTCAGCTATCAATAAAAATCAAAATTCCCATTCCCTTCTTTGTCCTGGATTACTTGTTCCTGACCCTTTCCCTTGTGTGGATACACATGTGAATGATCAGGCATTCAATCATATTGGCAAACTGATCACGTTACAACAAAGCCAAGGGGAAAAAGCAAAGCCCGTTCGACTCCTCGGTCAGATACTTTGCATGACCACTCAAGTATCCACCTGACCAGGACACAGGTGCTGGCAGAGCAATAACTTGACAAAAGCCTCTCAAGCAGAAGATTAACATTGTCTGGCTAACTTCAATGCGTTTGCTATCCTTTAACAGTAGGTCATAACTTTGAAAATTATTTTCAGCGTGATGGTTCTGTGGGGAAATACGAATAATCTGATAAAAATAACATGCAGTTCTATCTTCAGTAGCAATCCCTGAAACAACTGAAATTATTTTGAAATCCTGTTAATACTTTATATTTACTAAGTCTCTCTTTAGGAATGCACCTCTGCTCTAACACAAGCTATGTATGACAACAATATTTAGCAGCAAAATCTGGTGCTTTGGACATAAGTACAAATACAACCTGAAAAATGATGACATTTGCCCAAGGAATCAGAGACAGGAAGCTGAAAATTAAACCAAACATTGCAAAGGAGATGATGCTCTGTAGCCACCTGTGAAGCACCTTTCTATAGACCTTTATGTTTGTTTACCTCAGATAAAGCTGAAGAAAAGTGATTGCAGTTTTTGTGCATTAGGTGATAAGCATTTCCTTTGAATTCCTTTCCAAGCTCTTCTACTATTTTTTCTATATCATCTTCCATAAAGTCAGTACTGCCTAGAACCACAGCCTCTCTAGAAGAGAAATAGAAAGTAGAAGGTGATCAAAAACCCATGATATAGGTGGACTACTGTTCATACATTGCTCAAAAGTCACCCCACTGTGGGTAGCAAGATCTTTCTGTTCTCCAAGAATAACAAAGATTCTTTCTATTCCATTTTATGGCACCACTTTCATCTTTATCATGAGAGATTATGTTTCCTTGCCAATTACCCACCTTGAAAAAGTTACTGCATTCCTTACACTGTATGAGTAATTAATTTTGAGTCCACAAAATTTGTATGCATTTCAGGAATTTAATGGTATGCTAAAAAAATGTTCTTTGCTGTAGACACTTCATTGTCTTGTCACCTCTGTCCATCTTTCATTTCTATGCAAACACATGAATTTCACAGAAAGTCAGAAATCCCGTATGATTCAATACATCTATCCTCAAAAATAAGTGCAACAAATTGTCTTTTTCATATGCTTTCTCAAAGAACAAGACAACAGGTAATCTTTCTTACTTAAATTTAAATGTTTCTCCTAGCTCAGAAGCATTTCCTGGTGAAATCTCAAATATTCCAGAAAAAGGGTATGGATGACCACCATAGGCAAATTCTGAAAGAGAAAGCTCAGATTTAACAAAAGCAGCATCTGATGACAGTAAAAAACAGCAGAGCTCTCTGACTGGAAGATGACTTCACAAGGATCTAAAGCTAGCAACCAGACATTTTATTTACATGGGAAGCAAATGAAATGAGCTGGAAATTAAGAGTTTTGTCAGTTACTACTCAGAGTAAGTAAAAACTGATAAGAAATTTCCTACATCAGTGTACAGTATGCCAGTGTTCCTCATACATACTTGTCTTCAAAATTCCACTTACATATGTCTAAATTGGGGATTCAAAGTACTGCACCCTCAGAGGTCTGATGGCACTTCTATTCAGTGTACACTACAGCCTTCAGTGTGGCAGTGAGTAGTGGCCTAATAGGTTCCTTAAATTTCTTGATTTGCAGGAGTTCAACTGTCACGAGTTCTTTACTATAACAAGAAAGTAAACCAGTGCATGCATCTCAAGTCTGCACATAGCACCTGCTGGCTTAAACACTCACACTACATGAAAATATCATGGTGTGCAGTAGCTTCCGTCTGTGTCTGGAAGATAACAGAGCATGCCGCACCCAGAGTGTAATAAAAAGCTTTAAGGATGACTTCACACTTCCTTTCCTCAAAACTCTTAACGCATCATCCAAGTCTAGCACCCAGTTTTGTGGATAATAGTTTTTACATCAGGTTAATAAATAAAAGGTTTGATGTGCTTTGAAAAATGCAAGTCATTGTTCTAGCAGGGGCATGACCTGCTATATGAGAAAGCTGCTATAATCCCAACAGGAAGGGAGGCACATGTATTTGGCACAGCTCAAAAACTGGGTTTCAGGCACAGCACTATTAAGAGCCAGGTCTTTCTGGGTCAGATTAAAACAAATCTGAAAAAAGTTTTAACAATAAGCATTGTATTCTGTCAATTTCTGGCTCTGGTAACACTTGCAAAACCAGATACAATGTGACTATTACGGCAGCTGAAACATCGTTTAAGATAACTTTGGGCAGTGTGGTCTTTGTCGTGCCCTGCTGTTTCCTCCTTCCCCTCACCTCCCAACACATTCAAAAAAAAAAAAAAAAAACAAAACAAAACACTGCAGCAGATTTTCCTTCTTTAACTGGACTACTTTCAGCAGCACCACGACCTCGGAGTGTCATTATACTTCTGGGCAGAAACACCTCAGACCTGAGCCCGTGCTAAGGCGTGTACAGAAACACCTTCTGGCTGCAATGTGTGTTCAAAGTGGCCTGAACAGATCAGGAGGCTGCAGCACCCAAGCACAACCTAGTCAGCAAAATTGAAAACCATTGCTGTTATTTATCACTTTTAGGTGCCTCTCTGCAACAGATTATTGTTCCTGTAGTTAAAAATTAACTCCTTGCACTAAGTGCTGATAGAATACTGAGGAAAGGATTCAACCATGCTTACACAAAGCACTCATTTGTTTTATGTAGGTTTTTTAAAGTATTTCCAAACCTAAAATAAAGATTTCTATGCCTGGCTGAATAAGTTGCTTTTTCACGCTTTTTCATAGTTGCATAGCTTTATACAAAAGAATGCACAACAGCTACCAGATTATTAATGCTCAAGGTTTTTTTCCAGAGGAAGAATAGATGAGAAAAGAGATGAACAGGTATCAGGAGCTAGACTCCCCTCAGTACCTGAAAAACGCTTTTTAAATAACAGTATTACCGAAACAAAAAGTAAGTTAAGTTTTTCTTGTACATACCTCGGCCATACACCTCTATACCTGAATGAAACACTCCAATTCCAAGGGAAGAAGTATATTCATTCATCCAATACTAAAAGGAAAGAAGGAAAAAAAACCCCAAAACTCTAGTTAGTTTGCAGTACAGATTCATCTTCTCATACCAGACTGTCTCCCACATCAAAAGAATTAAACCCTATCACAAAGTGGAAACTGCAGAACCCATTTTACGGGAACAGAACGTCACTAAAATTCCCCAACTGTACGCAGTGAAATAATTCCATTAGGTTCTATTCCAGTGTTTCAGTGCTGTCAAAGTTTGTCAACCAAGGAGTCTGTACCTGGGAGAAATCCAGATCAACCGTCTATTTGTCAACAAGCTGTGGGTTGTAAAGTTTGCTATTAGGTGGAATACATTCTAGAATCAATTGCTGTAAGTTTAAGCAGCACGTTTTTCTTTAAAGTACATCAGAATGTAGGACTGTGAGATACCCACACCAACTGTTATTAGCAATAACCACACCTGCTTATGAACAGATGAGTGCAAGACATACTCAGAGATGGACTGAAATTATTATATTTTGTCTTTGAATACTCAATCAGAGGTCACCATACAAGAGACAAAACTCTCTCCAGGCTGCTGATGCATGGGTCTCCAAACATCAGGTTCAAGTCCTTTTCATAGGTCTGACACTTCTTTCCAATATAACACTTGTATTGTAGCCAATAGAAAACAGATGCATTTCAAAAGGAATCAGAAGTGAAAATTTTTTAGAAAAGGGAAAAATAGTAAAGAAAGCAAACTTCCCTTAGGGCTTTCTCTTTTCTTTTATGGAAGTGGCAGCAGCAGCGTCTATCAGAAGCTAACTATAACCCTCAAGAATTCAAAGATGCACAGAGCTCTGGAAAAGGAAAACCTCAAAGTCCTCTTTCCCTGTCGACATCACCACTCTCAAAATAACAGTCTCCAAGCATTAAATAATTTCAAGTGACACAAAATTTGAGAAGGAACCTGAAACAAAGTCTAAAAAAAAAAAAAGCCTCAGTTGTGTCCTTAAAACTGAAATTGGCTTGCAAAACATTATTTTGTCAATTACTCCAGTAACAGGATTTTTTTCTTCCCAGAGCATCTCTGTGAACTTCTACAAAGCAGACTTCAAAAAGTCAACTGGCAGGCAGGATACAGGCTGAGGTAGTACCCCCAGTAAATTAATACTGGTTTAGCAAGCAGGCAGAAAAAAAGAGGCTATCTTCTTTACACAACCTGTTGACATAAATCAGTGTTTTCTGATGTGAAGTCACCAAGCAGCATGACTGATGATACAAATGTAAAAAGTTGCAGCTGTCACACCTGAAGATGTGCTAGCTGGAGTCAGTGTGTAATTTACAGTGCCATCGCAAACATTACGGCATGTAAGCTTTTTGTCTCCCAATAAAAATGATACACTAAACCTCAGGTTGACAAGCTATCAATAAAAATGCAAACAAGTTAAAGGGCAAAAAGAGCATGTCATGCCAATAGTTACAAACAGACAAGCTTGCTGTGGGAAATTTTGTCAATACGAATTAAGAGAAGGCAGATTTGTGCCTTATATTCATTTAAAGCTCAGTTGTGATCCGTGGATAAATTTTGCTTAAGACTAAACTTTACCCTTTGCTTTAATTTCTGGCTTTGTCAGTGTAGTGCTATGTTAGACGGTGGGGTATGGATGACTACACTCAATCATCACCTTAGTCTATTTAAAGGGCTTAGCAGTTTTTTTCTTCCACCCCGCCAGAAAAGAGCAGAGAGCAAGTCTGTATGAACAAACTACATCCAGAAGTACACTGTGTTAATTTAATCTGTATAGAAACACATAGAACAGAGAGAAAATGAAGAGGGCAAGAAAGGATGAAAAGATTACTCATCTTAGTGGGTTAGTGAGCATAAAAATATGGATTCTGCTCATGAGGTGAAATCAAAGTCCCCAGGAAAACAGAAGAGCTACTGCAACATAAACATGTTCCAGTTCTGAAGCCATTCCTATCCCACAGTTTACCAGCTCACCATTTCAAAATAGTTTCAGGTTTATATTTATAGTCAAAACCGTAGGCACAGTCAACGTACAGTTTGTAAGCACTGGAACAAAGTATGTTAGCCTAATGGGAAGGTGTATCCAAATGAACCTAATCTAGAACTGAGCTAGACAGGGTCTCTGGTGCTCTAGTCTGTCCCTCTCCCGGGCACTTGTGGCCAGAAAACTCAGAACCTGGCTGCTGAATTCCAAACAACCTACATATCATGTACCTATTGGATCTGTTAATGCCAAGCAAGGTTATGGCTGCTCTCTGAAAATAGAACAAAACTTACACAAGATATCTCACATGCAGCAGGATAGAATAAAGCCTAGTTGGTTATTAGGCAGAAAAAAATGAGGAAAAAAATTATTCGCGGTCCTCCCCCACCCACAACCCCACGAAACCAAACACAGAGTATAGGGAGAGGACAGAAAAGTGAGTCACCAAGCCTTCTCATCGATCTGCACAGAAGCGGATGAACAGGATGGAAAGCTGATCCAACAAGGTATTTAGCACAGCCTGCTCCTATCCAAGTACACACTCCTCCTTACTGGTGCCACCTAAACACACGGGGCTCGCTACACGACACAAAGTGAGCACTCGTGGCAAATAAAACCAAAGTTAGCAGCTTTGGAAGAAGTGCCTGAAGCAAGCTGGCACTTTGCTTCATATTTCCAGTAAGAACAGAGTAGGTTAATTGAAGATAAAAGAATTTCAATGAGGCAAAATTACTTTCCCCCTAGGAACAGTAATTATATCTAATTATTACTTAATCTGGATGAGCTATTGGAAGGTCGGTCCCATTTACTCAGTGAACAAAATGCTTTATCTCACTGAAGGAAGAAATGCAGGACAAATGCAACAAAGAGTGCTGAATTTGGCTACAGTGGAAAAGATTATATACATGTTACAAAATAAAGATTGTAAATTAAATTACATCTGTATAGCTCACTGGTTCAGTAACATGCCCAAACTGATCCCAAACGCTACATCCTGGTTTCCATTACACAAATGGGATTCCCTTTAATCTTGATATGGATTTTGCCATAGTAGTATGGTGCAATCCCATATCCTGAATATTTTACAATGTGTCAATCTTGTAAAACAGGATTTCAGGTTTAATCTAGCATAAGGAAAATATTAGAGAAGTATTTTTCTATGTGCACAATAAAGTCATGTCACTACAATGAAAGAAAAACACTAATCCCAGTGCTTCAAAAATATCTTCAGAGCTTTCATTTACATTAATACTTTAGCTAGTTATCACCTTATTTGGCAAGGGAAAAAATAGGATACTACTTGGGCACAAAAATCTAGACTCCTCAAAATAGCAGTTAGTTAAAATGAAGCTATAAAGTACTCCAGTTCTCAAAACACAGTATATCAAAGCTTTCACTCTACCCTTTTAATGATCATAAAAGATGTTCAAAGGCATGAACTGTACCACGTAAATACACCCTTAAGCTTCTCTCCCTCCACAAAGTTACCAGTACTTGAAAGTCTACTTTCTTCTACAACACACGCATACTCCTCACACTTTGGTTCTATCAAAGATTTTCACTTTTTCAAGCACTAAGGACATTGGAAGGGTATATCCTCCAAAAGCAACCAACTCAGTCTTGTAAGGAGTACCAACAATAGCAAGGTCACTTAGTATGCCCCTGCATACCTAAGCAGCTGCCTGGGAAATGAAGCCACAGTTTGTGTTCAGGTTAAAATAAAGCTGTTCATTATTACAGTAATGTTGGTTCTGTCAACCAGGTGAATAACAATGGTCTCTCGTTCCAAAAGAGAAACAAAAAACCCCAATCCCAAACCTAAACTACAAAAAAATCCAAAACCCACTTCCAAGTCACATGGAACGTAAGAAGCAAAGAGCAAACCTGCTAATGTCTCAAATACACAGTTGGCATGGTTTGGTGAATAAACAGAACTTCAAAACTGCTATTACAGAAGACTCCTCCCTTCGTCCACCCACTCCTAGTGCCCCCAAATAAAGCAGTACCATTGATTTCAGCAGGCTGTTGTACAAGCAGTAAAAACTGCTGCGCAACATGAAAGTGAGGCTTTGGCTTCAAACAAGTTTTAAATGGACTGAGATGTGGTTTAGCAGAGGAGTTTGACGAAGGATGTACACTGATGGTATCTTTCAGACATCACATGAACCTGTGTTTTTCTCACCAGTTTGAAGGAAATCTGTTTCTCTAATGGTCAAATAAGGTAGATATCGCTACAAAACATCAAACAGGACTGAAGCAGGAAATAGAAATATTCTCCTTAGTGGTCTCATCTTATACTATGTATAATCTGTGGTGATGTACAGCTTCAACAATTAAAGTCACCCCTACATGTAATCAAACATCTGCAAATAAACGTGCTCAGCTGCTTCTTTTGGAGAGTTTCTTCCACAGATGGTGGCTTCAGAGACTATGTGAATTCTCAACGGAGGCAGAGCCCCAGTAATAACAACAGGATGACCAACAGTCCCTAGCATGTCCTTAGGAAAAATATGACACTAGCTTTTGTGAGCACACCCTTCCTGTTGCTTTTTTTCCTCACTTCCCTTACGTCAACTGCCAGCCTTCCTAGGATGGCTGGAGTAAAACTGATCACAGCAATTCAACTCTGGCGGAAAAAGAAAGGATGATGTGAATGAAAGAGTAGACTATCACAAGAGAAAAAGAAACAGTATGATGAAGTCACACCCCACCAGTGCAACCACCACAGCGAGAATGGAGTTTCTCAGAGGCCATGGCACTACTTTCCAGGCAGGCATTTACACAGGAGTCAGTCCACTCAGGTTTCATACCCTGCCTGTGAACTGGGCCCACTCTGCACAATGAAGCAAGTCTTTGTGACAACAGTTGGTCTTCCATTTTGGTGAGTCAGAAGTGCGTCAAGCCTTGACTTCAAAGGTATTCTTATGTAACAGTCACGAAACTGAAGTCCTACTTCTTTCTCTGTACAAATATTTATAGTTAATATATGTAAAACCATTTCTTTTTATTCTAAAAGAGATTCCCCAATATATATATTCGCACTGTAGTCCAGAGAAGTCATATATATGCATGCAACAGGGCATCCTTCTCTCCTCAAGTCTAGTATAAATAAGGCACTCTATGACTTCTTCTCATATTAGCATCACATATGAGCTCAACCAGGTGAGCAAAGACCCCTTCTTTTTTCCTCCCATCTCAGAAAATCACAGTGAACAGAATGTTCCTGTCTCCAGTCTCCCCTCACTGTCTATAATGAAGGAAACCAAAGTCGAGGTAACAGGCTATATTCTCTGGAGACAGACCTCAGACACAGGAATGGGCAAAAATTCCCCCAAGAAAGGGACATTGATTTCTAAGATAAGTAGAGTGAAAGAAAATAATGACAAAAATCAGTCTAGTTCCTATGATATTGTAAATGTATTTGATTTCAAGCCAGATAGTTCCCTATTGATTGCTGTTAAACATTTTAGAATTTGAATGTGACTGTTCCCAAGCAAAACAAGCTGTATTTTCTCACTTCTAGCAGTCACAGACATTACACTGTATAGCTTCACCCTTTCGAAACAGTGAAGGTTCACTTTAAAATGGTGGTGGTAGGAAAGCCTATCCAAAATAAGCTAAGTAACACAACCACTGTCACCTGAAGCTGGTTCTCCACCTTACTGTCCCCTCTATCAGCAGACTCGAAACTTGGTCAGAGAACTACTGCCACTTGTTCTAATTTGCAGCAATTCAAACGCATTAACGGATAATATTTTCTTAATATTACTTATCCAAACCTCCTGTTCCATGCAGGTACTTACACCTCATTCGTTACCATGGCATTTTAGCAGCTTCCAGATGAACATAAGACAATACCACAGTTGCTGTAGGTGCCACATAAAGATTATCTAGGAGGGAGGGAAGGTGAGCTCATAGGGCTGCAGATCAAGCTGGAGCGATTCCCTTATTTCTACCAAGTCGCAGCCATAACAAAGCTATTCAAAAATTATGGTCTAGAAAAAAATCATCTTACTGACACTGTGCTAAAAAGCTCTTATCCTTGCAGAGACAGAGGTTATCCTCAGCTACCATCCTCGTGGAAACCTGGACCCTTTTCCGGTTGTCGTGAGCAGAAAGGCAGGGCCGCCCCGCTGCTGAGCTTCGGGGCAGTAGCAGCGGGAGCAGCACAGCTCGGGGACGCTCACGGCAGGGGAAGTTTCCCCCGCGACAGGGAGCGGATCCCCCTGCCACTGGAAGACGCGGCCCGGCAAACTTTTGTCGCAGGTCACAGAGGGGCTGTAGAAATCGTCAGACCTCCCAAATCACCGCCCTCGCCCTCCCTTTCCCTCCCCTCCCCGGGTTCGTTATTTCTCCCGCTCCGCCGCCCACGGACCCAGCTCCCACGGGGACAGGCATGGGAAGGGCAGGCAAAGTTTCCCAGCCGCCCTGGCCCCCGCAGGGCGGGACACTCCCCG
>VZTF01003884.1:928403-941875 GCA_013397755.1 Cnemophilus loriae
GGCCGGTGCCGTGGCGGCTCGCCCTGCCTCGTCCCATGTGCCTCCTGGGCAGGCGGTCCGGGAGCGCTGCTGTGTCTCCCTCGGGCCTCTGGGCACCCGGCCCGGCCCCGGCGCGCGGCTGCCCGGCTGTGTCCGCCTGCCCTGCCCCGTGCCGTGCCCGCCACTCGTGCGCCTAAGGCTGTTGGTTCCCGAAGGAGGATTAGTTAGTTCCCCGTCCGTGTGGCGGCCGCGTGCAGAGCATCCCCCGGCAGCGCCATTTCACGTCTGAGTTCAGTGAAGAACGGGAATTTTAACTGGCTCTGCAGAAAGAACGTCTGAGCCTTGCGGACCTGGGGATAACCCACATGTGGGTGCTGGTGAAGGCATGGCCAATTCTAAGGCGGCAGGCACCTTCCGAGAGTAGCCCTGCCATGTAAGCTTCATCTATAACCTTGTCAAGCGATAGCAAAACAAAAATCCATTTGTTAAAAGCTGGAGAGAAGCAGGAGAAAGAAAAATGCGTTCTCTCTTCTAGTAGAGTCAATTTTATACAGACAAGCAGTGCTCTTTCATAGCACTTTAAAAAAGGTGCTGTTCACAGCAGGCTGTAGATGTGCCTCTGGGACAAAGGTGCTACAGGAGGGAGGATGTTCCCACCCCAGGGATATCATGGCTGCAGACACTTAGATGTTTAGCCCCTCTTTCTTAGCTAAAGTTCAAGTTGGCTGCTGAGCTCCATTTAGTGTGCAGAACAGCTTTGTCCCTCGAGTACTACAGCATCGCTGATGCAGGCAGTTAAAAAAGCAATTCCTGCGTTGGGGAATGATCTTTAGTTAGAGGAAACGAGTACTGTCACAAAATTTACAACAGGTCTGGCTCCTGATTGTCAGAATATGTAATTCAGGCACCTGAGGGACTGGTGTGTGAACCTGAGGTGGTCATGCCTTACTTTGCCAGTAAAACACGTGGACAGGTCCATAAGTCCTTTGGGTAATGTTCTTTGCTCCTTTGGCTAAAAGCTAGGAAACTCGTGGTTATTAAAACAAAACGTTTTGTGGGAAAAAGTTGCTTCCATGTTGGGGAATACTGAGGAAAATATGATTGTTTCTTACATCTGCAGGGGTCAAAAACCTTACCTGGAAAGGCAGGGTCTCCATTTGCAACTGACAGTATGCATTAACTGGAAGACAGAAGTACAGAGTGTTGGAATGACTTGTAGCAAATGACTTAGTCTTCATTCTCTCCTGTTTGTTTTCTGTCTATAAGATGCATTGTAAAGCAGAAGGAGAGGAAAACATAACTTCTAGCCTGTAGTGACAGGAGAGAGAAATTTCATATTCTGTGAATAATAAATCCCAAAAGTGTCATTTATTTGACTTAAAAATTGAATCTTGGCATTTAAATACTAGACTTAATAGATAGAGAAGTAACGCAGTATTACAGCTCTGACTTCCTCAGTGATGCAGCTTATCTTTTCATGCAGTTATCTGCAAAAGAGAGGAAAATCCTTCTTTTGAGCAAAAAGACTGGTTAGGTAGATGTCAGAAGCAATGTTAAGCATGAGTGAATACTGCAGAAAGTTATGCCATATATGGTGTGTGTTATAGCAGTTTGCATTTATCTGAGTAGTTTGGAGAGTGAGGAAGTGTGGTATGGGGATACTCCAAGATGCTCACACAGATCAGTCTGGCTGTTAGATAGAGGGGCAGAGATCAGTCGTGGGCACTGTCACCACAAAAGAAGCACAATGTGTGAGCCCAGGGACTTCTGCACTGTAAAACTGAAAAACGAGCTACCTGAACCCTTAATGGGAACATAGAAAATCTCAGAGAAGAACACAAACCAAAATCATTGTTTACCAATCTGTGCTACATTTACTTTATGCCGTGACATGTTTCTATTCTTGTATTGGAGCAATACACTCAAAGAGCAGTCTGGTGTCTTTGTCTTTATGGCAAATGCTACTATCTGTTTCATTTTCAAAGGTGTAGAAATAGTCAAGATTAGAGGAGCACCAATTTTCAGACATAAATGAAAAGGTAGAGAAGCCCAGGGTGCCTTGGATTAAAAGAGAGGTGCTGTTTCTGGAAATTTTCTTAGAAGATCATAAAAGATGTAGAAATCTGGCAAAAAGAATACATGCGCATTTAAAATCATTTGTTGCTGATTGCCTTTTCCCCTTGATCATCACAGCTGTTCAAAGACAATGAGGAGTGGCCTTGCAATGGCATCTGCCAGGTCGCTCAGCAGTCACAAAGGTGTCCTGTCTCATCCTGTGAATTGTGTATGTCCAGCTTATCTAAGGAGCCCTGTTTGGATCCATTGATACTATAAGTAGTAACTCCACAAAATTTAATATTAATGGAGACCTGGAAAAACTGAAAACAGAATTTATCAATGAAGACTGAGGGAAGGAGGAAGGCACTAAATACTTCAGCCTTTCTCTTTATCCTTAGTAGATCTCCAGCCTGACCTAGCAGTGGGTTCACCTTTTCCATTTTCTTCCTTATGCCATCAATGCACCTACAAACCCATCTTTTGTTACTTCATCCCATCTTCATGTTCCTTGCTAGTTTCAATTCCAACCAAGCTTAGATTTTCCCAGTTCTGTCCCTGCATGTCCTTGGTAGCTTGCCCTGCTTCCATCTCCTGTATAATTTGGTTTTGCATTTGAGCTCAATCATTATCTCATGTAAGGTATGTTGCTGGACCTGATTTTGAGTCATGCAGATCTGTTTATAGCTACAGTATATTAAAGTGCACTTCTATTTTAAACATCCCACAGTCTAACAAGAAAAAAGGTCAAAGGCTCAGCTTGTCTTCCCATTTGGACAGAGAATTCTCTTGCCTGTGCCAGGGGTAGTAACACAAGACTTTTGTGGGTCAGCCAGGGAAGTTGTAGTGGCCTTGTGGCAGAAACTCTCTCAACAAAGAGCACTGGAAGATTGATTAATGGGTTTCTTTCTCATGGTTCTTGCTGAATCAATGTGGAAATGGTACTCAGGTAGAGTCTTCTGTGAGCCCTGGCTTCTGTTTAAAAAGGATCAACAAGAAAATGGCTTCAGTGCCTTGACATCCTCTTATGGCACTGTCAGTATGCCTTTCTATGGTTCCTAGAGGTTATTAGCAGAAATATTTATCAAGTCCTTTTCTGAAATTATTCTTAGCAATACCCTTGGCCTGGCTGCCTGCAGTGTGCACTGGTTGGGCTGGGAGTTCTGCCCCACTCTGCCTGACTGCTTCTTGTTCTTTGCCTGCAGTGCCTCAGCTGCTGCTCTACACACAGCGATCGCCAGGCTGCCTTGTTGGGATCCACCCTCTGTGTCACATGAAATGGATCAGTAGATAAGACTAAGTGTCCAGTAAGCCTGATAGCTTCATCTTGCAAGCCTGGCTATTTTCTGTGGCTTTGGAACTGGCTAATTTTGTCTGAGAGATTTTTTTCATATGGTCCTGCACTGTCTGAAAGGTTTTTGAATAGAACAGCAGCTCAAAATCATAGAGTAAGATCGGTCAAGTTTCATGAACAATTTTGTAGGACATGGCTGTGGTGGTGTCCAGCTCTGGTCCACTGAACTCTACACTTCATAGAGATGGACTGAGATTGGTCTTTTGTACAGTTAGCAGGTGACTCAAGCAGCCAAAAAACCATACCATTGCCTGTTGAGTGAATGGCACCTGTTGATTTTCCCATAATAGCCAACTAAAGAGGAGCAGCTACCTTGGGAAAAGACTTTATGAGGTTTCCTTAGGCTGGAATAATGAATAAAAGGACTTTTCTTAGTAACAGTTGTGTTCCACTTAGGAATTCCATGTACCTTCGATATGATGCTGTGATTGTAATCCAAAAGCCAGTGCCTTACAATGACAGAAAATTGCAAAATAATCTCTTTTTGATGTGCTGAAAAGTTATCATGCCATTTTAGTCACCTTCTCTTGGCAAAAATCAAAGTTATCATGCCATTAAACTTCTAGTCAGAATCAGACAAAAAATCAAATTGTCTTCCTGTAAGAAATGCTAAGCCTGAAAAACAGAATTTTCTTATTAGAATCATACTGATGTGGATGCAGGTTTACAATATCTGAAGAATAAATAGCTCTAGTTTGCTAACTCTCTTCATGGTATATCTGTTCATCTAAAAATAATAATTTTCAATCTTAACAGACCAATAAAATGAGTTTTTCTGCTACTGTCATTTACAAAAGGGTAGCTTCAATGATCTCCTACCTGAAATTTCTATTACTTTACCTCTTAATTAAAAAAATAAATACTCTAAAATATTATATACTTAACTGAGAATAATCTGGTGAATAGTGATCCCATGAACAATTCCTGATAGAGAAGATTTTGATCCAAATACTTGACAATACCCATTAGCAGTGTTGTTTTTGTAAGTGCAGTAAACACATCATCCCACAGCAGCCCAGATGATGCTGCATCTATGCATGTCATCCTCATTCCAGATCTGCAAGGAACAGGTACGTAAAAAATTTTTAAGCCCAAAATTGTCTGTCTTCATTATAAACTGAAAAAAAAAATGTGGAGGAGCTGCATCCTCTGTAGATCAGCAACAACATAAATTCAGATGGGACTGAGTCATACGTAACAAGCTCTATAGATAAAGAAGCAGCATTATGAAATTTCAAGAACTTCACTCAGCTTGCTGTATCTCCTATTTTATTAAATGTTTCATTATATCCAAGAAGGTGTCCATGCTGCCAAGTACTTGTTTTTCACTGTGTTGGAAAAATGACACAGTGATTAGGTAAATAGTAACTTCTCTTAAAGTTTGTATCGAGGATATACATTAAGAAATCAAGATGGTTTGGGATACATTTGCAGCTAATGTAATTGGAAGAGCTTCACTGAAATGCATTTACAAATTTATGCTGTGATCCTAAAAATGATTTCATAAGGCTGCATGAGCTCATGCAGTGAGAACCAGAGACAGTGTGCTGACCTTATGTCAAAATGTTCTTTAAATAAACTTGTTGCTGTCTGGTCATTTTTAATTCCAAAACCAGCATTACATCAATGGAAAGTAGATCTAAAATAGATTCATCCAGACATTTAATGAAGACCATCCACATCTTAAATGTCAAATGAGAACTACAGATAACCTACATGCACTTGATAGATGGATGAACACCAGGATCTTGAATGTATTCCAGTTATTTCACTTTCAGGAAGCTTGTGTTTTACTCCTTAGCTTCCCACTTATAAGAAGTACCATTTACTAAAGATATGATTCCATTATCTGTTATGTCACATCAATTACACTGTTATTTAGGCCTTGGATCACAGCACCTGGGGGTACTTTTATTTCTGTGTAAGTTCTGAACCCATCCTTTATATAGGAAGTATCAAAATTTTAAAACAAAACTGTTGTTGGGAAACATACAGATCATTTAATGGGGAGGTCACTGTTTTGTGGGGAACAGAGTGAGATTTAATTTTCATGGCTAGGAAATGATTGTTTGGGCCTTGGAATGATAAAAGAAATATATAAAACAAAGAAATCTTGAAATACTGCTGGCTTTCCACTTATTTTTGCTATCATGTCAGATACTGCAGGTCCGTTGAATGTTCATAATCTGGAAACTGAAGAAACAGCAGATAAACAGAGAAACTGGAAAGATGGAAACCTCAGTTAATTGAACTGACTGAAAAACATTCAGCTACATGATTAACATCACGTTCGTAGAACTGCACCTTCAGTGGTACACAGCTATTTCAAATTCTGTTCTAATTCCATAAGACAGATGAGGAAATAAAATCAGAGAGAAAAATCTCAAAATTTGCCTGCAGCTGGACTTTAACTGCTAAGCTTACCAAACCAGGCATATTCGTATCTCAGTGCTGTCTGAGAACTGCACCTGACTGAAAGATCTGGCTGAGTAGCATAATGCCATGGAATAACACAGCTTTCACTATTGTTGAGGACACCTTCTCCCCGCACTTCCCACAACCTCCTTTGAGCTACTAGGAGTGTGTAGAAGAAGGCAGTTTAAGGAGAATTAATACCAAGGCAGTTTAAGGAGAGCTAATACCAAACCATGGTGAGTCATACACCAAGCAGGTGATAGTTCTGCAAGAGTTGTGTCGATAAGCAATAAGAGAAAATGGGTCTTAAAAGAGGCAACCTTTGTGTAAAAATAGGCTTATTATAAATCATGCAGACTAGCAAACCTGAAAACAGGAGTTTCCAAGTCTTTATGAAGAAAAGTTCTTAGTTTCTTACACATTGTGTGTGTGTGTGTGTGTGTGTGTATGTATCACAGTGACAGTTACATGTGCATCCCTAATGCACTGAAAGCAGAAAATGTTAGTATGCTTGGTAAACAACTGACGTAGAGAATCCTATAAAAATAACAAATCTCATTGTGTAATTCGGTGTCCATATATGCTTCTCTTGGCTATGCTTGGTGTATTCACTACATTATTAATGAATTCTACTAAAGCATTCATTGATGGGTTCCTTACAGAGATCAATGATCTGTGTCATGCTCCCAGTTATAGGTACAAAGCATACTGTCACTTTGTTTGGATATATGTTGATATGAACATAGCTCTGGTAGCTCAGATACATCAAGTCTGGAGTCAGTTTGAAACCGATGAGGTTTTCTTGACAAACATTCCCAGGAAAAAGAGAGTGTGGATAATGAAAGTTAATCAACACCCTTCCAATATTCCTTCCTTAATTTCAGTTGGCAGAATACAACTCATTCATTAAATGTATAGGATAATAATGGATCTGGCTACAAAAGACCAGCATCTCTGAAGCAGATGACTTCTTCAAATATCAACACCCAAGCAAGTCTGTTTCAATACATCAGAATACAGCAGGGCTAACAGAAACTCAAAAATCAAACAATTCAGCTCAGTATTAAGCTTTCTGATTATGGCTTCAGGAGTAAATGTGATGCAGGACAGAACCTATTCTTACTCTAACAAACTGTTTTGAGTTTCCTGAGAAGCTGAGTTTCAGAGAAGACTTACGAAGCCCAAGAGCCTCTCACTAACTGTTTACCAAATGCTGAGCAAAACTTTTGAGTCTGTTTAAGGTTCCAAAAGCAAAAGCAGCTGGTAGCTCAGTTAAGATTGGTCTTGTTTCTTTTTCTCTTATTTCACTGGAAAACATATCTCCAGAGAAACTGAGCTTGAAATTTCAGTCTTCATACCTTGCCTAGTGATAACCTTCCTGTCCGGTCTAAGAATTTGAATTAATCTGTGGGCTCAGTGCTGTCAAGAGGGATGGTAAGGCATCTCTTGCATATGATTAATGGATACAAGTTGCTTCACCCCAAACTTACTTCAGTTGTTTCTATCCTATATTAACTTCCAGACTTATCTCAATAAATTAAATATTTGGAAAGTCAAAAATTATGCAAATCCTGCTCTTCTAGATGTGAGCATATATGCCACTGGCTTCAATTTAAGGTGTTTCCACAAAAGAACCAATCATATGTGAGATAATTCAGATGAATCAATGGATTATCTTCCTTCCAATGGATTTGGTAGGAGAAAAAAGACTGTAAATAAAGCAATTTTATTTTCTCTGACTTGATTATTCTGCACTTCGGTTGTGTAAAAAAAGTAGCAGTTAGTAAGTAATGCTAGAACTCACGGTATTAAGAAGCAATTTACTGAAATTGCCAGAATGCGTAAGTTCCCATTTCAAGGGGAGAAGTTAATTATTTAAGCCCTGCTGTGGAAAACGGGATAGAAAAAGCCCATTTCTGGTTTTAGCAACTTTTGATCTGGAGTGTTGCTACGTTGCCATCTAGCGATAAAATAGAAAGGTACAATAGATGGTGGCTGAGGGAGAGGAAACCAAACCTACATAAACGGCACTGTTTATCCCAGTAAAGATCATACCCGTTTCTTGCAGTATAATAAATAGCATTAATTACATGCTGAGAGTAAACTCTTTAATAAAAAGAAGGTAAAGTCACAAAAATAGAAGTGAACATTTTATAATTGGCATTAAGAGAGTGTACAAAATGGGTAAAGGTCAGATGGCGAATACGCTGCAGGAAACATCTGCAGTTGGGAACCCCTTGTAAAATGTAAATCCAGAGTCATCCTCACTACCCCATGAAAAAAAAAAAGCTTGGATGAATTGGGATTAGCTTTGGATTAGGAAAGTCTGTGATGGATAAAATTTCACAGATCACAAAACTTGTGGCAAATACTTTTGCTACACATAACTCCTGGTATGTTCCCATCACTGTTAGTTTCTGGTTTGTTCTATTTTCTTATACACTTGCAATCAAGTAAAAACTGTGAATTTTTGATCTTGCTTTCTACTTACTCCATGAGCTTCTATTCAAAGGAAGTAGAATAATTACATGCAGTGAGTTTTTAAAGACTGACAGAAAGGCCTACTGAAGTTGAAGTACTATGGTGAATGAAACAAAGGGCAGCTAAATGTGTAGATGACAACTCATCATCTACTGTCTTTAACCTGTCTTCAAAGAAAAGGAAAAATGGCAAAATTGTTATTAAAGCACAAAGTTATCTCAAAGTAGAATAAAGAGACCCAGACATGGGCATCTCATCAACAGCTTTCATCATGGTCCTACTCATCACTGGCTGTTTGTAGAGTCGCAAGTGTAACAATTTTAAATAGCATTCAACAAATAAAAACAAACCAAAAATTATACTGTATCCTAATTTTAGATGCTCCTGAGAATAATACTTGTTTTTCAAATAGGTATGAACAATAGGTACCTGTCTCAAATTCCAAAACAGTTTGCACAGTCTCTGAGAACACTGTTCAAGTAGAATAAAGTTTATAATTAATTATATTTTAGTCCACCTAGCATAAGGCTGTTTATGACATCATTTCTATTTTGAAAGTCTTGGAAAACACTTTGGTATTATAAAATAAACTTTCAAACAATGGTATACCATTAGTTATATTTACTTGATCTAGTAATTTCAGAATATACAACACAGTTCTCACTGCATTCTTTCCATAGCAGCAGACAGAAAACAAAACCAGTTTCCTAACATCTAGTTATCTAATAGCAATAAAGTCTTCACAATACAATTAATATTGCTATATTTTTCTTCTCTTTCATTTTAATCTTGCAGATACTAACAAATGTTTAAAAAACCAAAGAAGATAAAATGATGGCAACCTAAAAATAAAGAAAAAATTAAAATGAATTGTGATGCCAGGGATGCATATCTTGTGCCAGATCGTGTGCTAAAGACTAATTACTTTCCACCAATTGTTTAGGTCAGAAACCCATTCCTAACTAAATTTATTGTATATATTAATCCCTACAACTAATCCATGTGGGATAATCTCTTAAATGAATCTCCATTCAGTCCGGAGATCAATCTGTATAGATTAGCTTGTACAACAGGTAGTCACATTCTAGGTCTAAATTAAACAAGTAAATTGACATTGCTGTTTATCACATATCATGACTTCCACAAGGCTTTTGCCTAAACCTTTTTCTGACAGTTCGCCAAACAGGTGTGTGAGGAACTCTGAGAAGAGACTTGGGTTTGACTGTCACATGTTACTGCCAGTTAAAATTTCTGAATAAAATTCTCACAAAAACTAAAATTTCACTGAATCACTAAAACTTACTAATTATTCTATCTCTATGAAGTAGATAATAGGCTTCACGTTACTTATTATACCTGTGTTACTGCTGCAGTTACTTTCCTTGTCAGGAAAGAAACCCTTGCAAATTTATTTTTCCTACCACAGTTAAAGCAAATAAATAAAGAGGTATACAGGCAGTATATTTCAATAAGACATTTTCACTTTCAGCTGGTAAATTGTCACAAGATATGCATTTAACTTTTTCTCTTAAGTAGCATCATTTCAACTTGTGATGGAATAATTGCAGTGTGATCTATTTGGAAGGATCTGCACTTTCAGGATCATATAGCCATAAAATTAACTTGTAATGAGTAAAAGAGAGACACACATTGATATTTTTTTAACAGATACTAATTTATCACCACAAAAGCATTTCTTCTTGTGACAACACACAAGATAATGTAACAATATTAACTTTGATAAGGCAAGTGCTGCTAGGTAGTCTTGTACTCTGTTTCTTTTTGATTTGCACAGGTAACAACAACTGACTCAATCACCTCATCCCTGGAAAGGTCATGGAGCACCTCATTCTGGAGGCCATCTCTATTCACATGGATGACAAGAAGGTGATCAGGAGTAGTCAGCTAACAGCAAATCATGTTTGACCAACCTGATTGGCTTTTCTGATGAAACAACTATCTGGATGGATGAGGGAAGAGCAGTCAGTATTGTCTACCTTGAATTCAGTGAGGCTTTCAACAAGGTCTCTCACAATATCCTCATAGGCAAAGTCAGGAATTGTGGACTGGATGAGTGGACGGTGAGGTAGATGGAGGCCTGGCTGAACAGCAGATCCCAGAGCACAGAGGCACTGTAATCAGTGGCACAGGGTGTAGTTGAAGGCCTGTCACTAGTGGTGTCCTCAAGGTTCAGTACTGGGGCCAGTATTGTTTAACTTGTTCATCAATGAGTTGGATGAAGGGGCAGATGCCTCCTCAGCAAGTTCACTGATGACACAAAGCTGGGAGGAGTGGCCGATACCCCAGAGGGCTGTGCAGCCCTTTGGAAGGACTTCAGCAGGCTGGAGAGATGGGCAGGGAGGAACTGTCTGAAATTCAGCAAGGGCAAAGTCAGGGTCCTGCACTTGAGGAGAAATAACCCCAGGCAGCAGCACAGGCTGGGGGCCGACCTGCTGAGGAGCAGCTCTGCAGAGAAGAACCTGGGTGTCCTGGTGGACAACAAGCTGTCCATGAGCCAGCACTGTGTCCTTGTGGCCACAAAGATCAGTGGTGTCCTGGGGTGCATAAAGAAGAGCACTGCCAGCAGGTGGAGGGAGGTGATCCTGCTCCTCTACTCAGTCTTGGTGAGGCACATCTGAAGTGCTGTGTCAAGTTCTGGGCTCCCCAGGAAAACAAAGATGATTAAGGGACTGGAGCATCTCTCTTATGAGGAAAGGCTGAGGGAGCTGAGCCTCTTCAGTCTGGAGAAGAGACAGCTGAGAGGGGACCTCATCAATGTCTGTAAGTATCTGAAGGGAGGGTGTCGAGGATGGAGCCAGGCTCTGCTCGGTGGTGCTGAGCAATAGGACAGGAAGCAACGGGCAGAAACTGATGCACAGGAAGTTCCGCCTGAATATGAGGAAGAGTTTCTTTACTGTGTGGATGACTGAGCACTGGAACAGATTGTCCAGAGAGGTTGTAAAGTCTCTGGATGCAATCCTGTGCTCTAGGATGACCCTGCTTGAGTAGGGAGCTTGGACCAGATGACCCACTGGGGTTCCTTCCAACCTGCCCCATTCTGGGATTCTGTGAGGGACGCAGCACCTCCTTTCTCAGAAATAAAGGGGGAAAGGATAAGACTTTATGCAGAAGAATTTTTTTGTCCTCTCATGACATCACACTTCCCTCAGAAGCCCTTTCTTAGTCCCTCTCCATTCTTGTGTGCTACACAGGTATATACAGCCTGTTCAGCTGTAGCAAAGGAAGAGGAGTTACTCACTGCTGAATTTGTCAGGGAAATGTTACAAAGCTGTTATTTCAGTGTGCATCACGTATGCTTCCATGACTGGCACACTGCTGACATACTGCTGTGTCAGACATGAAGACTAACACCTGGTATTTCCATCTCATGGTACATACAAGAGGAATAAATATTCAGGGGGACGGACTCACCAGCTTCCCCACAAAGTATAGGGGTGTGAGAATGTGCACAGAGACAGTTTTTATAAAACAGCTGACGTGCTGCAAGTTTGCATCCTACAGTTTGCATCCTGCAGTTTCCTATTCATCTGCTCAAATCAAAATGCCGAGTCTTGCAATCCATCCTTAGAATCGGGCAAGCTGAGTAATCATACAGCTGCTTGCTCAGAGGTGGCTGAGTAGAAGAACTCGCACATGAAGAATATAAGCTTGCCTCCACAGCTGTGAAGTTCAATCATTTTTAGCAGACTGCAAACTACTTATGAATTCAGTTTGTTAGCAAGGACACTTTTTTATTATTGAAAGCTTTCATATTTTCCCACATGATCACAATTTCTCAAAGAGGGGTTGAGGTAAGAAATAATGTGTGTTATCAACTCTTTATATTGAATTTGGCAGATGCTATGAAATAAGGAATTTTATAAACAAGATGATATTAGTTTACTGTACCAATAGAATGTTTAATCAGAGTCATTGTATGCCACACACATTTTAAAAATTTCAAACAAGTACAGAAATTCAAAGAAATTAATAACGGGTTGGTCTGCCAAAGTCTGCCGTAATCAGCCTGAATTTGTGTCAAAATTGTTTTCCATAAAAATGAGGGAAAAAAATGGAAGAGCTAAATTAAGATATAAGGCCAGAGAATATATTCAGATTTAAATTTACCTTGCTTTCACTGATGGAGAGTGGATCAGTTCTACAAAAATACTGAATTATGTATTACTTTACATTATCATTAAAAAAATTGCTGTTGAGTATTTTACACAATTTAAATCAGTCTGCTTGTATGAGATGTATATACAGTGTCTACAATGTTTTTAACATACTGGCTTTGGTTGTTTTCACTGCATAAATATTTTAATAGTTAAAAGAGAGACCCATATTTGCTGATGTTTCTCATTTTTAAACATACTCTAGGCATTTTTCATAGGTTTTTTCTAATACAGCTTCTCTCTTACCAAAAATATACACTATTTAAAGGAGTCATAACTTCCGAAAATGTCGCCTTATTTAGTTATCGGATTAAAAAGATCAGTTTTCAAGCAAGTTTATCCGTTGTATCAGAGTGCACAATGGAGACCCTGTGTTGTGCCCTATACGAGGAGAAGACACTTCTCAAATAAAGGAGACACATCCCTCTCTGTAACGTGATGGAGCAAAGTGCTGCTTGTGTTAAAATTAGAGCCTCAAAGTCTTCTGCAGCCTTACTGCAGCTGGAGTGAACAAGGTCCAAGGGTGAGGGAAAGGCAGGGAAACTGCTGCATCTTGGATGTCAGAAATAGAATAGAATTAGGTTTGCATGAAATCAAAATGTTGAATTAAAATTTAACTTAAATAAAATTGAATTCAAATAAAAAATGTTAAATCTGATTAAGTCAATGCTAAATCATCCACTGCCTTCAAAAGAGGTCAAGGATTCATGTGGGAACAGACTGCTGGTCTGAAACTTTCTCAGGTCTCGACTTAGGCACAGTCACTGTGTATCCCTGAGAATTCGGTTTTACCCATGGGAATTGTAAGATTAGCAGAAGCATGAAGCATAAACAATAGAAGGAGAGAACAGCAACATATCGTACCTGCTATTTTCCTGAGTGCCTGTAGGCTGAGGTTATAGCTAGCCAATGGTGGTATATTGTAGTTAAATAATAGCCAATGAGTCTATTGTAGTCATTTAGCAGCCAATGAGTATGTAACATGAATGGTAACATACAAAAGTGTATAAAAG
>VZTF01003886.1:0-23852 GCA_013397755.1 Cnemophilus loriae
TCCCGCCGCGCCCACACGCGCAGCCAGGTCCAGGCGCGGTCCTTGCGCAGCACCCGCAGCACGGCGGTCCCCGCCGCGGGCCCGGCCCCGGCCCCCAGCGCTGCGGGGAAGGGAGGGGACTGCGTGAGCCCGCAGAAGGGCACGGCCTCAGGCTGCCTGTACAGCTCGGAGGCTGCCCCGATGAGCTCTGCCGTCGGTCACTAGTCTGGCCCCAGCGGGACAGAAGCCACACAGAGCAGAGGCAAGTCCATAGCAGTCCTGCCCTCCCAAAGAGATGGGGCTCAAGTGGACTTGTCCCTCCTCTGTATACTGTGGCAAAGCAGGATGCCCATCCCCAGCTTGGAAGCTACCTGTGACCGTATAGACAGTGTATGGGTTGTGTAACCACTTCCCTGCCTCATCGTTTTTGGAGCGGGGGGTCACAAGAGGGAGGACTGAATTTGCTTTGTCGCTGCTGTCCTGGATAGCCACGTTTCAGGCATAACCAAACCACGGAGCCAGGGGACAGCTTGCATGTTCCCGGGCCTGACACTCACCCACGGCCCTGTGCTGGGCAGCTGCCAGGTCAGCATCCTCAGGGTGCAGGAGGCTGTACCACGACTGACCGACCAGCTCCTCCCTGTGGTAGCCTAGGTGGTAGGTGACACTGGGGAAGACAAGGGGAGTGGGGACTGAGTGAAGGAGCAGCTGCTGCATGATGGAGAATGAAACAACAGGGGTACAGAAATGAGTTGGAAATGAGGGAAGAGGTTTGGGAAGTGTTTGTGATAGTCTCAGTGCTCATGCAGCGTCTAGCCTGCATCCCATACACAGGCTTGGTGAAGGGAAATGATTCTTGCTGCCTGAGATGTACAGCAGGGGCTGTGGTGCAAGCAAGCACCCCTCACCTCTCCGTGACATCAATAAAGGTCATGTCCAGGAGATGCATGCTCTGGAGTATGTCGTCCTGGGAAGCAGTTTCGCCGTCTGTGGGTGACTGCACAACGGGTGTGCAGAGGGCCAGGAAGGCTGTGGTGGAGGGGGAGGGTGGCCAGCGCAGGGCCACAAAGCGCCCGCACACTGCCACGACCCGATTCCCCCCGTGCTGCAGCCGGAAGGCCTTGGATGTGCGCATCTCGCTGACAAAAGTGACTTCTGCAGGGAAACACACCATTCAGAATGGGGCAGGAGCTCCCTTGCTCTGCTCCCAGCAGGGCTGGCCCTGGCTCTCTAATCACAGCCAAGGGCCAGAGCAGGGTGGCATGGTCCCTGAGATGCCAGCCTAGGCCTCCCTTACCCCTACCAGGCTCCTCCCGGGCAAGGAGAAGCTTCTTGTGCACATCCTCTCCCACTTGCCCATCCAAGATGTCAAAGACCGTGTCCCCCTGGGCGAGCAGCTCCACCTGACAAAGAGGGGGCTGCCCTCAGAGACTGTGCCTGTCTCAGTGGGCCCTGGCTGGCATTGTGGGTGCACAGCCTGCTGGAGCCACAGCCCAGCATCTGCTGGGGCAGCGTGCTGTGCATGCAATAAAGGCACCAGGATGGGTATGGGGATAGTGACCGCAAATGCCCAGGGAGCAGGCCTTACCACGGAGAGGCCCAGGACGTGAGCCACATTCTCTGAGATGTAGACTAGCTTGCTGTCGGCTGAGAGCACAAGCAGAAACCCCGGGAGCAGGGAGAGTAGTTCTGTGCCGAGAGCCGGTCCCGCAGGAGGAGCCAAGCCTGCAGGGGGATCAGGGTGAAGTGCTGTCTTGGACGGGGCAGGAGCAGTGCCCCCTCCACACAAAGCCAAGCCAGTGTGGAGTACAGCAGTACTGAGGGTACCTGGAGGGAACAGCTGAGCCCCCCGCAGCCGGAGGCACACCAGGGCCATGGTGTGGAGGTAGGAGAGCCGCTCCTTCTCCTGTGCAGAGATGGGCAGCAGGGAGCGCAGCGCCTGCAGCTCTGCATTGATCTGGTCTCGGCGAGCCTTGGAGGCACTCTTGGTTGACCTGCAAAGTCAGCCCTCTGGGACACATGTCCAGGGAGGGAAAGGGACAGCATCCCGTGCCTGTCGCTATGGGAAGAATTGTGAGCTCGGGGATATGGAGTGCAGATGCTCAGCACCGGTGCCTGCTGCTGCCTCTAGCGGAGCAAGCCTTGTGGGCACAGGCAGAGGTGCTCAAGCCTTCCGAGGTGCACATGCTGCTGGTATGGCTGGTGCCTCTCCTGCTGGGCACCAGGTTGGACAATGACCTGCACTTTGGTGGGGAGCCCATGTGACACAATCTCCCCACCAAACCCCACAAGGATGGAAACGGCATCCAGTGCCGGAATGTGCATCCCAGCCCAGTTCCTCCTAAACCACCTCCAATACCTCTGCCCCTCCAAATACCTGCACCTCCTCCTCATGCGCTGGCTATCAGTCCCGCTGTCCCAGGCTGGTGTCAGCACCTTGCAAGGGCCATCAGACCCTACACCAGCTATCCCAGGGTTCTGGGAGGCCATCTCAGCCCTGAGGGAGGGCAGGAGGCGGGAGGGAGCTCACCTGAACGGCTTCGAGGCACTGGGAGCCTGCTTGGCCCTCCTGGGCAGGCAGCTCATTTCTGCCTGCAGGGGCCGGTGGCAGTGGCTGCAGAAGATGGTCATGCTGCCGGGGCTGGGATGGCCTGAAACTGGCAGGGAATCGCTGCCTTCTTCGCCTCTGGCTGGGGCTGAACCTGCTGACCCTGCTGCTCCTGGCCTCCTTTTGTACCCTCCTGGGGTGCAGAGGCCAAGCCACTCACGAGAGGGTTACCTCTTGTGACGCAACTCCAAACAGCTCGGGGCTATTTTTAGAAGGCAGGCTGCTAAAAATAGCCCTTGCAGCCAGCTGCAATTTGAGAGGGGAAGTAATAAAAGGAAGCCAGGGTCTTTAAAGCAAACCTGCTGCTCAGGAGGGGGCAGTGACAAAGGCAGCAGGGATCCCCCTGTGGGGCACACATCTGCCCAGCTCCTGCCAGCCCAGCACAACATCCTGTGTCTAGTCTGCCTGCCTGGGAGCTGCTCTCCAGCATCACTGATGACTGAGCTGGGTGCTGGGAAAAGGAGCTGAGAAGCCAAGAAAATGCACTGGACACACCTGGACCAAGGTGGTGAGCAGTGTCCCAGACTCAGGCCTGCAGCAGGGTCCTGGCAGAGGCAGGTTAGGGCCACAGCAGCCCTGAACCCAAGAGAACACGTGAAGAGGAGGGGGGTGTCAGTGACCCCTCTCCCTGATGAGCCCCTTCTTTTCTTCCCAGAGAAGACTTCTCCCCACCAAAGGTTTGCTCTCCTAGAGGCAGCTGGCATGGGGTGCTGCACCTTTCTGGGGCCTGTTGTCTCCACTTAATGGGCCAGAGATTGTGATTCTTCCCAGTGACAGTCATTCATGGACAGAATTGAGAGAACTGGGGAGCATCTGTGCTCACCACCATGCAACCCAGCCCAGGGACTCTGGGTGCTCAGGGGGTGTTTCCCAGCGCCTGGCACGCTGCAAGGAGAGTAAGCTTGGTGCTTCGGTGCACAGCAAAAAAACTCCACCATTTATTTCACAGCTTGACAGAGCGCCTGTGACTGAGGCAGCTGATTGAGGAGGGGAGTTAGAGCTGCTGGACAACACAGGGTAGATGTTGACCTAAGTCCTCGCGGGTAACCTGCGGATGCTAAGGACCACAAAGGATAAGCCCAGGCTGGGGCTGCTCTCCCTCAGCCAGATGTGCTGTCACAGCACACCCTGTTTCCCTCCAGGCCAATGATACTCATCACCCATCACGGTGAGGTGCTGCCAGTGTGTGAAGAACAAGCCCTTGTTGCAATTGTGGTGCCTTCTGTTCTCTTGCCATGGGGTTTCTACTGCTCTCATGCCACTCCAGACCGCTCCTTTGTGCTTGCATTGGCCACGTCCTGCAGGCTGAGGAGCCCAGGCACCTCTGCAACCTTGTGCTGCTGGATGAGCACTTGACCCTGGCTATGTGCCAGCCCTCAGGGCAGTAGAGACAGCCTGGGCCCTCTGCCACCTATTCCTGGCATGCAGCCATCACCATCTCGGCTGCCCCTGTGACTTTACATCCCAGGAAACACCCCGAGTGCTTCCTGAGCTTTCTCTGCACTAGCCCCACTGCAGTTGCCACTGGAGCTCCTCTTCACATCAGACGCCTCACGTTGGTGGGAAGAGGCTCCAGCACAGCCCTCTGTGCCACCCAGGAAGGCTGTCACAGGCATCCCTCCACCTCCAGCCCTGAAGCAAGAAGCTACAGAGCATCCACCTACCTGAGGCAGCACAGCCCAGGAGATATACACCATTTTCCTTCTGTCCTCTTGCAGGACAGCACAACTCCGGGCAGGAGGCAGGTACCCCAGGGCAATGCTGCTGGGGGGGCCCAGCTTCTCTTCCCCACCCCAGGCAGGGCTGTGGCTCACATCAGCCACTGCCTCCTGCTGCCACAAGCCACTAGTGGCCTGCAGCTTCAGGGAAAAGCATTTGGTTCAGTCTCTCCCCTCTCGCACCTTTTCTCCCCCAGTTCATCTGCTAGGACACACAGAAACGATGTCTGCCTCACCATTTATAAAACTCCCTGCAGTTGCTGTTTTACAATGGGAGCTGGGCAGTGTCCAGCTGGGCCCAGGCCCCCACACTGGGCTCAGCTTGGAGCTGGGGCCTGCCATTTAGTGCCAGGAAGCTGTCAGTGCTGGCAGGAGCAGGTGTAGAGGTTCCTGCTCTCTTGAGGCAATGCAGGAACAGTTCAGGTTGACCCTGACATCAACCCCAGGGCCATGGCTGGTGGTAAGAGTTGATTCAGGCCCTTGGAAAGTGGCTGGACACCGGACAGCACGGCTGCAGTTCCACAGGCAAAGGGAAGGAAGCTCTAGAACCACCAGCAAGGAGAGGGATCACAGCTGTGCTGCTGGGGCCAGACAGTTTTTCCCCCAGGGGCCAGCTCTGCCTGTCCACTCGTGCTGCCCAAAGCATGACAAGGGCAGAGGGAGGACTAGCTAGGGCAAGACAAACCGAGCTCACACATTCCTTGCTTGAAAGGGCTAAAAATTCATGCAGGCAGTGGAGCAAGAGGTCAGTATGTGGAAGGGTGAGGGCAGGGTGGTAGAAGGACGAGTTGTCTTCAGCCCTGGTTGGAGACAATGGGGCGGCTGATGGTGCTGTTTGTTGTCATGGCCGAGAGCTCCCATCTGTAACACACCAAGAGGATACACTGAGAGAAAGCACAAAGAGAGTGCCTAGGGCTGGAGCAGCTTTGCTTCAAGTCAGCCTCAGCTATAGTCTCCAGCCCAGCCCACCTCAAAGGTGCATAGTGCCAAGGGCCCCAGGCAGCCCTCAGCCAGGGCTGGAGCACCTCCAGGTCAGGGAGCACCCACAGAGTGACCTCCCAGCAAGGCACACCATACCTGATGTCATGGGGAAGGCAGGACTGGTCCAGGCTGTATTGAATCACTGCTAGCTTACACAGCGTCTTCAGACTGGGGCCTGTGGAAAGAAGGCAGTTAAGCTACAGCAGGCCCTGACTGGACACCATGGAGGCTCCAGCATCATGCAATCAGTGCCACAGGAAACAGGGCAGAGCCTTGTCTGAGAGGCAAGGCAGAGTGCACACCAGGGACAGGCTGGAGCGGCTTCTGTGCTCCCACAAGAGGTCTGCATGCAGGAGTGCGTGAAGCATGGCTGCACCACCTTAAGCCAAGCACACTGGTCAGACACAGCTCTCTGGCTCCAGGACATGGCACCTGGAGCCATATAGGGCACAGTAGGGTGCTTCACAGCAGGGCCTGCTCACAGGGCACCTTGTGGCAAGAGGTACAGGCTGGGCAGGAAGTGCTCACGTACTGAAGTCGAGGATGTAGAGATCTGAGTGATCCATCAGGTCGAATTCGTCACCCATTCCCTCCTCTGGAGATGGGCTGCAGAAACCAAGCACACTGTGTCAGTCAGTGCCAGAATTCTCATATACCAGCTTGCCAAGGGCTGAGCAAGTCCAGGAATGTTCCTGGCCTGCCTGTCCCATGCAGGAGCCCTGTGATCTCTCCTGCCCCTCTGATACTCCAAGCAGCACTCAAAGTCATCACTCTCCCAGCTCCTTGCAAAGTAGGCAGAGCTGCACAGAGCCAGGGAGCAGAAACCCACACCGTTTCCTCTGCAGGGCATGAGAGATCTGCCTCCTTTTCATGGATGACCATGATGATTCCAGCCATAAGCCTCCTCCTCACCTCACCTGTCCATCACTCCTGTTGTCATGTAGTTAAGATCTACTGCAATTATTTCAGCTTGGCCACTGAGACGCTGTAACAGGAGTGTAGAGAAAGCAGCTAGAAAACATCTGCATGGCAGGGCAAGCACAGACATTTCTCAGTCTGACTCAGGAATCACTTTGGACTCCAGCCACAGCTGGAATGGTTGTGCCAAAATGGGGATGGCATTTCAGAAGACTGTAACTGAGCACTGAGCAGCGCAGCAGTCATTTTAAACCAATTCCAGTTTGCTGATACTCCCACCTGATGTTGGTCCTGGAATGCTAATGAGGAACTACAACATCAGGCATTTCTAGGGAACAGACAGTCTCTCCTATGGTTTCCTGCCACAGCAGTCTTGATAGAACAACCAAAGCACCGGAGAGACTGGACACTATATCTCCTTGCACAGAGAGATCAGCCTGTGCTGAAACAGGGGAAAACACTCCCATGGCTGATGTTTGTTTGGAGAATTTGAAAGAAAGGAAAAGTGTTTTAAGTCCTGCTTTGGTTTGTGACAAACCAACTTAGTGTGCTGTCACTCCTTAGCTGGGACCAACCTCATGCAGTGACTCCTCACTCCAGTGTCACTTGTTTCCCCACCTATGAGCCACCAAGCTTCACACCTCATGGGACATGAGGCAGTACCTGCCCTCCCCAGGTCCCCACAACCCCAGGCCAAACTGCAGAGCACAGCTCACTGCTGGTAGAGAAGACCTGTTGCTGATGGGACCCATCTGCCCGGATACAGGCAAGAGCCCCTTTAATTCCACCTCGTGTGCTTACCACACCACAATCTAATCTCACATCCACGTCACAGGAAACCCTAGACTATCCCTTATCTGTCAAAGGAAAGCCAGCAGGCACCATGTCTGTGGTTTTAATCACCGAAAGGCAAGTAGCAGGGTGAGCCTGGAGTTCAAGACCAGGCAACCCCCTGCAGCTCCCAGGCAGCAGGGTGCAGGGCACACCTTTGCCAGCCAGAGCCCAGCAAAAACTGCTCATTCCAGCTGCAAAACAACTCACCCTGCACTCAGTGACCGCCCCCATTCCCTCAGCAGAGCCAGGATTCCTAAGCCTTGTCAGGGAAAACATAGTCTCAAGCCAAATCTGGATCAGCATCTCTTCAGCTAAACTCTGTCTTATAGCATTCCTTCTCCCCCTCCTTCTTCCTTGTGGATGGTCTCTGCACACTGAATTGCTGGTGGGTTTGGGAGGAAACCAGACCAGGGCCACAACTGTGACATAGCTAATAGGAACACCAAGCTTCCTGATCCCTTAAATGGGACACAAGTGATGGATTGCTCCTGGCCACAGTGAGGGACCATAGCTGGGGCAAAAAGGCCAGGCTCTGGGCAGGACTACCAAAGAAACAAAGCTTTGGGATGCCATAGGAGCAAGCAGCCTGCAGAAGTGCCTCTTCATCAGCATACAGGATGTGTGAATCCTGGAAGGGCAGGCAGGACACAAAGGGGTTTTGCCTGCCCATCCCCCAGTATCGCTCCCTAGAAAGCTGAGCCTGCCGGCTCATCCTCTGCAAATCCCTGCTGGACAGCCCGTGCTGTGCGACCCCTCCCCCTTCCTAGCCAGGGGAGCACAGGTCAGGAGGCAGACCGCTGGGAGTTCTCCATTACAACGACTTCCTGGAAAACTTCTTATCTCGCCAGGCAGCTCCAGAATACACCTGATAACTGTTACAGGAAGCGAGCACGGGCCCACCCCCACCTCCCACTTCCCCAGCCTGCAAGACCCTCCCTCCAGTTCAAGCAGGCTGCATTCCTGGCTGCCAGGAGCTCTTCTGAGCCCAGACTAGTGCTGATGAATGTGCTTGTATTGGGGTTGAGCCTGACTTAAGAACCAAGCTGAATTCTGAAATGGTTCAGTGAAGTAGACAAGGCACTGCTGCATTGCTTGGCAAGGGTGGACCAAACTCCAAAAAGCTGGTGTCAAATTTGTTGTGGTTTGCTAGCATTTCCCAGGAATGCCAAGGCTTAACATCAGAGTTCAGCTGCTGCTGTAACACAAATCTACACACAGCCCAGCATCTGGGACCACCCAAAACTCCCATAAAGCTCTACACCAAGCCTTCTGCTGTACTGAGCAGCACCCAGTATCATTTGAGGAGACTGGATAAACCCAGCACCTCTGCATACCTCACCTGCACTAAACACTCCCTCACAGTCACATGAACATCCTACAGCTAAGCACACCTCACCTGAACCCCTGGAACCTGAAGGGCCCTTCACCCCGTCACACACACCAGTGTGTCTCCTGACGGTCAAGCCATCAGGAGAACCTGGGTCCTCTGCCCCAAGCTGGCTTCAGAAGCATCCCCA
The DNA here is from genome assembly GCA_013397755.1 of Cnemophilus loriae. NCBI lineage: Eukaryota > Metazoa > Chordata > Aves > Passeriformes > Corvidae > Cnemophilus > Cnemophilus loriae. The sequence continues at coordinate 8,556 of VZTF01003886.1, forward strand.
AAAAGCCACTGACAAGATCCCAGAGAGAGCCCCAAAGCTTTCCAAACCACGTGGAGAGCTGAAAGCATTTAAGATGTCTCTGCAAGGTAGATACTGGCAAGCAGGACTGTGCTCCAGAGCTGCAATTTGTCACTCCAGACAGCATAGAGTGTGTCCTGGTGATAGGCCACTTCCTTTCTTTTAGCAGCTGTTAATGCTCTTGGCCACATCCAGCTGCCCTGCACCCTGACAGTATCACTTCCAGAGTTTGACAGCTAAATCCATAACACAAGGTCCTTGTTGTGAATGGAAATGTTGCTAAGGAACACTGGCACAGAAGGCAACATTGTCTTGTCATGTGTGTAGGCTCCTCAAACAGATCCCAGCTGAGCTGACATCCCACCACAGCTCGGCAGCAGAACCCACACTTGCCAATAGAAGAAAGAAGCTCTGATGGGAGAAGCAGGGCAGCATGTAGGCAAAGACAAGTCAGTCTGAGGTCTGCTCTAGCACAGCAGACTGAGATACGTGTCCTTCTGACAGCAGGATCTCCTCCCTCACCCCCACCACCTCTCTCACAGAAAGTCTGAGCACTGCACAACCTCTCCCAAGCAGCCTGTTACACCCTTCTGTCTCTACATGTACAAGATGGCTTGTCACCAGATGCTTCACAAGCTTACATGACACCTTCAGTCTCTTCCATGGCCTTTTTCCAGAGGAGCTCTGATGTACATGATTAGTTACACTCGTCAGATAGACTGACACTTGCCATGTGCCTCTGAAGCCCATCTGATACAGCGTGGGTCAGAGCGTGAAGGGACACTGTGCTGAAGGGAGTGGCAAAGCCTCCAAGGAGCCACTTCACACAACTCACCTGGTACCTCCAAAGAGGATGATTTTGTCCCCTACTCTGCAGCAGCACTGCCGGCGGCGAGGACATGGCCCTTTCCCCTTGGGTTCAATCTTCCTCCAAGAAAGAGAAACTAACGGGAGGAAAAGAGTGCACCAGCTTGTCACAAGAGCCTGGCCAAGACCAGCTATAAGCAATTTATGAATTTAAACAGATCACAGGAAAACCAGAGGCCCACTGCTTCACAGACACCAACTAGCTAATATCCACCCTCCCCCTTGACCTCCTTACTAGTGGCTAAATGATGCACCTCTGTGAGGCTTTTACTGAAGTGCCACTTAGACGCCAGTCACAGTCTTGGAGCTCTGCCTGCTGAGACAGGATTTGCAGGTCATATCATAGAATGGTTTGGGTTGGAAGGGACCTTAAAGACTATCTTGTTCCAATCCCCCACCATGGGCTGGGACACCCTGCACTAAACCAGGTTGCTCCGGGCCCCAATCAAGGCCTTTCACTTGCAAAGCTTGAGCACCAGGACCCACAGGCTGCCATGGCAGCAGGTCCGACATCACAGGGAGCTGCACAGGGCAGAGCTGCAGGAGCAGACAGGCAGCCTCCCTTCCCCAGGGCCTGCCGCGGTCGGGATTTGGAGGAGGGCGACCCGGGAACCAGCTCCATCTGCTGGCAGGCTGCGACCGAAGAGCACCCTGGCAGAGGTGCATCAGCTGCTGGGACAGCTCGGCTGCAGGAGGAGGGCGTGCAGAACTGAACCAGGTGGAGACAGCAGCCTCTGTTCTTGCTGCTCTCTGTGGCAAGGATGCTGGGGGGTGACAATGCACAGGATTGAAACCTGCAGGAGCTCTGACACCAGTTCACAGATCAGCTTCGGGAGCAGCAGGTTGGCTGCTCTCAGGTAACTTTACTATGCAAAGCAATTAGCAAACAAAATGAGTCTAGACAGTGAAATGCCTGAGGACTCCAAAACAGCTCACAGCTGACTGGTATTCAGGGTACCAGCTGAAGAACCACCCCTTCTGCTGCACAGTTTGAGCTGGTACCAAGAGATGGTGATCCTGCAGCTCAAGTTGAATGGTTTCCCCAGCTAAAGTCTCTCCCTTCCCTAACCCTATTGCTTCCCCATATTTTCTCTTCTGCCAGCACTTTTGCACAGTTAAGAACAAGACAAAGTTTTTCCAATGAAATATGTCTTTCAGCAATGCCTCCTTTTCCACTTTCTAGCTGAGATTTGGAAACACCCCGAGGAGGAACAGGCACGGTAGCAAGTTGCTATCAGAAGAGCCATTCCCCGCCAAACAGTACTCCTTGGACAGTACGTTCCTCTGAGCACTCACATGCTTGAGGGCCTGGAGCACTATCACTGCAACAAGTTAAAAGCATAAATACCTGGATTGAATTTCCAGAGGTCATGGAAGTGTCTGTTCAGGCGTGCATTGTAGCCACCAAATACATATAGTTCCCCATTGTAGCTGACTGTAGGGAGTAAGCACAGACATCAGAGTGCCACCCAGCAGGTCCCTGACCCAACATCAAACACAAAGCAATGTGGTGCTGGTTGTCCACCTCTGCTTACATCACCTTCATGTGCAGTGTGGTGTGCAAGGCTTTTCAGTGTGCAGCAGCTTTCCACAGAAACTGGGCTTCGTGCACCGCTTGCTAACCCACAGCCCCACCCAGCAGAGCAGACACCCCTTCCAAGGCAGGCAGAAATTTCCTTCCACCATCCTCCACCCTCAGCAGACCCACACTCACAGGCTGAATGGCTCCGACGGCCCTCCGGGAGCACGGGCGTGGGAGGGGAGTCCAGCCAGGAATTGGTTTCTGTATCAAACACTTTAATGCGGTTACAGTAGATCTCGTTGTTGGAGTGAAAGGGCCCAAAACGATCAGCTCTGCCACCAAACACGTACATCTTTGTTCCAATGATGGTAGCTGAATGAAAGTCTCTCCAGCGAGCTGGAGTACCCTGAAGGACAGAGTAAAAAAACAAAGAGAAAAGAAAGAATGCAGATTAACCAGGGAAATAACACATCTTGATGGGAAAGTTGGGTGGCTGCCTTCTCCTGGAGAACTTCCCAACCTGCAGATCCCAGCCACACTAGCCAGAAGCTGTGAGGCAAGTGTGGGCAGCTATCCCAGAGAACAGCAGATGCAAAAACTTCCTCCACAAACCAGAGCGAAAAGCAGACACTGACCTTGGCAGAGATTAAGGTCCACGTCATGTTTGTGGTGTCCAATTTATGGATATCATTTGAAAAGCAGTCAGCCTGGAAGACAGACGAGCAGCTTGGTCACAAAGGGACTGAGCAGCCTGGTCAATTCCAGCCCCAGAAAGGATGCTGCCCTACAGACCTGGAGCATCCCTTTGGAGTTGGTACTTCCTAAGAGACAAGGTGCTTGCTCAGGCAGCATTTATCACTTAACAAGAGGGAAGCAAAGCCTGTTTCTTCCCAAAGGTGTCTTGTCTCTTCCTGCAGCTTTCCTATTTGTTTGGTGCTCAGCTCCTCCCCCAAAGGCTGTCCTGCACACAATACATCCATGGCAGGAACCTGCCTCCTCTCCATGTAGCAGCAGAAAAAAGAGGCATTAGCAGGACAGCCGAACTGGCTCTGCTAAGGCCACCCAATGAGACACAGAAGCTAAGATTACTTCTGGGAAGCTGAACATCCAGGAGCAAATACACTCCAGGTTCTGAGGTCCCACAAAACCCATCTCCAGCTGGCTGCCTGGAAGAGATTGCATTCACACAAACAATGTGGACTCCTGCTCTTCCAGGCAAGGTAGAGGGCAGCAAGACAGCCAGAGGTTTATTTGGTCTTGGTTAAAAACAAAACACATCTGAACTGCTCCTGCTGCTGTAATCAGTATCAGGGATTTGGCATGCTATCATCCTCAGAAAAGAGGGAACAACCAAAAGACTGCTGTAACAGAGCCCCAGCTTTCATCCAAACAAGCAGACGTGACTTTGCACAGCTTTTCTGGAGCCTGGTGGTAGGCTGAAATTATATTTACCCACTTCTTAAGATCAGATCATAAGGATTTGCTCAAAAGAGCATTAGGCACACTGACAGCTATTGCAAGATGAACTTTGGCTCAAGGTATTTTTAAAGGGAAGGCAACCAAGTGTTTGCTGAAAGGGATCAGGAAGATGTCAGAGCAAGTAGAGACTACAGGGAACATGTACCAGCCTAGGACAAAACCTCACAGCAACACTGCAGAAAGTGATTTTTCTGGCTCATTTCTGAGCCAAATTAAAATAAATGTAGACCAAATATAGTTATTAAAAAAATGTTGTGTATTAATGCATTTACATTTGGCTGAGAAATGAGACAGAAAAAAAATTATGTTTTTAATTCTTTATGGCAAATATATCCTGTGAAAGTTAAAAAAAAATCCACTACTTTTTTGACTTGCTTTTCCAACCATCTTCTCTACAAAACAATTAGCATAAGCTGGGTACCAATGCCATACCTCTGCGAAGTTACAAAATGACAGTGACTATGAATACAAATACGCCCCCGTGTCCTGCCTCTATCAGTGTCCTGGGTATCAACACCCTCTTTCCCAAGGGCTCACCAATTAGCAGTTACAGAGACTACTCACCAGCTGTTCATAGCCTCCAAAGATAAACATGCTCTTCGCCAGGACACAAGCTGAGTGCCCATCTCTTGCCCCTGGGACCATTCCAGACACCTTTGGCGTGAACCACTTGTGCGTGTCTGAAACAAAACAAGAGGCAATGCTGAGAAAACACAGTAGGTGTTGGGCTGAGATAGCTCTGTTACTACTGTTCTTAATTTCTAAGGCAGAAATCACTCTCTCTTTTTCTCACACTGCACCTGCTCTGTCAGAGAGGCTGCAAGCTTCTTTGGGCAAGGCTACCTGCCTGAGCCTCCACAGAGGGACACAGTGAGAGAAGTCTGAGCCTCTGGGCATGGCCACGAACTGCCAGACCTGACAAAGAGCTCACATTTTAAGTGTGACTAGTACAGCACGGCTTGAGCAATGTTATTTTTACTGAATCTCTTGCAAAATGTACTTGTGAGTCACTTATCAACTCTGGATTCACAGTTTCTATCACAATGAAGCAATAATGCTAAGTGGCACAGCTGACCTCCCGGCATGGAGATGCTCAGTAACTGAGCATAACTGAGGGAAAACAGCTCTCAAATCCTAACAGAAATCACTTAACCACACGCTCTCCATATTAGCTGTCGTGCATATCCCCACCTCTGCAGTGCAGCTCTCTCTGTCTAATCTGCTCCACTTGTTACATTCTCATCCCCCCTTCCTCACTTTCCACCCTTCACAATGCTCCCCTGTGAGCCTGCACCAGACAGATTCAGCCCCTTAGCCTGCACACTCCAGGGGTTGGCTTGATTTAGAAGATGACTTAAAATCCAGCCAGAGCTGTGCTCCATGCCAGGGCAACACAGAGCCAAGCCAGAGACTCTGCCAAGCACAAACAGGCACCTGCCCCAAGAGCTCAGAGAGGCACAGATAAGCCTCAAGGCTGCAGGAGACATTCCCCCCACCCTCCCTAACTGCTGCTGGCTGCCAAAAGCAGTGCTTATTTCAGAAAGTCATAACACTGGAGCCAAAGCACAAGGATCTGAACTTGGCCTGCGGACACAACTGTCCACCTATGCTCCATCTGGCACCACACAAAGGGTCTCGCAAGGTCAGCAGAATCTCTGGGGAGCCTCTAGTGAGAAGCTCAGGGCTATCCAGTTCCTTTTCTTCCCGGGGCTGCGTCCAAACTCAGTCACACTGTATCAGCAACAGCTCATCCAAGTGCAACATGTTAAATTAGAGATGGAAAAGACCTCAATTTGTGATCTGCCCAACACCCCAGGGACAAAACTGCACTCAGACACGACTTTATTTAGCCTGATGTGACGCCTACAGTGGAACTTACACTACAGACGTGGGACTGTGACTGCCAGCCTTACTTTCCAGGAATGTCAGGCCTGTGTGTACAGACAGCTGCAGAGGGTTTGGAGCAGGACTTTCTGTTAATTTTCACTTAATGCTAAAGTGTTGGAGCTGCCAGGGAGACTAGTCAAGTCCCACTACAACGCCTCTGTGTAGGCAGAGGTTTACTGGTGGCTTCTCAGCTGCATGTGTCAGGGGAAGAAAGGGTGAAACCCTATGCCACAAACTGTAAGATACTTCCTGGAAAAGAAGAAACACCTTGACCAAGCACCACAGCAAGCAGTTTCCTTGCAAGTCCAGCAAGACAGTTACTGGCCAGTATTTAGATGGACTTGCCTCCAGAATCCAGATATACTCCTTTTATTTCCTGACACTTGTGTCCATGCAGTTCCTGATGGTGCCTTTTCTCCAGAGGTGCTCCAGCAGTGCTATAGAGAAGTCAACCAAAAGGCTCAAGGAGTTTATTTTTCAGGTTTATCTAACTTGGCTCGTATCTTCCCTGATTTTGCCATCCTGTCCCTGACAACTCCTGTGCTTTATTCCTCACTCTCCTTCATGCCTTTAGCAAGAAGGACCACACTAGAGAGGAACCACAATCCTCAAGAGCCCAGCCTCTTCTTGCTTCAAACCTTCAGCCACAATTAAACCTTCTACAAACCTTCTACATCACACAGGGAGAACACTTCAGTTGTAGTTACTATCAGAGAGAGCATACAAAGCTGATGGAAAAATTAAAACCATTTTGATTATTAGACATGATCAGTAATCTCTGTTCAAAGGCTTTTACAGAGATTTAACCATGCAGACACAATGGGCACCCTACTCCACTTCTAAAACTGCTGAAACTGACAGTGACACCATTTCCTCCAGACTGTCACGGAGGGACAAGAAAACAAGTTTGGGAGTAGAGTGGGGGGTAGAGAGAAGGTCTGATCAAGAACAGTTGTGACAAGGAAGAGTGAGAAGCTGGAACTTACTGACATCAAAAGCATAGAGCACATTGCAGGCTCCCTCCGTGTCGTTGCGACCACCCCAAATGTAGACGGTGTCGTCGATGAGCACTGCTGAGTGCCCATACCTCATGTAGGGCACCTCCCTCACATGGTCTCGGCTGTTTGTCCACACTGGAGGCAACTTGATCCAGCGCAGAGACACTGGAAACACAAGTTTGAGCCCATGTCAAATGCTAAGCCTGCTAAATTGCTCACAGTTCATAACCCATCCTGCACGGTGCTTTTTACCCCGTGATAAGGTGCAGGAGCAGTCGAGTAAACAAGAGAAAGCTATGTCTGAACTCGAGTAGTAGCTAGTTAAGAAATACAGAAGGAAGCCCTCTGGAGGCCCAGAGGACAAAAACAGGCTCTGTTCTACAACAATTCACTAAAAAGGTTTCCACTCTGGCTCATCCTAGACTGTGAGTGAAGATACGGCACATGCATCAAAAAATAGAGAAAGAAAAAAGAAAAAGTACAGAGGTGACCATGAATGCAGACACTACTTCAAGCTAGTGAGACTGCTGAAGATACTCAAAGCTGGAAGAATGGGCAGCACAGGAATAATTCACTGCAGTAATATGCAAGGGAACACTTGAAGGCATGACTTGGACTTGCAGAAGCACAGTTTACTTAAAGCAACCCAGCAGCTTTGTAGGAATAGGGTTTGTTTGCTTTGGTTTTTTTTCAAGCTATAGATGAGGTGGCCGTCTGTCTCCTTTACCTCCATCTGTACCCAAGTTCTCCCTGTATTAGTAACCTTGTATTACTAATAGGAGTTCCCTGTGATTACAGGTTCCCTTCCTATGTGTCACGTCCAGCAGCAGCCAGAACAGTCAACAGGTACTACAGGGTTTAATGACAGTGCAAGAGCCACAGCAAGTGTTACACAGCCATTACAAACAGGACCAGTCACTCTCCCTCTGCCACATACAGCCTCCAGCTTTGTTTTCTACATGGAGCTGATATAAAATATAGCAGAAAACAGTCTGCAGTTCCTCTGAAATACTAACATAGGGAAAGGGAAAAGTCAGGCATTTCAAAAGGTGAGCATCTACCCCACAGGCAGAATGGGCACTGAAGAAGCACATCCAATGCTAAAGTCAAGCTAGACTGGATGCTTCCTACCTAAAACACAGTCTTCCTCTTTGGAAGACTGAAAAGAGATCATTCAAAATCTGGTATCTCGGCTTCAGCACTGGCACCTGGCAATGCTAGCTGAGCAAGAGCTTGGGAAGCCACTGTCACCTCCCATGTGGTGGCTGCAGCCTTCTGACACTTTAGTATTTGGGAGTGGTAAGAAGGAAAGACAACACAAGACAATTCCTTCGGGCACAGTCATTATGCTTCCCCAGAAGATGGTGCTTTTCTTGGCATGTTCTACAACATTCATCTGTGTTGAGTGTGAAAGCCCAGTCTCTCTGGACAGAGGTGAATGTCACTGTTCATAGGATCCTGAGCTACACCCCCTCGACACTGTGAGCAGGTCACCTTGGCAGCCCTCTGTAACCAATGCTTTTATCCCTGCTGCACACCAGTCTTAACGGAGTGAATTCACTGCATCTTACAGACAAACTAGGTTTGTCTACACATGGGTGTTAGCAGAGCATTTAGCACGCTGTCCAGTCTCCAAAACTGGTCATTGGCTCTCTGTTCAGCTGGATCCACTCAAGCATCCGTGCAGTTTTTCAACCACCTGCCTAATTACAGGGAAATACTTCATGGACCAGCTCAGTAACCTCTTCAGTTCAAAGAGCACTCAATCAAGAAATATAGCCTCTGTCAGCACAACCATGGCTCCAACTCAGCCTCATGACAGGTACTGGCTACCCTACACGAATGGCTCCAGTTGCAGATGCTTTTCTAAGCTATGTTGTGAATCTGCATGATAGCTGTTACCAAAATGGGAAGGCCTCCCTCCTAGCCACATGCCCCTACTGAGTCCATCATGCTGGAACCAGTTGTCAGCTGCCCCCACAGGGAAACAGCTCAGATGTCTACACCTGGAATCTTAACTGAGTGCACTGGCTCCCACCCTACTCCTTCCACACTATGGGCAGCTGAGCATGGACATGCTGCAAACTGGAGAAGGGACCCAAGCCAGCTCAATATCACCTCTTTGCACCTGGCTGAGTTAGTGTTCACAGAGAACAAGGACAAACCAAGCTATTGCCTGTGTGATTAGTTCAGTGAGTCATTACCCTAGCAGTTAGATGAACTACAGCCCCTCTGTGTCCTGCCCCTGAATCTGAAAATGCAAGGCTGCACAAAGAAAGAGGCTCCCACCTACTCTGATAACTTTTTCTGGAAATTAGGAGTCAGATAGCATGTTATAGGGTATAACACATCAGGCAGCAGCAGGGAAGAAAAGCAGTAACTGAGCCCAGCAAGCCAAGTCCTTCGCGCCCCACAAGGACACGCTTACCTGCGTTGAAAACATGGACGTCGATCTGCCGCAGGGTCTCATAGTCCTCTCCAGAGCAGTACCCACCAAAGGAATAGACCTTGTGCCCGACAGCCACGGCCGCGTGGTTCACCCTCCGTGGCCCACCTTCCAAGTGCACTGCCCACCGTAGCATTCCTCCCTGCAAGCCAGGCGGTCTTCAGGGCCCCCAGTGCCACAGCCACATGCTTCCGAGGCCACCGCAATGTCACCTGGCTCTGCAACACAGACACAATGCCAAAATAACATCATCCATCCTGCAGGTCTTCCTATCCTCCTTGAATGCTACAAAGGTTGCCTTAATGTAACCTCATTCATCCGCCTCCCAACTGGAAACATTCCTCTTGGGAAGGGGACACAGAGCAGGACTCAGAGGAGCAAGCAGAGATGCCCTTGCATACAAAAGCCCTCATGGTGGCTGCACAGGCAGCCCCAGCCAAACACCTTAGGTGAAGGCAGCCCTGGCCATGCACACATCATGTGCATGTCATAACCATTTGTCTGCATGAATGAAAACACACAGCGAGAGCCAGCAGTGAAGGTGAAAAGAACAGACCCAGGGGGAGGAGCGTGCTCTTTGTATCAGTTCTGAGAAACAGCAGAGGAAAATATTAAAACAAAATACCCAACAAAAAACCTCCAAAGAACCACCCCTGCATAAAGCAACCAGCTTCCCATTATGGGGGTGGGTGACAACATTAGCATTTGGACTCATTGATTTGAGCACTAGGGTTCAATCTAATTAGACACAAGAGAGCAGAAACCCCCTAATCTAGGTAGAAAGCTCTTTGCTAATGCTCAGAAAAGGTCTTTTCCTCCCACAGAAAATCCAGGCATAACTATTAAAATTCTGTAGCATCATATCTTGTTAAGCAACTGGTATCCTTCATTTCTCAAACAGATGGCTTAGATCATATCTTAGAGAAGTCATCACAGCTGATTCTTGCAGAGATTCTCCCTTGGATCTAAGACTCTAGAGCAGAATCCTGCCCAGGTGCTTCTTAAACAGCAGGTCAGTCTGATTTTTAACAGTTTTCTCCCAGCTGAAAAACAGCCATTAGAAGAGATGTCAGTGTTTCAGACAGCACAAATAAAATTGTCTTCTTTTATTTCTTGGTTCTAGATTATTGAAAGATTCAGTCAGCATACTCCCACCCCACAATCAGTTTTAGCATTTGCAGAATCCAGAGAAATTTGGGGATGCCTTTGAACAAGGACTAAATTCCTACACATAAAATTCCTACACTAAGTCCCATTTCATTTTGGGAGGTAGTGAATTTTGGCAAGGAGCACTTACCTCCTGTTCCAGGTTTCTGAAGCAGCTGGAGGGCAGCAAAGAGGGGCAGTGCCATGCTGCTCTGCTCCAGTTGGCCACCACCAGCCCTTCAGTCAAATGGAATCACTGCTCACAACCAGGCCCATCAGCAGCCTGACCACCCCAGTGCCCGGCCCACCCACACGCTCCCATTTTATCCCCTCCTGAGGGAAGAATAAGAGATGCCACCAACAGGGAGCTCCTGGCATGAAGCAGAGCTTAGGCTGCCAGCTTCATCCACTGACTCCACAGACAGTTCAAAACCATTCAGTAACCAGCCACCTCATTCCAGAACTCCCAAACGTCATCAAAATTTGAGTAGCTTCTTTTCAAAGTTATTTATTTTTCGAGTTGTTTTCATGCTCTGTACGTGAACGTTACAGCGACAGGACATGCGCAAAGCCCAAACAGAGATCATCCTGCAGACTTATTACAACAGGAGTCCCTCCTGCAAACCTGCTTGTTCCTGTGGCAATCACCCTAACCTAAACTGCAGTCAGTAACCCAGAAAGTCACAGCAAGCTTTGCTCCATCAGGGGTGCTCCAGCAGGGCTCAGGAACAGCCTCTGTCTTCTACAGGCCATGATTCAATTTCAGATCTAGCAGGTTTGAGTTTTTTTCCATAAGCAAATATTTTTTTTTAAGCCAGGCAGCACTCTTGTGTAAGTCCTCCTCAAAGCTACAGAACAGATGAGTTTCCATGGAACCCACCAAAGTCACCTTCCAAGCTATTTTGAAGGCTCCACATATCTAAATCTGTTTCCTGCCTCAGTCACAAGTTATTCCTGAAAAATCTAACCAATGTTTTCCTCATAATCTCTTCTTGCTTAAGTGATTCTGTAAAAGACTCCTCAAGGAGCTTAACTGGTCTTTATCACCAGCATCAATATTTTCAACACCCTTAAGACTGAGCCCAATCCAGGAGGAACATGAGGATGAATCTTACTTGCAAGTTCTCTGCTTGGTTCCTCCTGAGGTGAAGGAGCACAGCTGCTTGGCATGGCAGGCAGGCATTGTACCAAGGCCCCTGCCTTTTTTGTCAGAAAGGCTGAGAAAACTCTTCCTCACCCTTGGGACTTCCCTTGAGTCGGGTGCCAGGATGCTGGTCCTGCCACTGCCACAGGGGCTGGCTACCCTGCCCCAGCAGTTCTGCCATTCCGATCAGAAGGCAGCTCATCCCAAGAGGTTAATCTCGTCCACTGTGAAACAGCAGCTCCAGGCCCAACCCCTGGCACTGCGAGAAAGATGCTGAGGCTGAAGCAACAATGTTGAAATGTTGTTCCCTACAATTACTGGAAAGTTTTTCTCCAAATGAGCACTTCCCAGGTGACTGGCAGGTCCGGAGTGGTGGCGAGGGCAGTGGGATGGAAGTTGGCTGCGCTTCACCTTGGCTCTGTCCGGGGATACCCCTTTAGAGCAAACACAGAGCTCTGCCAGCACAGCCTCCTGCTGCCCCTCCTCAGAGCCAAGAAAAGCAAACACTCATCTGGACACTTCATGAAGAGAGAATGACCAGAAGTGTGAAGTAATCTTCACAGGGTCATATTTTAAAAGCCATGGGAAAACACAGGGTTTAACAAGCTGTCAGGGTTTTTCCGAATCCAAGTGCTCTTCCCTACACTGTAATAAAAGCATCCATGCAAACTCCCATCTTCCTCTTCTTCCACTGGCCACAACCCTGCCCTGGAACTACCACATCTTCCTGCCATCACCAGGCATTTGTTTGCCCTTTTTCAGCCACACACAGGCCCGGCCTCCTCTCCTCCCTGCACAGCCCTGTCTCCCGAGGATTCCTCCCTGCCTCCTCCCCACACTTTCTGTGCCCAGCTCCAGATTCTCCTCTCCTGCCTTATTTCCAACCAGTAAATTAGACCAAAGCATTTTCCTCCTCCAAGCCCCCTCTGTGCACTATCTACAAATAGGAGTTAGACACATACTTTGAGAAAAAACTGTTTTCTGTCCTACACCTACGCACACTGTTAAGTTCCATTTCAAGTTTGATTTCCAGTCATAATTTATAAGATATAAATGAGGACGTAAATAAACCACTTTTCAACCTCAGTCCCATGAGGATTTCTTAGTAGGAGAAGTGCACTTGACATTAAGCTATGCCTTAGGTTTCTTTAAAGATCACACAGGACACAGCCAAGGAGAGAGGGAAACAGCAAAACTGATAAGAAACAATTTACTAACAATTTTCCCCAACTGTAACAATATTAGATTATGCAAAATACATTCTGTGGTTTCTCATTTAGGACACCAGTAACACTGACTCACGTTAGCTTCTCACTTCCACTCTCCAAAAACTAATAGATCTCTTACTTCCAACCATGCAATCTTCACAACTCCCCATTTCCCTGGACTGCCATGATCTATCCAGAAATACAGTAAAGCACAGAGGATGAAGAGAAATTCTGAAACCCTGGTAGGTCCTGTCATTAACCAGGAATGCTGGGAATAAGAACATTTCTAAAAATCAGGATATGCTTCACTTACTGTTGAAGTACCTGAAGCTGATGATGCTGGAAATTAAGTGAGCACAGCAGTGAGTTGTTCCTCTGCCACAAAGTACCTGGAACATTTCACTGCTAAGCCAGGGAACAATCAGGTTTAATTCAGCTCTGCATTCTTTGAATACAGCACCTATAGACAGCACTCCTATACCTCTGGTTGTGTTGTTGCCTGAAGATGCACTTAATGCCTGAGACAACCTTCATCCCAACTGCTCCAGCGTACACCTAACAAGAGCCTAACAACACAGCGTATCAACCCCAAAACAACATCAAGAAACCAAACCGTAGGTTTTAGTCGGATTTTTCACCTGTTTGTTCTATTGGCTTTAGGCTTACTAGTTTCAATCCCCACAATTAGTTATGCAAATACTTCATTCAAGATAGAAAGCTACCGAGCATCTCCAAGTACAGTAGCCAGGTGATAAACTTAAAACAAACCCATATATCCTTGTATCCACTTCTTTGCTCAAAGGGAGCTCCCTGGGCTCTCTCACTCCTCTATGCACACAGAAGGAAACCTAGAGCCATTTCTAAAAGCTCCTCAGATTAGCCTTGCTCCATCAAATTTCCAAAGCGAGGGGGAGAAACCCAGCATCAAGTGGCCTGGATTTTCAAGGACTTGTTCTGTCACCCCCAGAATTACAGCAGCACCCCAAGAAGAGCAGCCTACCCTGCAAAGCTGCTCCAGAGAGCAAATCCTACCGTGTGGCTGCCTCAGCCCCGTCTCCCAAAAGACACCAGCCACAAGGTTTAGTAACCCTTAAAATAGCCCAGCCAGTTCACAGCAGTCCATATAGACAGTTCTATTTCAAGCACATCCAACATACTGTTAGAGATAACATGAGAACAACCCGCTTTCTTCACTTGTGCTTGACATTTATCTAATGCTCGGAGTATTTGTGCTAAGGCAGTGTGAAACTGCAAGCTTGCACATTCAACAGCTTGGACACTCACAATGCAATTCCAGCCCCAGCAAACTAGACGGTGCTAGAACAGCCCTTGAGCTCGTGAACCTGCTTTGGAAGCTCATGTTAGCCATGGGTATCACAGACCACAGACCACGCTGCTCAGGCACAAATTTATCCCAGTGGCCCCCTCTGCAGCCAGACTCACCATCTCCTTATTTTTCACCAAATATTTTGCCCACTCCTGACTTACTTTTGCTTAAAGCCTCGCTGAGATTCTGCACCTACTGAGCTGGCTTCTATTCTTCACCTTGCCTCCCAGACCCCAGCTTCTGTATGGAGTGTGCCTAAGCTTTGGAGATATTGCTTGACCCCCACTTCCCCATCAGGAATTTGCCTCAGCCTGTCAAGCTGTTTCTGCCATGCCAAGGGCAGCCCTTGCGGGGAAGCAGGCTCAGGAAAGCCGAGCTGACAGCCAGTGGGGCATTTCTTGCTTTACACAGGGCTACATCAGCCTCTTCCTCTGCCCCTCTGTTGCACTGACACCAGTTCCCAGGCGGAGTGGTCTGCTGGGCTTGGCCACACACAGGGCAGGCTCACAGGTGCCAGCCTTCCCTCTGCCTGGCACAGGGGGCTGGGGAAGGCCAGGCATGCAGCCCCACACCGGCCACGACTGGGTGAGAGAGAGAATAAATGGTCTGAGACCACACGAGCCCACAGGAATGGAGAGAGAAGGTGCAGCAGAGGTCACGCCAGGGCAGGACGGCAGCCTCCCTGACACAGACCTGTCAGGTGAGGATAGGGATGCGTGGGCTCACAGAATCCTTTAAGGATGGAGAAGACCACCAAGATCACTGACTCCTAACATTAACCCAACACTGCCAGGCCCACCACTAACCCATGTCCTGAAAGTGCCACATTTACAGATTTTTTTTAACACTTCCAGGGATGGTGATGCGACCATTTCCCTGGGAAGCCTGTTCCAGTGCCTGACTACCCTTTTCGTGACGAATTCTTTTCCTAATATCCTATCTAAGCCTTCCCTGGTGCAACTTGAAGCCATTTCCTCTTGAACTGTCTGTCAATTGTTACCTGGGAGAAGAGGCCGACCCCCACCTGGCAACAATCTCCTTTCAGGCAGTTGTAGAGAATGGTAAGGTCTCCCCTGAGCTTCCTTTTCTCCAGGCTGAACACCCCCAGCTCTCTCAGCCGCTCCTCACAGGACTTAGTCTCTGGACGCGTCAGCAGCTCCTTTGCCCAACTCTGGACACGCTCCAGCGCCGTTGGCCGCCCCTGCCCGCCCGAGCCCCTCTGTGCCGCCCCGCACCCCCACCCGCCGCCTGCGGA
>VZTF01003886.1:24100-52593 GCA_013397755.1 Cnemophilus loriae
TCGGGACTACAACACCCACAGTGCCCCGCGGCGGCCGCGGCTGTTCCGGGCGGCGGCGGCGGCGGCGGCACCTCCTCGGCGCCGCGCCCGGTGCATGGCGGTGGTGGTGCGGAGCATGGGCCCCGAGCGCGTCTGTCCCCGGGAGCCCGGGCCGCCGGAGGGCCCTGACGGCGCGGCGGGGTGGAGCGGCGATGATGAGGAGGAGGAGGAGGAAGAGGAGGAAGGCGCCGGGTACTTGTATCAGCCACTGAGCCAGGAACCGGAGCAGGGCCTCGGCGACGCGGGCCCCGGCCTGCAGGAGCGGCTGCAGGTACCGCCCAGCGCCTCCCGCCGGGCCGGGGTTGGGGGCACCCGCGGTCCCGACCCCCACTGCCCGCCTTTCTCCACAGATGCTGAGGCTGCACCTGCCCGACCCGCCGGTGGACAGCGAGGAGGAGAATGAGGAGGAGGCAGCGGAAGGCGCCACGGCTCAGAGCAGCCACAGCTCCATCCCCATGGATGCAGGTAACCGCGTCTCCGGCAGGACCCTCCCGGGGCTCCGCCGCGGTCTCACGGCCTCTCTTTTCCCAGAGCATGTGGAGCTGGTGAAGAGGACGATGGCCAGCGTGAAGCTGCCCACCCTGGGCATCCCTGCCTGGGCCAGCCAGATCTCGGAGGAGCAGTGGAAGGACGTGGTGCAGCGCACGCTGCAGGCCCGGCAGAGCCTCGGCGGACCCCGGCCTCAGTGGAATTGAGGGCTGAGCTGCAGCACAGGGGCTGCAAACCCCAGCCCTCTCTCCACCTGGATGCACCCGCTGCCTCTGAGCCAGGTGCTGACAGGACTTGCCAGTATCAACCTTCCAGTTTGTCCCACTGACGTTGTCTGATTTTCCTTCCCACTCCTTTTTCTTGCGTCTGGCTGGTGCATAAGTCAATGCGATGACCTTGTGTTGGCTTCCTCTACCTCTGAGGAGGCAGATTGGTTTCCATGCCTGTATGCATATGGGGCGATGGGGCTTGGCTGGCTTTGCCCAGATTCCCTCAGGACAAACCCTGGACTTGTCCCCATGCTGACAGTACCCCAGAAGTCACTTGCCAGGCTAGGGCCCCTCCTCTCAGGATAGGGTCTGTGTGTTGAAATATCGGAGGTGGAGCAAGATGTGTCATTCCAAGAGATTGGTTTTATTTAGTTCTGTACATACAGGGACATCTGTACAAAATCCAACACTTTCATACTATGTAATGCTCTACTGAAAATAAAGTACACCATATGTACATATGAACTGTAAGCAGCTTAATACTTGTGTCCAGGGTGTGAATGCAGTAGTTTTGCTTTTTCCCTTGGGAGGAGCAAGCCAGGTGGAGTGGAAGAGGCAGCTCCAGTTCTGTCCATTTGGCTGACGTGGGGAAAGGTGTAGGCAGAAATGAGCAGCACTAATGCTAGAAACCAAGTATTGAGCAAGGGGCAGCTGTAGCGTGGCAGATGCAGGTCTGCCTGGGAGCAGTACATGTGGTGAGAGGGTGAGCACACTCCCCCCTGTCTTACATGGTCCCCTTCTGAGGTGTCCAGGACACTGGAATGAATAGGCAGCAAACAAAGGATGATGTGAAGGTACTAAGCCTAAGTTCCCTGACCAAAAACAAGACACAAAAAGCTATGGGAACATCAAAGCTGTACAGCACGTAATCATGATGTGTTACAATCCTGCCCCTGCACATAGCACAACCCCAGCAGCATTCCTCTGGCCAGGGTCAGGGGCTGCCAGCAGAGACAGATCATCTGCAGGACAGTGCCAGCCTCTGCGCACCACGAGATTCTGTTCCCTCCACAGGCAGAGCAGCCCACAGCAGGGAAAGGCAGCCACTGCCCAACAGCAAGCAGGCTTAAGTGAGGGCACACGATGCTGTAGCAATCTAAAAATGAGGTCTTGGCTTACAGCGCAATGCTAAGCAGCCAGTTGGAGAGCCTGTACTGGAACAGGAAGGAGCCTCCTGCCCAGCCTGAGCCTGGCAGCCCTCATTTCCGCTGTGCTGCTCTGGCGCCATCGGCACCACCCGGTGCATGTCCACATGCTGTGCCAGGCGTGAGGTAATTGATTGGCAGCTGATCATGAGTTCAGACTAATGTTCAAAATAAGCAATAACCTCCCTGAGGTGTTTCTGAAGTCTCCTGACGAACTGGCCCGTTGCGTGAGGCGGAGGGGAGGTGGGGTCCTGCGTGACTGGAGGGGATCTCACACATGCGCTCGCCAGCTCCTCCCAAGAGATGGTGGCATTCCTGGTGAGGGCTGAGCCGGGAGAGAGCTACATGGAGCAAGGATGCAGGATACACAGGTCAAAGCAGCCTTGTTGGGGTTGGAGGAAAGATGTGCTGCACACCAGCAGAAAGATTAGAGGGGGTGATCCTCTGACCTGGGAATGGTTTACTGGTGAGGAGAAGCAGGTACACCAGAACCTTCTACAACATCCCATGCCACTGCAAGGCGGTGTCAGGCTAGCACCAACCTTGTGAGCTCCCTGCGCTACTTGCAAACCCACTTAAGCTTCTGCGGCAAGAAAGCAGGTGCAGCAGGTAAGAAGCAAGGACTCCCTTCTCCATGACAAACCAGCCTCTGAGGTGGCACCTTGGCCTGGCACTAAATCTGCACCACAAACAATATGAGTGAAAGCTGGATCACAGTAGCACCCAAGTGCTGTGCAAGCCCCTGGGCTGTCAGCAAGTGTCTCTAAATGCTAAGGTAGCACGAGTCCCTGATGCACCATGTGATAACTAACAAGGGCCTCGGGCCACAGCGGGTGCAAACATAACAGGACAGGTGGACTTTGCTCAGAGCACCCACAGAAGCAATTCAGCAGTAGTGCTTAGCCATTGATAACAATGAGGAGACAACTGAACACTTGAACTCAGCCACGCCCCATAAGGTGTATCCATTGCTTCCACTAGCTTGCAGAAATGACTAGCAGCACAAGCTTCCTAGAAACCCTGGCTCTAAAGAGCTAAGGATGGGATACAGACAAAGGGAGAGCTGCAGGAGTATTTTAATTGAGCAGGTAGAGGAAGAAGGTAGAAGTCAGTGGCTGACACCTGCTACAAAGCGGGAAGTTAATTCTGGGCCCACAGTTAACCCGAGACATCGGGAAGGAGATGAGTCAGCACGGACCAACACAAACAGCAGAAGGAATTCACTTTCTCACAAGAGAGCTTCTAAGGATGCTCTAAAGGGAGGACTACAATAGTATGTAGTGCTTGCACCCAGCTTTACTGGGGGTGGCAAAGCACTGAACCCCCACTCCACTGACAGGGGAACAGAACAAGGGGCTTGTAACAAAAGAAAGGTGGAAGTAAACATTTCCTCTGCTGTACATAAGACCCTTCAGCTGTGGAGCTGCACCACAAGGCAGGCTGGAGAGGCAGCAGAGCCTTCACAAACTCTGCTTCTGCCCCAAGCTCAGCCTGGCCTCTGACCATGGCAGGGCTCAGCTGCACAGGCAGCACAGGGGCAGGTGTGGCGGAGATGGGCACTTGGAGTTTGGAGCAGCACACTGAGCCACGAACAGCAGGCTCTGCCCAACACAGAGCCTGAGCAAGGCTCTGGCTTCCTGGCAGAGTAAGAATCAGGTGGCAGCTCACAGTGAAGTGAGTCCTGCCTGGGCTGATACAAGCAGAGGTTAGGCAGGCTCCCTTCATGCCTGCACAGCCCAGGTGGAAAAGCAGAAGGACGGAGAAAAAGCAGGAGGACATGACAGTGGTGAGATACAAGTTATAACATAAAACCAGATCTACCCTGGAGGTATGCAGATGGAGTGGAGGACAGGCACAGCTCACCATGTTCATTCCTTACTTATACATGAGAACCGAGTGCATTTCCATGACCCCTGAAGGAAAGGGATGGGGCAGAGCTTCCTGGGCCAGCTTCTGAGCCCGTCAGAGAGCCTCCTGGCTTGAGGTGAGAAACTCTTCTGCTCTCTTGTGGGCCTCCAAGGCTTTTATAGTGTAGACGTCCTGCGGAAGCTCAGACTTCCGGCGCAGCAAAACTTTGTCCTTCTTAATGTCTTTCAGCATCTACGAACAAATCAAAGGAGTCAGGAATCAGTAGCAAACTCCTTCACGCCTTCAGCCTCTGACTCCAACTGCTCTAGGATATGCTGGGTGGCACTGCAGCATGCTCCAGAACAGGCTGAGAGCCAAAACGACACAAGAAAGTCCCACTGGCACCTTTTTCCAGAGTGAGATTAGATAAACTCCACTCTTCAGACTACAGGTTGATCTCTTAATGATCAGGGATGACAACAGTGGCATTTACCGTCAGAACATTTGGAAAGAGCCAGTTCTGGCTATGCTGATATCCTGGCTGGACTGGGAGCAACTGTGAAAGGACTCGAGTCACTTACGCACCTGCACAGCCTCCGTCTCCACTGTTTTCTTCAGCAGCTGTATATCCTCTGCAGTCGGGGTCTCCGTTTCCATACAGCACACAGAAGGCAAGGGTAGAGGTGCATAATACATGGGGTACTGCAGACAACACAGACAGCTGGAGAGTCAGCACTCTATCCAACACCACACCTTCTCCCCCAGCATGCTAACACAGCACAGCACAGTTCTTCCAGCTGCCCTCTCCGGCCCCCACAAAGGCAGCAGTAGGGACACAGGCAGGGAAGGAGTATCCTCACCTCCCTGTGCCCTCTGACTCACAGCACCCTGCATGTGCAGCTGCAGTTCAGTGTGCTCCGTAAACACATACATGTTCTCTATAAGGCAGTACTTGGAGGTCAGTGCTACAGAGACACAGGCTGATAAAACACTGCCAACATTCCCAGGACACAGTTTGTTGGGAGAGACAGCTACTGCTGCAGCAGTGTCCACAGGACTGAGACGAGGTACTAAAGCCTGCTCTCGTGGGCTGAGGAAGCAGGTCAAGACCCCCAGCACATTCTTGCCTCATTCATCCTAGGTCCTGTTGTCACTCACCTGGGGGTTCAGCCGAGCCAGCTCCTCTATTTTCTGCCACATTTCTTCTCGTTCCTTCATCCTGAACCTTCCCCTGCAGAGAGAGAATGCAAGAGCAAGTGTGAACTGCTGGGGAAAGCGCAGCTTTCGTTCACAGGATGATAAAAGCAAGAGACAGCAGAAAAGTGCAGGCAGGCGGAAGAGCTGCTCTGTCATTCAGAGGCCCCGAATTCTTCCTAATCCTAAATCTACAGGTGAGATGAGGCAAGAAGAGGGCACACACTACAACTAGCAGAGGGTAGGCAGGCATGCTCCTCGCTCACCTCAGAGCACAGGGTGGCAACAGTGGGCTGCACAGGTACTTTTGCCCTGGCTTTGTGCTGCCAGGAGTAGAGCAGAGTGTCTGGTTTCAGGGGTGAAGCCATGACACCAGTCTGGATTTCAAACACACCTTTTCCTGGTGCCCCCCAGATGCAGAGGGACAAACTGTCATTTCCAATAGAGCTGGGGTTTCACTGCCCACTGTTCCTTCTCTCTCTAACCATAACACACCAGAGAGCTACCCAAATACCCCAGGCACAGCTCTTGAACTTGGCACAGATTTTGGCACAGATTTGAAGTGACCGTTCAGCAGAGCCATTTTTAAATCCCAGGACAGTGAATGTTCCCTGCAAACAGAAGTGAGCATCCACCGCCCCTTGTTATTCTCTTCTACATTTTAAACATCTGCACTAACATCTCTGCTTTATTTCTATTATTTTAACTACATTACTTTCATCCCAGCTACTGGTCTCTCTAGCGCCCTATCTATCCATGTTAAGGAAGTTCTTATGCTCTGTAATGAGATCACACTCTTGAAAATCATGTAGGCTAAGAATGAGAATGAAGATGCCAGGGTTTCAAGCAGCAGATTACTCCGCCAGGAAACACAGGGTCACAAAAAAATCTCCAACAAACCAACCCCAAAACACCCCAAATGTATAACCCGTTCAGGACAAGACACTATCTCTCCCAACTTCTTCAGTTTTTCTAAAGGATTTCAGGTTTTCTAAAGGATTCTGATAATCCAAACAGTTTCAAGACATCTGGGGAGATCAGAAAGGTGCAGTCAGCTCATTTGCACTGAACAGCAGAGAGACAGCCTCGCCACATGTCCCTGCAGATTCTGTCCCTCATGACCACCCTGGCTGTGACAGGCCTGAGCTGGCATGTCACTTGCAGGCATGTTAACTAACTAAAAATGAGGCTAAGCCATAATCAAGCCTCTCAACATCTGGTTGCAGCCGAACAGCGAACCTACAAGCTCTCTCCTTTTCCCCATTTCCTATTTACTGAGTTTGTTTGCACATGCAATCCCTCCCAAACATGCTGTTTTCTAGTTCACAGCACAAAGTTTTCTGAAGCCTAATTAGGCACAGAGGCACTAAAAAACCCCAAACATCTTAACATGAACAACAAACTGCAGCACTACCCATCATTTTACTGGACAGCTCTGAGCTGTTTTTTTTTTCAGCTTTTTCAGAACAATTCTCCATCAGTCACACACCAGTGCTGGGAACAGTCACCTTCAGCAGGTCAGCAGCTCAACAGGGAGAGAAAGCTCCTGATGGAAACACTAGGTAGATCTTGTTGGAAATGTGCTGTCACTGTGACTTAAAATATATGTGAAGATATTTGTGGGCTTCACAAATGCCCCAGAATGCAAAAAAAAGAAATGTTGCTTGCTCCCATTTTAGATCCTAAAAAAACCTGAATTTCTCCATAAGCAGGTTACCTATCTGAAGTTCTCACTCATATATCAACTTATTATCAAGTTATTTACGCCTATTTCATAAAACAACAGAATGTACCCCAGAGTTCCCCACTCCCAGCAAGGATTAGCTCTGCTCTCCCCACCAGCAGCCCTGGCTCATCCAGGAATAAGGAACACTATTTTACGTCACTAGGTCAGCAGAAAATAGACCCTTCAGAGAAAAAAAAAAGAAAAAAAGAGGTTTCTTTCTAGCTTACTGGACTGACTCAGCTCACCAAGGCAAGCCATAGAAGCACCAAAATCAGCACAAGGCAGCAGAAAAAGTGGAGTTCTTTCCTCTTTACAGCATCATGGCACAGGCACTTGCTGAGCTCAGATTTTATCCCCACCATTTGCTCTTTGAAATTGCAGGAATTATTCCACCTTTATCACTGGAAAATTGAAAGCATCCTGTGGCATGAAAGATGCATTATGCCCACTGCAGCAAAACTCTTCAGAAAAGTCTTTCTAAAGCAATATGATTCTACTGACATCACTACAACATTTATGAACTGGTAAATACTTCTAAGGCAGAGCAAAGCTGAGTTTCCTCTATGTGGCAATCTATTTCCTCATGACTCAGCAAACTCTGTCACTCTTTTCTAGGCTACCTGCTTCAGCAGGACTGAAAGGGTTTTTATCAGGGCACACCTCATCCCTACTCATAGCTATAGCTAAGGAATCCTACTTTTTGACAGAATTGCTTACCGCCTTTCCATTTCCCCTCTGCCTATTGGCATCTACCATCTGTTACTGTACCCCAAGGAGACTTTAGGATGAGCTCAAGTTACTTGGCAAAAACCCCTTACTCACTTCTGCTTCTCTGCCTTGTATTGCTGTGTGCAGTCATCAAAAAGCTTTTGGTTCATCTCCATGAAGAGCTTCAGTGCATTGTAGATCAGCCCATGAATTGTCCTGTAAAGGAATGAGGAAAGGAAAACAGTTCATGGTGGGGAGGTTCTCACGCCCGAGTTGGCGCCAGCAGCACAGACAAGAGGTAACAGCAGCAGCAATGCATTCTACAGTGATGTGACAAAAGATTCCCACACAATCCCAGCTCTTACCAAGGCAAAGTCCCTTCCACAAACACAGCAGGAACTATACAACAGGGAGAAAGAGATGGAGAAGAAAGAGAAGACCCTGAGACAGGCCTGCTGTGGTCAGATTAATGAGTGCAAAAATACACATTCATGTGTTCATTTCTTGTAGTTAGAAGTGGGAAATGAAGGATGCTAGGGGCCTGTTGAGGGCTGTTTTCAAGGGGGCTTTAGTGCCTCCCACTGTTCACACCACATATACACAGTGACTTTTTTGGGCTGTCAGCATTTGGTCACAAGCTTTGCCGCTGAGCTGCCCAAAACACAGACAGGCAGCAGCCCTGAAGAGATGGGAACCAGCACACAGAATATCACAGGAGAAAAGTCAACTCTGTGCCAGTGATTTATGGATAGGTTGCACTGTGTGCGAACTCCCTATGGGACAAAGACTCTCCTAGGGAATAAAAACAAGTGTTGAAGCTGCCTCTGAAATACCTGACCCAGAGGCAAAAGATGAGATTCAGTAGATTAAGCTCTGTGTCTCTACCAGCTCTACAAATGGAATATGGACGAGAGATGCAACCCTGCTGGACTTAAGCAGACTGTCTGACCAAGTAGACGAACTACGGGAAGGAAGAGGGGAATCTGAGGTAATCAACCTGCCCTGAGAAGATGTGGCTATTGCTCAAACAAAGACTAGGAGAAATAAGAAGTAAAAATACTTTCAGGACTTCTGCAATACCACTGGGAAGCAGACCAGAAAAGACACAAACAGCAGAATTATGAATCTTGGCTGCTGCAAGGACACAGAACTGATGAAGGGTTTCAGACAAGAACATGAAGTCCTTTTCTGAGCTCTGAACTTGTCCAGCTTCCCTAGAATTAATTTTTAGCTAATTCATTAAAGGAAGTGTGTTAAGTTAAATTAATTAAACTTGAATTAACCAGGTAAGGCATTAAATGAAGAAGTCAGAAGAAAGGAAGTTGATAAGAGAACCATAAAACAGAGTAGTATCTAGGAATCAGACACAGAGGACAATATTTGACATGGACAGCTGCCCAGTCAGTTCTGTTTTCTCTGTTTTTCCCGTACTCAAGGAGTCAGGCACCGCATTAGCCAAGTTCTCTGGTCACAGAGAACATAAGGGTGGGACATTAGTTAACAAGCAGCCAGAAGTCAGATGGAAAATCTACTGCACACTTCTGAGAGACTGGCAACATTAGTGACAGGCAGGTATCAAACTCTATGCAGACTCGATGGCCCCAAGGCTGATAAATGCAGGTGCCTCAACCCTTGCAGAAGCAAGCCATTCCGGTCTGCTGCGGCCCTTTTCCATACTGTGGAGAGACAGCTAGGGGTAAAATTAGAGGACACTGAGAAGTTATATTCACATCCAAACAGAAGCTGTAACAGTACAGGAATTATAGGGTAAAATGCAGCTGCTGCTTCCTGGATGGAATGCTGTTGGCATGCTCAAGGCCTGCTCAGGATGGTTCCCCACACACACAACCTGCAGCCACAGCCCTGGCTGAGGGGGATGGAATGGAGGGTGGAGCGGAGTGGAAACACCGTGGCCAAGTTCCGTTAAAGTCCTGGCAGGGAGGGGATCTAAAGTCCTGGCAGGGATGGTGCTTTGCAGCTGATAAACTGCACAGGGCCAGTCAGCCACGGGAGATAGGAGATGTCTTGTGGCTGAGCCAGGAACTGTGGCAAAATCACCCTCCTCGGATGAACTCGGTTCATTATAACACGATTGTATTAACACACATCCCCTTCCCAAGGTCACCCACCCCAGGGTATGACCACCCCTCACGGGGCACACGCTCTGTACTTTATTGACTACACCTCTGAGAGCAAAGCGAGAGAATTTTACACCAATCAGTAACAAAGGCATGTATGACTAAGAGTCACTCAAGCTCCACCTAAACATAAAGAAATAGTATAAAAGTAAGCTGAGAATAGGAGTAAGTTACGGAAGACTCCATTGTAACTACTGGGATCAGTGAATAAGCTGAACCCATCTTCTTCCCCTGTGGGTAAGAAACATACCCCGTGCACACTGGATGCTTTTACTGGGAATTAGAGCTTCTCTGTGCATTGCTCTGAATACATTTTTGCAGTCAGATATCTCCACTAGCAGTCCCCAAACCTTAGTCTGTCACAATTTTGTGTTAATAAGGAGTGTTATTCCATGAACTGTCAGTGTGAGTCCTTCCCGGGCACTGTCAATCACCAGCAACAAGGAACATAATCAAATAAAATGGAAGACCTGCCGAGAGGTCTCTCTTATGCTGGTGGCATATTTCCCTGAATAAGTCAGTTGAACTGACCCAGCAGGACTGCACAGTGAAGGATCTCCCTGACGGGACACTGACAGACTGGTTGGGCACAAGCGTCTTGGTTTTCCTGGGGTGCTGACAGACAAATCAAACTCTGAACATTGAGGAAATCTCCCTTTTCCATGATACACGCTGATACCACCAACAACCCCCCGGCTCAGCAGCTGGTGCCACCAAGCACCACGCATTGTTGCACTGCAGCAGCATGCCCCAAGACTGCCAGTGGGTCAAACCAAGCGAGTGTCAGAGCATGAGGGAAGACCTACTTGTTCCAGTGACTCTTGGAGTTCTTGTAGAGCGCTGGAAACATGATCGGGAGGATTTTGGCTGCATTATCGCTGATCAGGCTCATGATATATTCATTGTTCCAATAGTACAGCGCTCGCTCTGCCACCTGCAGCGGGAGAGAAAGCCACCCTTGACGAGGCTCCTTCCAGTAACACCTGTGGTGCACAGGGAAGCCACCACCCAGCCAAGGAGCCCACATGCTTCCCCGCAGCACAGGGCTGCCCTTTATGAACTTCTATGAGGCCATTCATCCCTCCTGCCCAGCCTTCTTTGCCTTAGCCTCTGCCAGACACTTCTCACTTTTCTGAGAAAAATCTCATGTTCTTCAATAGACAAACCTATTGTCAATACACTGATCACTCCAACATCCTTTACACAACACTTAAGGACAGTAATGTCATCTACTCCAGGTCCCAGTTCAGATTAGCTCCAAGCCTTCTTCATTTCCTCAGACTGTCCTCTGTAAAGTTCCATTCCTCCCTGGCTTTCCCACAACAGAGTCTCTCAGGGCTTTGAAGCATGTTTCAGTCACCAGTCCCACAATTCAACCCGCTGATTTAGTGAGGGTGAAAATATGGAAAATCTTAGGGCAGCCATCCTGCTCTAACAAGACAAACAAGTCTAACAAGTTTCCACACAGTGACAGACAATGCAGGCTAATTTCTGCATTTAGTGCTAGCTTAAGAATGGCTTAAAAGCCTAAGAAAAGAGACATCCAGACTTAGTTTTATATTTCAGATAATGCAGAACTTGCTATATCCCCTTAACAGGCTGTTCCACACAAGTAAATGAAATGAAACTCACTTTGTGTTCACTTACCTAGCTTTTGGTTTTCAAGATCTGGTTAAGCCTTTTTCTGCTAGATTAACACACAATCCACTCAGAGAAAACTCACTCCCGCCAAAGTGTTCAAACTTATGAAGAAGTCAGTTCCTAATTTTGCTCTTCAGACAAGCTGTAGACTGTTCAGCCTGACTGTATGGGACAACTTTGGGGTTAATTCTCTTACGTTCTAAAGTGTTTGCACCTTCTCCAGGTTTCTCAGTATTGTTCTTCAGAGTTTGGCAGCAGATGAGGGCTGCTATCAAGTACAGGATGTCTCTCCTCCAGCCTTTACCCTACTTTATTCAAGCTCCTTACTTCCTTCTGGTAGTTCCCTCCACACCCAAAGGTCACATTAGTCCTTTGGTTCTCATCATCACACCAGTAATCCATGTCCAGCTGGTTTCCATCATGCTCCCTTTACTTCTTTACAGGAAACTGATTTTTACATACACGTGTGACCTAGACTGACCTTATTTTTGGCTTGTAAACACATGACTTTATACCTCTCTATACCAAAAGACAGACTGAAGCCAGCCTGCCTCACTGTGCAGTCACTCTCACTTGGGAGATGGCTGTGTCATTTCTTCTTTTACACTCCACCTATACCTGGGTTAACCATGTGTTTCACCAGCAAGCTGTCTTCTTCCTGGGCACTCTTCATAGCAGTCTAAAACAGTGAGCCAAGAACACCCGCTAGGAGCTACTAGCAGGTCCTACCACCCTGTACATTTTAAACGTTAAGACCACCATCCAGAGATTATATGAGCCAACTACAACCAGTTTCCCCTTCAGTGGGAACAAGGGAGAAGCAGACCCCAGCACTTCTCCAGTGTACCTCACTCTACTACTTATGCCAGAATAAAACAAAGGACCTTCCCTGCACAGTCTCTTTGGTTGGCATCTCTCCAGCACTGCAGAGTGCTTGGTTTTACTTCAACAGGATGACCCCAGATGGATCTCCTCTGTCCTTGCTAGCCAAAACAGGAGATGGCAGAGCACCTGTGCTCCAACCCCAGCCTGCTGCAGTACATGGTGCTGAACAGCACAGAGCAGCAGGAGAGGCTCCACTGATCCACTCTGTTTTCTCTTCGGATGAGCTCATGCTGTGGTTGTGGTGAGGATTCTCACTGCTGCCCACCACGTGTCACCCTAATGCTCACCTTGGTCATACCTCCATGTGCCAAATACAAATCCACAAACTGTGGTGTCACCCTCACATGCCAAGTGGATTACAAGTCAATGCTCTATCTCCTCCCTGAGCTGCAACCTACCTGGAAGTGTGGGCTGGAGACACATTTGGCCAGCTGCCTGAACAAGGGCTCCATAACTTTCACGAACTCGGATGGCTCAATCACATCCAGGATCTCCTCCAGCTCATTTAAAAACATCACCTCTTTGGGACTGTGAGTTTTCGGCCAGAACTTCAGCAAGCCCACAATCACCTGAGTGGGAAGGGTACAGAGACAGTGTCAGAGACTCAAAGTCAACACCAGCTGCAAAATAAATTTTTAAGTGTCTGGTCACAACAGCAGAGGGGAGGAAATAACAGAATAGACTTTCTCGGAAAGTCAGGGTGGGTGACCCGGGAAGAAAGAAGACAAAAGGCTAAACTCTGCCAAGTTACATTCATGGCAGCAGCTCTGCCTAGGCTGCTACAATTTTACATTACAAGCACAAAGCTTAGAATCACTTTTTATCCCCAAACACAGCTTAACACAGAAGGGTGAAACTGGAGAGGGCAGCAGCTGGTAGACTGTGCAAAGTAACCATGGAAGATCGACTAATAAAATTGGAAATGCTATGGAGAAGGTCTCTGAAGAGTCACTATTCGAAACACTCCAGAGCTTGAATACTGGGGAGCACCGAATAAATAAAGCAATGGATGGGTTTGGGACAAGGAAAGTAAATACAAATTCACACAAAAGTAACTGGATTATGGAACTCATTCTTGCAAGACTTTGTGGAGACTCAAAGTCCAAACAGACTCCAGAATGGAGCAGACAAGTTTATGGAGTTTACACCTAATGGTTATAATTAAATATGACAATGCAGATGCAACTTCTGGATGAGTAAAACTATTGCTTACAAGATTAGGGAGGGGCTATATCTCACTAGATTTTATTTATTTATTTTTAATACTTCCTGTCCTACCCATCTGCTTCTAGAGACTGTGAAGGCAGGATCCAAGATGCTGCAGACCTTCACCCTGCTGGAAGAAGAAATG
Organism: Cnemophilus loriae; assembly: GCA_013397755.1. Lineage (NCBI taxonomy): Eukaryota > Metazoa > Chordata > Aves > Passeriformes > Corvidae > Cnemophilus > Cnemophilus loriae. The sequence continues at coordinate 37,534 of VZTF01003886.1, forward strand.
CTTATTCTGTGGACACTACAGTCACATACACCTGGCCATAGGAGCTGCTCTTTCAAACCTCTGTACTTCGGCTACCTGATCCTGAAGCCAGCACTTGAGAGGAAGTTCAGAGCAGCAGAGCAGTGGGCAATGCAACAGCAGAATTAGAGATATCTGAGCATTATGTTTCTGCCAACTCAAGGCTTGAGAAGCCAGCAGTTCATTATCCCCGGTGTTTGACATTACTCACGTCTGCCATTCAGGCAAGAGCTAGCTTCAGTGACTCAGAACTAATTTCACCTACAACTAAGGTGGTGCAAGGTGTGTGGAATCTGTGTCTGCTATTACTGAGCACATCTGAGGCCTTGCTCACCTGGCAGTCTTTCAGACTGCTGCAGAGGCAAGAGCTACCATGTCAAGCCTTGCTGAGCAAGCTTCTGGGAGGCCCATTTGAGGCAAGTGTGGACCCAGAGAGTAAGCTGGCCTCTTTCCAGCACTGCTGGTAACATCTCCCAGTGCATTCTTGCTGATGCACAAGCCCTGTAATTCTTCCAGACTTCAATAACACCAGTCATCTTGGGGGTCTATTCAAAACCTTCACAAGTAAGGTGCTTCAACAGAACACAAGTTGTGGCAATATGGCCTTGGTATGCCTGGTTGAGACACAACACAACACCCACTGCAGGTAAAGAAATCGTGTCATTCCACTGCTTTCCACAAGCACCAAGCCAGACCCGGGTCTGTAATCCAGGGGCCACTAAACGGTTATCCAGGAAACAGCGACGAGCTATGGAGCTTCACTATCTGAATAAGCTGCAAAATGAAGCCCAGAAATATCGACCAATTTCTATTTCTCTCTTCTCCCTCACCCTCTGAGGTGCTTTGGCAGGAGGCTGTTGGACTGGATGTCAGCCACAGGAAGTACTCAGCACGATCAGGAAGCTACTTTACATGGTTTGCTTCAGAGCAGGCTTTTGGGAACATAGGAAATGGAGCACCCACGTTTAAAGGAAAAGCTAGGAGGTCTGCTTCAGCACTGCTGGTGTCAGAGCTGTGGAGCCAGAAAGCTGACAACAGCTGACCAGCTTCTACCCAGCACAAGCAGGCACACACATTTCAGCCAGAGAACAGAACGACCTCAGACAGCATTACTCATTAAAACACTCACACTTTTGGTGCTCCCTGCTACAGTGACAGAAGTATGTGTTCTCTGCCCATCTGCTGTTTTGAGCCTGTGAAGCTCAGCCCTGTAGAAGACATTTCCTGGCCTGCAGTGGGTGGAGAAACACTTGTCTTCTTCTTGCACCCTCTGCCAACCTGGCATTTAGCCTGGTTAACACTGCAGGTCTGTGCAGCCACTAACTAGAGTATGTGAGGTCTCCACCTACACTCCTCACATTCTAGAACCTGCTGTTTCCCAGCACTATATCCTGAAGGCAAGTGTGTCTACAACGTGACTTACCTCTATGAAGGTAGCAAACTGATGCTACAGCTGGAAGGAGAACACTTTCATGAAGGAAAAGTGGCATGCCTAAGTAGACCTTGTATCCCAGGTTCCTAACCTCATCCCCACAATTCTGCAGCCAACTCCAGCAGTCTGGAGGGGACTCTTACTATTTCAGGGCCCTCACAAGCCCTGGTTCCACCAGATGGTCATGTATTTTGTCTCTGCAGCACCTCTCATTAGGCAGAAGCTCTGCCCTGGAAGAACAGCTTGGTATCCTGTTCCTTCTGCTACACCAAGATCTGAAGCACAAAGGAAGATTACAGCCCACCTTCCTGAAGCTTTCAGGAGAGAATGCTAAAGGCTTGCACTTGAGCAGTGCAGCCCCTTCTGCCCCCAGGGAGCCAGGCAAACCCAGTAAACAATACCACTGACTCCCAGCCTCTTTACAGCAAGGGTGGAAAAAGGCTGCTCTAAGGAAGCTGTGAAGCTTTTTGAGCCTTGACTGTCACACAGAAGTGAAGCAAGGTTACTCACTGGCTCTGTCAAGCTGCTGTCTTTCTCCAAGAACTGTACAACGCAGTATGCCAGCTGTAGGAAAAAAACATGGCAAGATTAGAGCTTCCTCAAGCGTACCTGAGATTAAAGTGCCACCACCCCCTAGGCTGGAAGTAACACCATGCCCATTATGTTGCAGCTCTAAACAAATCCTGTTGCTTGCCATCAAAAAACAAGATTTGTTTAAGACCAAGCAGGCAGGGCCTGAGCTCAGGACATTTGTGCAATATAAAGGATGAAACTTCAGTCACCTGGAGTAGTCCACAGCCAATACACTCAGATGCAAGCACAGCTGCACACAGTGAGGAGGAACAAACCTGACTGACACAAAGCCCTGCCCCATAGAAACGGCTGAGACAACAGACATCTCTACTTAGTACCGGTATTTTTTCACTTCCTATCTGAAGTTCTGATCTTCTCTATTCTTCTGTTATGTACTCAAAATTGGAAGAAACTAATCTCTAAACCAATCTAGCAGACTAGCACACCAACTTCTCCACATATCTCAGTGGTGACTAACAGCTGATACACCACACGCACAGACTGATGACTGCAGCTAGGAAATTTACCTCTCTGGTTTCAGCAGGCCCCCAATATTTCACAGGCTTCCAGTACAGAAAGACAAAGCAAGCCACAGAATTAAGACAGCAGGAAATGTCAGGATACCCTCCTATAATCCAGTGGCACAGGCCCAGACACCACAAGAACGGGACAACCACTACCATACGGGACTAGTGCAGAGCCCAGAGCATCTCACAGCAAGAACTTTGTAAAATGCAGTAACGTGGCCTGCTGGATAGCTATAAACAATTAACTTATAAACTAATATAAATACATACAGCTTATAATAGCTATAAACTTTTGCAAAATCCCAATCTGCCCTGGGAACTTGAAGCACTTCTCACCTGTGGATGGTACACACTGAGAGACTTCACCTTGTGCAGTGGCAACAAGACTCTGATGAGGAACATCTTGTGCTCTTCCTTCAGAGGCAAAGCAAACCCATTGATTATGCTGAGAAGAAACGAGAGCCTTGTTAAAATTTTTACCCAGCAGAAATACAGTGTCTCTCACCTCACAAGACACACTAGCTCTCACCAGCCCCTTGAGGAAGCATCCACCAAAAGCGTGGTCGCTGCAGCCCAGCCTGCACACTGAGCTCAGTGAGAGTGCTCTTGGCAGGCAACACAGGGAAATGCCTCCAATGGAGCCTGGACTCTGCTCAGTCCTGTGCCAGGCTGAGCCCACACACATTTAGGCAGAACCTCTGGGGAAGGCCAGCACTGAAGAAGCTCAGTGCTTGAGTCCTGTGCTTTACAGAACAGGAGGATGGCAGCACAACAGGGCCGCAAACAGAACGGAAGCTGAAACCCTGGAGAAGGCTGCCCATTGCTAAGGCTTCTTGGAGCTGTGAGGAGCTCTTCTCTTCTACTGCCTGCTGAGGCAAGATAGCAAGTGCAACTGGACTCAAAAGAACAGGAGACAGATCTGAGGAGGAGAAGGCTACCACTGTATTTATCAGCACGCTGGAGAGTACTTTACTTTATGCTCTGTCAGACTGAGATTCTCTGGAAGAGGTGCCTCCTGCAAAGACTGCTGAAGGAAGGCACTGCCTGTTCAGACAGCACACTGGGCTGGGAGGCCTCACTCACTATGGGCCCTCTGGGACTTCCCAAAGTGGCCTTACCTTCCCAGGATCTCCAGTAGCTCTGCAATCCCATTGTGGTGTTCTGTTTCATAGATGAACCTAAAGAGAAGGATGAGAGGTCATTGCCAAATGCTGGATACGTTTGATAAGCATGAGGAAGGAAAAATGCTGGAGACAGGGAGTCTAAATGGTACTAAGAAAGACCTCACCTGTAAAATATATTATTGATCTGCCTCCTCACATATGCTCTCAGACCCAGGAACTTCCCATAGATCCGGTGCAGAATAGTTTTTAGGAAGTCTCGTTCTCTGGGGTCTTCACTGTCAAAGAGATCCAGCAGCTGTGGGGAGAGAAATTCAGTCAGTGCCTGCATACTGCCTGTCTGGGCAAAACTATCACCAACACCGGGCGCTGCTCAGGTTTGGCAAAAACAGCTCTTTCAGTTGAGTGATGCCTTCAGCACCCTGAGCACAGTGGCCACTACCCTGACACATGTGACCTCCCAGTCACAAGCTGGAACCATCATCATTTCTTTCACCTTCAGAAGAACAGTGATGGCCTACACATTCTACAAAGCTGCACGTCCCCAGATTTCCCCTGCAAGGCCCCTGTGCCCCTCTCCACCTATACAATGAGTTACGAGTTCCAGTGACTACAGCTCACACACAGTCCTGCTCTGCACAGAAAATTCTGTCTGCTCACTCAAGACAAATAAGAAAAGTCATATCATCAAGCACCAAAATCTGCTGCGTGTCCTTCATAAAGGTGGTGCACAGTGGCAGGCACAAGAATTACTTACAGATAGCACAAACTTCTGGTCAATGTATTTCTTGGCTACATTTGGTTGAAAGTCAGGTGATTCTAGGAACCGGAGGAAGAACTCATACACCAACTGTGGGGGGAAAAGGAGAGATTACTTAGAAATCCCCCGCCTTCTCACCAGTGTTTACTTCAGATTTTATGTTTTCCTTCTCCTTAAGGATTCAGGGAAAGGCTGGGAAGCCCAAACAGGAGCACAAAGCCCAGTGTTTCCTCACCCAGTGGGATCAACTCAGCTTGCCCTGGCTCTAACGGGCAGGGGTCTCCGGTGGCACATAACCGCCCAAATCTGTATGAGATCTCATCACCTCCGGTCCCCCCAAGGATAACATCCACCTACTCAGATTAAGACACTAGGCCTGGGAAACTCTTCTCACATCTTCAGCACACATCTCTACAGAGATCAGAAACCTCCAGAGACGGCAAAGGCTCAGACTCACTGGATGCCCTTGAGACACGCCAAGGAAGAACACAAGAGCAGAGAAATGAAATGGACCCCAGGAAGACATGCAGTGTCCTCTGCCTCAATGGGTCTTGACTCAAGGTTGGCTTGGCCTCACTAAGCCAGGAGAGGTGCATGCTGTGTCCCACTCGGAAAACAAAGGGCAAGCTGCTTTAAGAAGGCTGTTAGTGCTGAAACATCAACTTCTGGTCCTGCTGTTCTCTGAGAGGACTAAGTCCACTCATCCCTCCTAGCAGTTCTGAGGGGCCACTCGGCCAAACAAGATCAATGCATTTGAAAGGTCTGACTTTGGAATTGAAGGAACGATAGGACCATGCACCCACAGGTAGAGCCTAGCTGCCAAGGACAGCAGTAAAGAAAAAACTGAGGTGCTGACCAAAAAGCTCAGCATTCAGTTGCCACAAATCCATTCTGGCTGCTGCTGACTCAATTCTGAGAAACAAATGCTGCCTAGCATTCATAGCACTCTGGTGCTGAGGACACGCTATTTCTATCAATGCTCACATCCCTATGTCAACTGCAGCAGCGAGAAGTGATTAACCACTGCTGCAGAATGACACCTTATTTCTTCTCTGTATTTTTTGCTTCATTCTGCAGTACCTGCCTCTTTTTCTGCCTTTGTCTGCTTGACAATATGTCCCTGTGCAAGTGCCTCGAGCCTTCCTCCTGACTTCCACTGCTGAGCTCTGCTAAACCATGCTCACTATCACTTTCCTAACCCTTTTCACCTAGTCTGTCAAAAGCCTTCTGCAAGTGAATGTTGCACACAGGCATCAGCCAGTTCCCAGGACACCCTTGCTTCCTGCACTGCCTAAGAGCCATTTTTGACCCCTGGGTGGCAGGCCTGGTCTTTCCCCAGCAACCCTCGCAGGCTGGAGAAGCAGCAGTGGCAGGGCTGGCAGGCTCCAGCTCTGCCACTCTCGAGGTCCTGGAGATAAATTCACCAGATCTATATCCCCCACTCTTCCTCACCTGAAGGTGTGGCCAGGCAGCCTCTAATGTAGGCTCATCTTCTTCAGGATCAAACTCTGCTCCTGTGGGATTGGATGATGGTGGGAGTGTCCGGAAGAGGTTCACTGAAAACTGAGGTGAGTGAAAAAGTGCATGAATGACATTCTGACACCTCATGATGGTCCTCCACACAGCAAATCCTTCACTGCAGTGCAACACATTGTGATTTGTCACAGCTGTGCCCACACACTGATCCCTTCCTGCAGGCTGTAGGGTTACAGTCTGCATATGACCTCCCCAAGTACAGTCTGTGCCAGAGATAAGAGCTTCCACCTCTCCCCACAGCAGGCACTGTCACTACCACCACCCCCACACACACTTCTCTTTCTGGAGGTGGGTAGATATGGAATGGGTAGGACTGGGGTCACACTCCTCTCTGACAAACCCCTATCCCCTCTTTCTCCCCCCACACTTCTCTATTTCTTTGGCACACAAGCCACACAAACACTGGCTCCATGCCCTACCATGATAACAGCTTCAGGATAGATGGCCTCGGTGACAACATCACGGTTGTGTGTGATGTATTCCACCATCTCATTGAGACCTGCTCGCTTCACCTCCTTGAACTTCAGGTCACTGAGGGGGTCAGAGATGAAGTCAAAAAGAACGCAGCACTGCCGCAGCTTCTGGATGAAAAGCTCTTCTCGTTCGTGTGGAGGAGCATCTGTCAGAGAAAGTAGGGACATCTGTCCTTGCAGGCAGGCAGAACATTCTCCTGGTTTCCCCAGGTATCACTGTGGTTTGCTCCCTGTGGTTTCCCCCTCCCCTGTCACATCCTCCTTGAACTGTTGGAGGGGAAGAGGGAGAGGCAGTGGACATGGGACAAGAGAGGCAGAGAGACTGCAAGGCCTCTGAAGCAACTATCCCACGAAGGGATTTCAAATGTGGTAGCAGTTTCTAACCTGATAAGCACTGATCTCTTCCCTGTACAGAGTACACTGAAAAAGGAACTCAACCAGCTCCCATCACAGACCAGTGACAGCCATGTCCTGCACCCCAGAGACACAAAGGGAGCTGGGCAGCACACACTGTAGCCTAACCCTTCTCCCAGAGAATAGGGCAGAAGAGAGGGGCCAGGGTGGCAGGAGCTGTACCTTAACAGATTGTCTTTTTGATAGGACTGGAAACTACACACTGCCTCAGCCAATGACACAAACTTACTTCCTGCTTGCGGAATGCTACTGAGCTGCAAGGCAGCTGCCCTTCCTCAAAGGCTTGTCTGTATCCGTGAGCAACATCAGCAATGGGTCTAGCTCAATGACTGCTGAAAATGCTTTCTCCTTGTCCACACTCATGTTTAATTGCAACAAAATGTCCACTTAGTGCCAATACAAAGCTGCCCTAATGTAGACAGGTTCAATTGCACTATCATAATTTGCAATGGAAACACAATGAGGAGGAGGCCTGGTCCTTCCCCAGGAATGGGTGGATGTAGGAACCAAGGACAGTCTGCACCACAGTCTCTGCACTTCACCACCTTCCTGCACAACCTGCTGAAGAATCTGAGGCATTCCTCAGTACATAGAAGCACAAGGGTTTAAATAGCTCAAATGGGAAGGTAAGTATGAAGTTTGCATTAAGAATACTCTGATTATTTTAGGCCATCCATCAATTCTCTACCTGCTAACAAGCCAAGCACCTTTCCCAGAACCATCCTTGCTGCACTACTCATAAAACTAGCTGGACACTGGAAGGGTTGCTTTGCGAAGAGACCTTACACCACCGCACTCTGCCTGGAGAAACCGCAGTTTGTCATGCAGGTCACTCCCACCCCACTGCCTCTTCACCTTTAAGAGCTGGGAGTTTTTGCAGTTCCCGGTTTTTGCTCAGATTGAAACGAGAAGAGCTGTGCCGGCGCTCCTTCTTCACAATCTGGGGTCCCCCTGAGTACTTGATTTTATTCAGCTGGGTTGGGGGGGGAGCGCTGTTACTGGGCCGCTTATTTGAAGTTGGCTGCTGTTGTGTCTGCTGCTGTGGCTGCTGCGGCTGCTGCTGAGGCTGCTGGGCCTGGTGAGGGAGAAGAGAGTAAAACAACTCAGAAGCTTTTACCTACAAGCCTCATAAGCAGACACCATCAGCATCTTCTTGGAATGAAGAAATCAGGCAGGTTTTTCACTGTTGCACTTGCAGCTGAGTGCATCTCATGTGTTCCTGCCAGCTCTAGAGCTGTTGGTTGCATTTGCAGCACACCTGCAAAGTAAACATCAGTTTTACTCATGTCTGCGAGGTACCACAAAGACACTGGAGCCTCTTGGCACAGCAAGTGCTCTGGATATGGAAAGCAAAGTCAAATCTTGCGACAAGTTACGTGAAGCAGAAATAAGAACTTTCTGTGGTCCAAACAGAAATCTCAGCATGCTGCTGTCTCTGATTGCAGCACTCTGTATAACACACAACAAGTAAGTTTAGAAAACCAGCAGTTTGTTTCTTTGTCCTTGTGAACCTGGGAAAAAGCAAAGCAGTGTGTAGTACAGAGCAGACATAATGGCCTTGGAAAGGCAATAGTGAAGACCACTGAAATAATTGCTGCATTCATGGTCCAGGAGCACCCACAAACCACATGGACCATACACACAAACATATGCAACCTTAGGTCCCAGGCTGTGGGCTCTCCCAACCCATCCTGGCTGCTCTCTGCGTCACTGCTGTCTGGACTTCTGTAGATGGGCTTTTCCCACATCACTCGTTTTAGCCACACAAACTCTCCGCCTGCATTCTCCTCTCCCACTGCACTCTTGTTAAACTGCACTAACAGAGGCACTTTCTCATGCTTAGCATGTGACCAGAAACTCAAGCCAGTGTTTGCTCAGTTCAGCTCTCTTCTGACCTTGCTGAAGCTCTGCTGGTTCAAGTCCCACTCAGACCATAATGACTCAATAACTGACCCTTTAACTTCACACAGACCCAACCCGTGGAAAACTCAGCACAAAAGTGGGCAATATGCTGCCAGGAAGCAGAGGGATTAGCTGGAGACAGCACCCAGCCTACTCTGGCTGTGATGCGCGAGGCACCTCTTTCCTGCTTGCACATGAAACCAAGGAGCTGCAGGATGAACCTGTTTAGGATACAACAGGAATAGCACAATGGATGGGGAGCAGAGGTGAGTGAAATCCTTGGATATCACCCCCTTCTTTCCCCATAATTCCCAGCTGCCACATAGAGCACAGTGGTACAAATGCACACCTCACCAGAACACCGACCAGCAGTGTTTTGAGGGAGTACAGGAGCTCAGCAGAGCTCTCCATCCTCCAGATGGCCAGTCTCTTCCTGTGAGAACCAGCTGAGCTGCAGCTACTCTGCACAGTCCTTTCCCTGAACTGGTTTCCAAAGAGGTGCAGCACAGCACTGCAGTGCAAGAGCAAGAGTTACTGCACCTGCAACATGTGGGAAGGCAGCAAGGCAGGAACAGGGAAAGCTGTCTACAAGGAGATGCTGCTCTACGGATTGGGATCTGTAGAGCAAGTGCAAAGACTCCCCGTGGAAAACGGGGCCCAACACAAAACATCCATTTTTTTTGTCAAGTCATTACTTTGAACAAGAAATCAGAAAGATTTTGGTTCTGGTCTGGCTCTGTTTGAAGGAAATCTTGAGTGATTCTGTTTCAAGGGTGGGGGGAGACAACAAGATTTGAACTCTCTACAGTTTACATTTGTTTTGATTCCCTTCACAGAGCCACATTGTCCCATGATGAGAGGAGGGAGCCAGATGAGCTTGTGATAAAAACAGCAGTGTCTGCCAAACAAAGCAGGCCCAGACTACAAACTGGAGGCAACTTATCCTAAACAGTGGTCTCTACTCAGTTAAGTCAGGACAAAGCCTTGCTGGCCAGCTTCCAAGACTGAGAAGTTCATTCCTCACCCCAAATACTTGGGTATCAGGGCAGGGTGAGCCACTCAAAATATTGCCCAGATCCCTCTGGGAGTCCTCAACTCTGCATCACTCTCCTTCCACAGGGAAGAAGGGAAAAATCTGAATGCTGAGCTACCACAGAGAAAAGATGGTAAAGAGAGAAACAGAAGATGCACTGGTGGCCTCCCAGGTAACACTGAAGGAAGCAAGACACATGGGCCCTCCTAGCTGATGGGACATGACTGTGCACTCCTCACCGACCCAGAAACACCACAGGCAAATGTTCAGAGCACGGTGTGTTTATTTCACATGAAAAGGCTGCATCAGGTGGCTGGAAAAGTCCTTGCCACCAGTCTTCAACATCTTGCACGAAGAGAGACAAAACACAGCTTCAGGTTTAGCTGCCAGCTGTTTAAGAAACGGTCATACACATGCAAAAGCCACACAACCAAGATTGCTAGAGAAACCCTGAAGGTTGGAGAGGTCAGATATACTCATCTGCTGCAGTGCTCAGATGGTCTATGATGGACTGCTTGTACAGGCACTTTCTGGTACCAAGCTGAATCCCTGCTTTCAGGAGGTGCTTCCTGTGGCAGCCCTGCTGTCCTGCTGCTTTCAACACCTCCTACCTTGGCCACATGAATCAGAAGAGGCTTATTTTAAGTTTCCTAACACTTTCTTCCGTGAAGTTTCCATCCCTGAAAACACAGCAGACTACTGAACTTGAAAGCTTTTTTCTTCATGTACAGACTCTTTCCCTGACATCAACACCAGCCAACCACTCCATGGCTGCAGGCACCCCTCTACCTGAGCAGGCTCAGCCCCCTCCTGACAAGGAGGGCTCACACACCACAGCAAAGCCAACAGCTTGGGGGACACTGTTTGCTGTGGCTGTTACACTGCACATGCTGAAGTGACCACAGAACAGCACAAAGGTGTTTGCCTAAGCACAGTGGGGTAGCCCCACTTTTCCCACTGCAGTGGAGCAGCCCCTTGTGCCAACAGGACAGGCCAGCCCCAAAAGAAACTGAATTAGAACTCCCGTACACAGGCTCCCTGGCTCCAGAGCACTTCCTCCCCACTGGTTCCCACCACCTCTCCTCCTTGTTAGGAACTTGCCTGCACAAGTCAATGAGCCCCAGGCCCTGAGCTTGCTCTGTGCCATTCCTCTTCATCCCAGAGAACAGAGATCCTCTTCCTTCAGCCACCCTGAGCTGTGCTAGCATCTCCTGCACTCCCCTACCCGTGCATGACCTCACCTCTGCAGGCACTCCTACTGCAGCTGGGTGCATCGCTCGGGAAGCCCTTTCTGCCTCACTGGTCCCTTGAGCATCCCCTGCTTGCTAAGCTTCCCAGCCCAGATCTGCTCTCAGCTCCTCCTCCTCAGATGACTCTTCCCTTTCCATCCCTCAAGTCAGTACCTGCTCTCTTTGTCTGCTGTTACACAGCTTCCCTATTAAAATCAGGCTCTCTGTCTCAGAAGTAACATTGTAATGCCTGTCTCTGAATAATGAACTCCAGGTACTGCAGTAACAAGCCCCATGGAGGTATGTGCAAAACATGAATATACAGCAGCTCACTGAAAAGGTGCACCCTCTCCCAGAGCTGCAAATCTCATCAGCAAGGCTCCAAGCTGCCCTTGAGGCTGCAGAGCAACTCCCCTCTTTACTGCTGCTAATGCCTGCTCCCACTTCCAGGTCATTAACTCTCTTCCCCACCCAGCTGCCTCTCCCAGTATTTCTGGCCAGGAGGAGTAACTCTTTCTCAAACTCTCATTCAACACTGCGCTGGTCTCTGACATTATTTCTTTTTTCTCCTTAAATAGCTACACAGAAATTCTCTGCATTCATATACTCATCATGTTCCAGAGCGACTGAACTAAACATACCTTTCGTTTCCCACTCCCTGCTCTCATGTTTTACTCCGCTGCTCCTTGTCTCTTCCGAAGCAAACTGCCCCCCCAAAGCCAGAGATTGGCTAAGCCCTGCTGGCTATTCACATCAGAGAGATGCTCATCTTGGAGTAAAACTGAAAAAGCACTGCAGTACCCCTGTACTTAAGAGGGAATCCAACACTTGCCTTCCCTCACGGATGTGCCTGCTTTTCAACATATCTGCCCTTCCAGATCAGCTCCACTAAAAGCTCCTTTGCTGCAGAGAACAAAGCACTTTGCTTAGGGAGTTCTGGACTGACTCCTACCCTCTTCATCTCCCTCCACAGAGATCCCCATAGGAGATCCTCATCCACTGCATTTGCCCAGATCCATCAAAACAGAGCTGCTCTGCAACAAGCTTTACTCATCCCACCAGCCAGACAAGTTGCCTGCAAAACAAGTCACAACTTTCTGGTACCAGGATAAATTAAAGTTGATTCTCTCCCCTGCTCCATGGAGCATGGTGTGAGAGAGGAAAGCACATACTGGAAGAGGGCTGACCAAATGCTGCTCCCCTGCTGCAAGCCTATTAAGCATCTATTGAGATATGAAGAAAAAGGAAAGATCTCTTTAGTACACCAAATTTTCACCCTGGAACAGGCAACCAACCAACCGTAACTCCACAGTGGAATTCATAGGGCATGAAACTCTCACAACGGCAGCAGAGGTATCCAGGTTGGGCTCAGCCCATCAACCCCACCAGACAGTACCACTCCCAGCGTTTCACAAGTCAAACCACCTCTTGCTTTTGACACAAGGAAGGAGTTTTGCTCCCAGCACACATTACCTAATTCCTCACACAATGTGAAAGTCAAAATACCTTTCTGTGTTTCCTGAAGAGCATGAAAATCGCATTCAAACTGGTATACATTTCTTCTTATCAAGCAAAGAGCTCTCTTCCATTCTGCAGCAGAGTACTCCAGAGACAGGAAAGCACCAAGAAGGAACAAACTTCACTGCAGACTCAACAGAGAAAGGAAGAAGAGACCTGTGGCAATACACACTGCAGAGGTGTCTCCTTTCTGCTCTGCTCTCTGTTCCTATGATCAAAGGAGACCTAGCTTTCCATCTTCAAGGAGGGCTGGATTTCGTCTGGAGTATGAGGAAGTGGCTGGGTATGTTTTGTGGGAGGGAAGTTTAGACACATCACTTCTAAGTTTCTTCTGCACCCAGGCAAATATTACATGCCATTTCAGGTCACAGAAGGAAGCTTGTAGCCTGTGACATTCTTCCCTTCTTACTGCACCACTTGTAACTGGGAGAGCAGTGCCACAGCCCACTGCTGATTTGGATGGGCACATCAGTGTTACCTGCTTTGTTGGTTATGCATAGCAAGACCCAGACTTTCCTACATCTTTCCAGAGCTGTGAACTCAGCAAAGAGTGCCACATAAATAAAAGGTAAGTCTGACCCCATAATGCCAACACAGGAGTTCTCTCACTTCCTTGGAGTCCGCAGACAGATCTCTACCAAGCTGTTTTCAGCTGTATACACAAAATAAAATGGACAGAGGCAAAGGCCAGGATGGAGGATCTACAAAACTGCTGCCTGCTCCAAGGCACACAAGAGTTAGATAACGATTCCTTGCTGGCCACATGGCAGGTTAGGCATGAGCAAAAAACTGAGTGGCTCATAGTAGGGTTATTTTCTGAGGCTCTGCAATGCAGATCTATGCTTTGGAGTAGACTCTAAAATAACATTGACTACAGCCATGCCACTAAACTACACATTTCTTCCTAGTCTTCAGTAGCCCTACATGTCTCCCATGCCCAACCCTCCAAATTACAAGTGCGATGTGCTCCAGACAAAGACTTGAGCACACAAGCTTCTATGGATGTAGAAGTGGCACAGCTTGTTTGCCAAATTGCAGTATTAAAAAAAGACAAACCACACATACATGCATGCTTCCTCAGACATGCGTACAACATTCCTCTGAGCCAATTCTCAAATTCCACAACCACTGCCTGAGTGCCAGACAAACTCGGGACCACCAGAAAAGTTCCAGTGTACACAAATTTGCTAATTCTAAGCACACTAATTCTAAGCACAGCTTATCATACTATCATATTTTGCTGAGGCCATTCTAATGTATCTACCTTGGCAACATCAAAACTGAGAGTGAGACTGCACGTCTGGGAATACAGACTGTGCCTTCTTGTGAGGAAAGCTGCATTCAGCAACAAGGCTGTTATACCAAAGGAGAACCATTTAATCTCTAGCAGTTTATTCTTTCAAGTGTTCCTATCCATTACTTCCTAATCTCACTCCTCCAGAAAACGTCTCAGAAGAACACATCTTTTCCTATTGCTTCTCACTACTCTCCCACTCTGACACAAAGTGACAACAGAGTTTATGGTGCTTTGCTGTGACAGGAGCATGGAAGCTGCTCCCATCTGTCAGGCTTCCACCTCCCTGATAACCATGGCTTGTCCCTTTCAGCAGCCAATTTTGCCATGCCCTGCCCACCTCTGTGAGCAGCACTCGCCCTCTTTGTGCCAAATATCTTTTTACAGGTCTGTAGGGTATGAGACTCATCCGGTCTCATCCATAGTCATTGTTCCCTTTGGGCCAATTTTTCTTCTCCGACTTCTTAAGATCCTGGTGACGTGTTATCGGGTGGAACAGCTTGAAGTAGCTAAAATGAAAGATTTAATTCCTCCCCAAAGACGAGCTGTATATGCACACCGCTGTACCCAAGGTGAAAGCCTTACCTCTTCTGAATTCTCTGCCCCACCATCCTTCCCGCTACTGCTGCTGCTGCTGCTGCTGCCAGGCTTTGTGGTGCTTTTGGTAGACTTTGGAGACTCCTGAAAGGATGAGAATGCATTCAGAGACAACTTCACCTTGTTCAGAATTTTAGCATCTCTCTGCAGAGTTCAGGTGTGTGCTGCCACAGACCACTGCTGCAGCACGCCCCGCTCCAGACATCCACTCCCTGCCCTTTTTCCGTGGGAAGGGCACCCTGAATGGCTCCCCTGGCAGCTGACGCCCAGGGCGAGGCCACGGACCCAAGCCCAGGAGCGATGCTGGCATCTCCCGCCCCGGTCACCGCAGGCTGACCCCGGCGGGGCACCTGCGGTTGACAGGGCCCCGTGCCCACCTAGCCCTTCCCCGGGGCGCGGCCCCATTGGAGATACGCGGTGCGAGGGCACCCATAGCCCCGGCCCGGCCGCACCGGGCGGCGGCAGAGGCGGATCCGGGCCCTCACCCCGCCGGCGGAGGGAGAAGCGGGGCCAGGACGCGGGTGCGGCCGTACCTCCCCCACCGGGAGCATCCCCGCGGCCGGCGGAGCGCGCAGGGCAGGGCGGGCCGGGCCGGGCTCGCACGGAGGCACCGCCGGCCGCCCCTCGCACCCT
>VZTF01003886.1:58994-115656 GCA_013397755.1 Cnemophilus loriae
CGGCGAGTGAGCGCGGCCCCGCTCCGCTGCCGCCGTCTCCACCGCCGCCGCTGTCGCCCCCGCCCCGGCATGAGGAAACGCAACGAGTCGGTCACGGTGGAACATGAGCGCGCCGCCGCCGCCGCCGCCGTGCCCGGGCCCCTCGACAAGGGCTGCAGCCTGAGGCGAAGCCTGCGCCTGCCTGCCTCCGCCGCCACTGAGGGCATGAAGCGACCGCTGGGCAGGTGAGCGCCGCCGTTCCTCCGCTGGGCTTTGTTATCTCCGTGTCACCGTCTGCCGGCTCCCAGCGGGGGCACCGGGAGCCTACCGGGGAGCGGGGCCGCAGCGGGACTGGGTTTTGCGAGCAGAGGGGAAGGGCCGCTGCCGCCGCCGCCCCTCGGCCGGGGAACCCGTGGGACGGACAGGTACGCGGGCCCGGGGTGTTCCCCACCTCAGCCTTGCTTCCGTGGCTTTCCCTGTATGCCGGGAGGGCGGGTACCGGCCCCACGGTGCCTCCAGTTCTCGGTGCAGAGAACTGTCTAGAGAGCGGGGCGGTAGCGGGACCGGCGGACCCAGCCCTGGCCGGCAAAGGATGGGAGGGTTTGGTGTTCGTACCTGGGCGCTGCTGCGTCCAGCCCCCTTTGGTACAGGCAGGCATTCTCCCGAAAAAAAATGGCTAGCACGGAATCCGTCCATCAGAGAGCATATGTGGAGCAGCAGGGCCCTGCAGGTAGGATGTCTGCGTTTTTGGAAGAAGCTGGTGGCTGTCGAAGTGATCTCTTTCCTTTAAATGAATCAGATTTAAGGGTCAGTAGGAGAAGCTGACATGCGTGACTCCGTTGGAAGGAGTTTAGCCGTGGCTTTTTGCCAGCTACGTTAACGTTTTAAACGTTTTGTGCATATTTATAATGGGGAAATGTTTGTGTACCTTTCTAAAAAGACTGTAACAATAGAAGGTGCTTATCACCTGGATCCTTCATCGTCCAAGGTTTTGGGGAGATGCAATACACGATGAAGACTTACCTCCCTGGCCCTCTGCAACTGCGAGTCAAGATACAACCTTTTAGTTTCACCTAAACCAGCTTGGTGGTGTTCTTTGTGTTTTGAAAGTGTGAAGAATATGTAATGATCAAAATAGCTGTATGGTTTGGGTAGCTGAAACCAAATTGCTGTGCTTCAGCAATACAGAAGCCAGATTTAAAAAAAAAAAACAAAAAAGGTTTTATGCTTATCAGTGCATTTCTAGTAAATGAGCTATTGTGGATGTTTCCCTGCTAAATTTTCTAAGATTTTTTCTGTTCTCGTGGACAAAATTAACATTTGAAAAGAGCTGTAGATACTTGTCATGTCCAAAGACAGAGGCTTTAAAATGCGATTTCTTTTATTGGGTAATAGCTATTTAATTTTGTGCCCTGGGGGTAAACCTTTGGGATGCTGTCACTGCTCTGTACATGTTATGACAAGCTTCTGGTAATTGAAAATGGCGGTGGGTTGATCTCTCAGTTTCCATGACTGTGCAGTGGATCAAACTGTGTCAGTGCTCTGCTTTTATAACATTTAAAAATTTGGCATATCTATCCTGTTTGTCCAAGTGGATGTCTTCTAGACCA
This sequence comes from Cnemophilus loriae, assembly GCA_013397755.1. NCBI lineage: Eukaryota > Metazoa > Chordata > Aves > Passeriformes > Corvidae > Cnemophilus > Cnemophilus loriae. The sequence continues at coordinate 60,584 of VZTF01003886.1, forward strand.
GTGGCACTCGAGTGATGGCTTGCTGGCTTCTTCAGCATTATGAATGGCACTCAGGTACCTTTTGCTCAGATGGAAATGCTCTGTTGGTGGTGAGCATTGAGCAAGCGCTAAGAGCACCAAGGGCAGGCTGTTGGCTTGGTCTGACGGGCAGGTGCTTTGTGGATACCAGACACAGCACAGCTGTAATGTGAGGGCCAAGCTAAAAATAGGGAAGGCACATCCTGTCTGCGAAAAATACTCTTGCATTTATTTCTCCATTTACCCATTTACACATTTGAAAATGGTCAGCAGGCAAGTTTTCCTCATTTTTCTCCATATTCAGCCTTTGAAGCACGTTTCAGAAATTCCTGAAGTCCTACATGGATTCTGGCTCTTCCTCCCCCTTTCTGCACCCCACCTCCCCCTGTCCTTTTTGGGTCAGGTACTGTATTCCACACAGCAGTGTTTCTCAAACCCGTGACATTGTAGGAAAACCTTGTTTGAAGCTCCCTTTTCCTTTTCCACATTTTAAAATATCTGTATTTCTGCAATTTTTTTTTCTTTCATGCTGTCCTGTATTGTCTGCCTTTCTTACCGACTTTCAGTGGACCTTCTCTCTCTTCCTCACCTTGTGAGCCTTCAGACAGTGGTTTGCAGGCCAAGTGTCTCTGTCTGCCGATACCTTCCAGCAGTTTTTTTTACAGGATAACAAATGCACTGCTGAACTGTGAATCTGAGTGTGCAGAAGGGGAGGTCCAGACAGAAGAAGGTTTGATGCCCAGAGATAAGGTTCTTGTCCAGGACAATCACCCTGAGTCAGGTCAGACAGCTCCATATCCCACCTTTGGTGGGCAGCAGGGAGTGTTTAAGGAGGAACATGAGAGTACATATACAGTGACCTCCCCTGGAGGGTTACCCTGGCTGTGGTCACTTATGTGGCCAACAAGTTGCTGTTAGACCATCTAGATCCTCGTATTTTCATATGCAAGGTCATGCTGTTATTGCAGCATTCCTTATACCGCTGGAAATAAAAGTAGTGTTTGATTGTTGTTTTCAATGGGTTACATCAGTTTTACTCCCCAGCTTGCCAAAGCTGTAAGGTAAAAATTAAGCTGCAAGGTTGCTGGGATGGTGGAGGTGGCATAATATCTGAAACTGGAGATTTGTACCATAGCAGGCTGTTCTTAGCATGCTCCTTGATGAAATAGTTAAAATCAACACTTGAATGATGTGTTAAATGGGAGGTGGGGCTGGCTGCACTTCATGCTGCTGTTCTTTAGCCTCTGCAGACTTGGGGAAGCAGCACATATGTTTGGCTTCATCGTGTGGGTTTCTGTCTCTTATTTGTAAATGATACAAGCCAGTGGCTAGAGAGGCAGACCAATCCCCAGCAGCATGGAGTGGCTGTGTGGTTCTGCAGCCAAGGGCTGATCATGTGGAATGTTCCATGGGTCAGGAGCACGGAGTGGGGAGGCTGCAGAGGCAGCTGTGTCTGGAACTGCAGCAGTGACCGGGAGACTGGAGCAGCAGCAGAGCTGGTGTGTGCCCTTCTCCAGCACAGCATTTCCTGCTCACATCCAGCTCCTCAGCAAAGGCTAAATAGCACCGTAAGTGATGTTTATGGAGTACAGTGCTGGCTTACCACCGGCAGCAGTTTGTTCTTGCAGCAGTATTTTTGAATTTTACCAGCACTGCGTTTGGCCCTCAGTTTTTGTTCAGTCATACCATCACAATGTGCTCATTCATCCAGGAGCTGAAACTCGTTCTAAAGAGGTGGCTATGCGTTTTGACTGGCAACTACTCTATTGCAAGAAGTGTGTGCATGTGCTTCTAAGTGTAATGGAGATGGATATCTGATAAATAAGATTTATGTGGCTTTGGCTAGTGCATACTGTAGTCAGTGTGGCTTTTCTTAAGTGGTTTACGACCAGAAATGAACAAATCTAGGTATTTCCATTTTCTTCCATAGATAGCAGTAAAATCTAATATGATGGTTACCTAAGCACTTCACAAGTTACTCCTTTAAAAGTGCGTGAATGATTTTTTTTTTTTTAAAGGAGCTGTTTTGTCTGAAGTTTTTAAATACAATAATGCAGTAAATAAAGAAGTAATATGCAGTGCTTGCCTTTCCTGGTATGTGTGTTTTGTGTGGATTCATCTAATATTTCCATTCATCTAATATTTCTGTTGTGAGGCATTTTCCAGGTGACAGTGTTGGAAGTGCTAGATGGATATTAATGTAGCATTGTGTTTTGGGTGCTTGCTGTGACTCATTTTTGTGGTCGGTGGCTGCGATGTTCTGAGGAAATGTGTTTGAGCAGCCGTAGATCTGGAAAACCTTTATATGGGAGTACAGAGAGTAAAGAAAATCAAATGAGCTTAATACTGGCATTAGATCCCAGAGCAAATTTTCCTATCTCATTTCTGTGGAACCCTGATCCTGGTGATAAAAGGTCACATTCATGTTACCCTTCACTTCTGTGACCTCATCGTTATCTGATCCTCATTTAATCCAAATCAATAGTCAGACTACAGATGTGAAGTACGAATTTTGCCATTCTCCAATTCTCCTACAAACACTTGTTTGCTACAAATGTTAAAATTTGTTTCTCTCTCCCCTCATGCTATGGAGCAGTGAAGTGCTTCAAATTCCATATATGTGGGCTGTGTTCCTTGATACTTTTGTTCTCTGCCTTGCTGGAGAAGCTGCTGTCCTTCAGGCTCCCTTCAGTTGTCCCTGGTACCTTTGCTCCGAAAGACCCCCGGCTGCTGGCACAAGTCCCTGCAAGGGGTGTTTTTGGGACCCTCCCACAAGCTGGATATTTTTGGACTGACACTACAATTTGGTGTAGTTTCGGTTCCACTGTAGTCACCTTTGTTCCTGTTTGTCTTGTGCAGCTTTCTCAGTGCTTTTTCATGAGGGGCAGAAGGTTGCCTTTACAGTACCGTTTCCTGGGTATTTTATGAAAATGCAGGGAGGTGCTGAAGGCAAGAGGCTGCGACAGCCTGCCCGTGTCTTCCCCTCTGATGCAGCTGAATTTTCCTGGGACAGTGAGTGCGCTCAGGCATGTCAAATGCGATGTGTGGTGACCCTTGGTGCCGTCCTGCCCCAGCAGCTGAAGTGCCTCATGCCTTCCCGTGTCTCTTTGGATTTGACCAGTGGTATCTTCCCTCTGACAGAAAACTTGGCCATCTCTGTTATCTGCCCCTGTGTCCTCTCAGTGCCCCATCCTTATATCTCTAGACCTAGCCCGCTTTCTCCTGAACTTTTTTAGAAGCATTTGCAGAGTCTTTTATGATTATTCCAGTCTGTTCCATTGTAGCAGAGATGACAGATACTTGAATTGTTCTCCTGCAAATTTCCATCATTTATTTAAGGTTTTTTTCCTCAAGTGAGTTTTGTGCTATTGTCTCTCTTAATTGCTGTCTTCAGGTTAAACCAGTTGCTTGTCAGTGCTTTCAAAAGAGGAAGGGGGCTGCCTGCATAGAGACATTTCATCAGTCATGCAGCTTTTTTCACCAATTCCACCTTCCTACTGGGTAACTGCCTCTATTTCAGTTGTTCTGGAGCGGAGTTCACAAAGGAGCTGTGAAATGGTTTCCAGTTGCTTGCCTGTTCTTTCTTTCATAGTAAATACAGGTTGAATCACAGCCTTCCCAATGGGTAAAATATGAAAAAGCAGTTTCCTTTGCATGAGGACTTTTTTTAGTGCGTGGGGCTCTTTTTTGTTTTTTTGTTGTTGGTTGTCTTGGATTTTTTTGCTTGGGTTTTTTTGTTGCAGTTCTCTTGAAGAGCATGCACAGTAATATTTTGCTCAGACACGTCAAAAATGGGATTGTGTAACTTTTTGCATGTGTATGTCTGCCTCCTGTTTTGTCCTGTTCATTGTCAGCCATTTTGGCATCTTATGGCTAGGGAATGCCTCTGAATTGCTCCCAGGTTACCAATATGGGGCATTAGGTATTTGTTCTCTGCAGCATCTTCCCAGTTTGTTCATCTTTTCCAGCCATTATAATTCTCTTTCCTTGTGCTCATCTTCTCCCCACTCTTTCTCAAAGACACACAAGTCATTCAGCAAAAATAGCAATATTCCCTGCAATGTGGGGAATTATTAGTTTTATTATTGTGGGTTTTTTTAATTTTGGATTTTTTTTTTTAGGATTTCAGGATTTGTGAAGCCATTGTGTTGACATGTAGCAGTTCTGTGCCTCAGTGTGTTACTGTTAAAGCCTGTCTTTTTTTCACCATTGACTTTGTGGGGTTTTTTGGTGTTAAGTAGGTGTGGTTTACTCTCTTCAGCATCCCTTGAGACTCATAGCATCCTCCTGCAGGTCTGTCTGTATGATCTAAAATTTCTTTCCTTGGATCCAGCATACCCATGAGCCTCTCTGGATTTTCTGTAATAGAGCACAGCATTTTTTGTGCTGCATCTGCTCTGTTGTGTCTTCTAGTCTTTGAGCAGTTTTCTCAAGTCCCCATGTTTCTCATGGAGACCTCTGCTTAGGCAGGAGTGTTCAGGTTGAAGAGAGTTTGCCCCTCTGGTTTTGTGTTGTTCTCCTTGAACTCCTGATTTCCTTGCAGTGCCATATTTCTGGCATCATACCTTCCCTTGGGTTCAGTTGCTCTGCTTTGATGGCTTATGTCTGAATTAGTAATTACAGTGGTATTGCTAATTGCTACTACTTTATAATACTTTCTGCTTGGGAGCTGTGTGAATTGACTCTGCTTGTTTGACTATACCTAAACTTCCCTTGGGTTCAGTGACTCCTGGGACCAACAGGGCTTCCAAGTGATCTCTGGAGTGAAGGTGCCTGTGGAGACCAGAGTCTTCTCAGCATTGTCATGTTCTTTTCTGTCCTTGCTGGAATGTGTTTGCTGAGCCAGAAATCAAGTTCTCTGCAGATGCAGTCACAGGTCATCGGAGAGGGTCTGTAGGTTTTCTCCAGGATGCAGTGTAGACGCGTTTCTTTTTGGTGAAAACAACATTGTGGTGTTTTCATTAAAACTAATGATGGTGGCATCATTTCCTGTCCAAAATCCCCTTTCTGCTGTATGTTCAAGAAACCTGGCGTACCCCAGCAGGACTTCTGCTGTATTTGAAGAGCACTGCCTGCTGAGTCTGGGCTCCTTTGAAAGAAGCAGTGGTGCCTGCTTAGGAGGCTGCAGCCAAGTTACTTTATCCTCCTAGGCCTGAAGGGCAGGTCAGATTATTTTGGTAATCATGTCAGGATGTGAAATTAGTGAATAGGCTTCTACAGCAATTCCCCTATAAAACATGGAGGTTTGTGAACTCGGTGGGTAGCTGTACTGTGTCATGTTGTTGGTGTTACAGCAGTGGCTGGCTTCTGACATCGGGAGTGAGTGACTGCAAGCAAGGAAGGTTTACTAAGGATGTAATGTGAGAGCACTATGTTAATGTAGCCGTGACTGAATCAGTACCACAAGAAGATTAAAAGAAAGTGCTTCAGCTGTATTAAAAGGGTAACAGGAGACCTAGGAGACTTTAAAGCCATTAGCCTGAGGTGGAGTCTGTGCAATTTAAATTGCAAGAGTTAATTTGAAATTCAGTGGAAGAAGATTTAACAGCTAAATATACATACTAATGAAAGTAGATCTGTCCTATGGAAGGACACTGTAAAATGTGACAGGTTTGTCAAGATTACAGCCTGGTTGATCAAAGTATCAGCAGTAAAATTGTTTTTCCAAAGTACTTGACTTTGTACTGTAGTTTATTTTATTGACATGGCTTACATTGCTAATGGAGAGCATATGATCTCTATTGAAAATTGGCTCAGTGGAGAGAGAAACAACTGGGGGATTACAATGGGATTGATGCTTGGGTTCAAAGGTGTGTGATTTTGTATATCAGCCATCCCAAGGATGAGCTGGTTATCAGTTACTATTGATAAAAGTGGGAAGAGGAGAGGGTTGATAAGGGTTGATGAATAGGGAAGTCAGCAGTTTGGAGCGGATGGCCGAATAGTGGGAAGGTCACCAGGGCACAAGTGTAGCTGGCAGGATGGGAGGGGAGAAGAGGGTAGGGGTTGTAACTGTGGGATGGGAATGGTGACAGAGTGTGAAGCTGTTCTAGGTAAGTCACCTCTGTAAGCTGTCATGTCCCTGAATATCCCTTACCCAGACAGTGAGGCTGCCATCTAGGCTGTGGACTTTTGCCTTGCTGGCACGCATCTCTTTCCTTCTCTCTCTCTCCCTCTCTCTCTCAGCAGTTGGTGAAACTAGTGCAACACTTGGCTTCAGAAATCTGCCTCTTTCTTATTGAAGGCAGTTTAAACTTTCAAGCAGAATTTCCTAATTTTAGACTCTATGAAAGTGCCTTGATCGTTCACTGAGCTAACAGGAACCATGACTATTTACTTTCCAAATCAAAGTGTTTATTTAACCCAGATTTATTTCAAGATTGTAACTCTTACTGAGAAATAGAGCAGTAGAAAAGATTGTTAGACTAGAAAATTGACTTCTAAAACACAAACACTTGAAAACATTGAAGATAAGTCCCACAGCTGCCCTTGTTCAAAATTATCTGTCCAATTTGTACCCGCTTAAAATGGTTGTTAATTCCTCTTGCAAAAGAGATTAGTGTTGAGTAATAAGAGACGTAAGGTCATGTGAAGCTTCATCTCCCTTTTTACTAAAGGTGTGCAGAATAAAGGATTTCATGTGACATAACTGAAGAAATACCCTCTTGGAAGGATACTCTTCAGTGGCATTGTGCAAGCTCAGAGCAGAGAACAGAAAATGCATTTGCCCTGTCCAGAGCCTGGTTTCGCTTCCCCTGGCAGTAAAGCTTCCCCTGGGGTGACTTTTCTGAGACAGAGGAGCCTACACAAATGAGGATGATGTAAACTGGAAACTTGGAGTCAGGGCTTCCAGGTTGCAGCATCCTTGCTTGTGGACCAAAGTGTGTTCAAGGTGAATAGATTTTAAGAGTTCTTGGCATCCTCCTGTCACTGTTTTCTCCCTTAAAGCAGTCCTATCTCACTTTTTGTAGTTTTGATTAGTTTCAGAGCAGCTTTAGGAAGCAGGAATAAAGCTGACGATACGAGTTTTATAGTGCTGAATGTGAAAACTGTGAACTGCACACAATCATTGGAAATAGCCTGTGTTTAGCTCTTGTTCTTGCAAATCCAGCAGAAGTGCAGTGACTGACCTTTGCTTTCAGTTTCTGATAGCTTTGTGCTGTCTGTTGTAAAGCGTTGTTTTCCCCTTTTGACTACCAGAGTAGGGACCACATTTCATTTTAAACTTTGGCAGGCTGATGTACAAGTGCTACTTAGTGCAGTTGGTCAGAGCATGGTGTTGATGACACCGAGGTTGTGGGTTCAATCCCTGTATGGGCTGTTTGTTCAAGAGTTGGACTCCATGATCCTGGTGGGCCCCTTCCAGCTTGGAATATTCTGTGGATCTGTTTTGTTTCCCTGCAGTTAAGTAGAAACTCCAATGCCTGCTTTTCACCTTGGAGTTTGTGTTTTCTGGGTTGGCTCTTCAAAGTTTCGTAGTGTTAGCAATGGCTTTGGTTTTAATTGTCGTTAATTTTTTTAAGCCTTTGTCATTTTGGAGTTCTTTCCTCCACAAGACGATAGCTAGAGCTAGAATCTCTGAATAAAGCACAGATGAACACAGGAACAGATTAAACTGTCTGGCTATATGCAAAGTGACCCCCTGTTCAAAGTATGTCAGGGCCAACAGCAGTTCTGGATCTGCTCATACATCTGTTCTTTAACTATGGGTGTTGTTTTATGGCCATGCACTGTTTGTTAAGCCTCCTTTTTTAAACGGGTCACAATTACGGAGGACACTGTGACTGCCAGCTGAATGTAACTGTGCTGGGCTGACAGTCAGCATATGTAATGTTTTGGCATTGTTTAATGTTCTTATTTGCTTGTATGCTTCCAGCGGGGAACAGTTGGTCTATTGTAATCAAAATGTATTGCTAACGATGTGTTCTGAATCTAAAAGGTGGCAGTATCACTGCTAACACAAAAACATTCTTTTTCTTCAGGCTTCTGAGAAGGAATGGCTTCTGATCTCTGCCAGCAAAAGTAGAGCTTTTTCAGCTGGGAAGTATAAGATGACCATTTTCCTGTATTTAAAAGGGAAAACGTCTACAATACACAAATGAATCTTTTGCTTAGGTGATTTAGACAAAAGCCAGAGCCACAGAGCCTGCTACTAGAGGTGATTCTCAGGCTGTATGGCTGTCTTGCAAGAACTGCTATGTGAAAAGATGATTTCATGCTTACAAAGTTGTGCTGCTTGGAAATACAGATCTGTTCCCTCACGTGTATCCACAAGAACAAAGAGTGAATCTGGATTCTTGTTCTTGCTGCAAGGTTGACACACGCATGCAAGTCTGTCAGGTTTACAGCGTGTTAACAAGTGATAGTTGGTGGTGGGGGAATTGGCTTGGCTGTACTGTGTGCTGCCTCAATTATTGCATGCATTCAGCAGGCAAGTGGCTTTAAATGCAGGTTAGGAGCTGTGGTGGAGTATTATGTGTCTGAACTAGTCCTGCTCTTGAACCTTTTCTTGTGCACCTTGTACTCCTCCCCGTGAAGGTGAGTGGGGTTGGGAGAAATGAACTTTCCTGCTTCAATAAAAACCAGACTTGGCTGGTCTCAAGCTTCTGTTTTGCACTTCCAGTGCTGTTTCAGTCTTTTGGTGTTTATGTTCTGTTTTTTCCTCTTTCATTAGCAGACAGCTAATGTGTTCTCCGGCTCATGGAATAGTGAGAGGGCTGTGCCTTTAGTATAAACCAGCTGTCAGCTGTGAAATGAGTAGAAAACTTAAGAATTCGGTAAACACTGAGGAGGGAGTGTACTTGCCACCGCAATTGTATCTCAATGCCAAGCCCGACTAAAATCTAATGTGGGTGACTTCAGATTTGATTAGTGTCAGCAGCATTGCTGGGGAGCTCTGGAGAAAGTATGTTCTTGGAATTTAAACAAGGGTTCGTACTGGAAAGGTTTTGGCACAAACTAAGCGGGTGTTGCAGAAGACGCATTCAGGAAAAGTCGACAACCTTAAAACTCTAATCCCCAAGCCTGCTCCTCTGTCCCAAGAGTCAATTGTTCAGTTGCCGAGGGTTTAATTATTCGTTGTTTGCTACATACTTAAAATGACGGTAGCATCTGCCTCTTCCTTTTTAAAATGTAGCTTTCATGTTAATCTTGTCACATACAGTTCACACTAATGCTAATACCAGTGTACCCAAGCATTGAGAAGTAACATAGTTGCTGCTTACACCATGCTGTCAGCATACATTTTAAATAAATTGGTGCTGTATTGCCAAATGTTCAGCCCATTCTTGTCTCCTGGTCTGTGAAACATGTAGACTTCATGCAATTGGAATGTAAGTTACCAAGACTGATGTTCCAAGCTCTCATCCTTCAAAGGATGTGCCAATGCGTAGTGATTTAATCAGGAAAGCTGTGTTATTACTACGTTTTAGGGTAGTCAGCTTAGACAGTGGTTGTGAAGAGGAGAGCCCAAGCTATGGTGTTGGGAAGGGATGGAGTGCTGATGGGGGAAAAGTTAGATGTCCCGTGTCCCTGTCCTGTTAAATGCTTGTGTGAGCCTTTCTCTCCCTTGCTTCATTTGTGCTGCTCTTTGCAAGCGTGTTCCGTGGACAAAGGCCCATACATTACCTGCAAGCTGCTCCATTATTTCTGCTCATTAATGCTGTACACTGACTTGCCTTTCCCTCCCTTCATGGGCTTGTTTTTGTTTTTTTCCTGCAGCGCTCCGAGTCCTGGCATAACCCTTGCTGGCATTTCAGTGTTATCGACAGACTGATCAGCAGTGCTTTCTTCTTACCCTGAATTCTGATGCCACATTTCCCCCCCTTGATGTACCAGGATCTTGATTCTTGCAGGTCCTACCCATGATCTTTCCTTCTTCTCCAAGCTGAAATGTGGTTATGAAGGTCTCAATAGCTGGAGCTTGATGGCCCCTCCTGAAAAACTCGATTAATTGAGATGCCTTCTTTTACTTTGCAGTTATATCTCTTGGAGAGACAGAGCTGAATTCTTGCAAATGACTGGCTAGATGGTTTCCTTCTTGCTGTTTACTGTTTTAAGTTAATGCTTAATCAGTTGATATTAATCAGAAGGAGGCCCAGAAGCAATCTGTGAGAGTCTGGGCTGTAAGAGGGGAACGAGGTAGTGAAGTGGGGGGGCTGTGGGGGAATTTGGGAGCTTAAAGTTTCAAGCTTCTCCTGCATTCAGGTAGCTGGAACAACACTGCCTGAAGCTTTTACCCCAGCCAAAAGGAGATGCTTTGTAGGCTTTGTGGAAATAGATAGTTTGCAATAAATCACATAGAGCTTTTCAAATGAACTGAGGTAAATTCTCTGACTGCAAGTGACGTGGGGGGATTTTTAAAGATGATAGAAGTCCAGAAGGCCTAACTGAAAGCACCATCAGTAGGCATTTGTTTGATGTTAGATGGGGCATTTTTAATGGAAAATAAGGGGTGAGGTGCTAAAAGTGCCGGTCAGCATATAGGCAAAATATTGTGCTTCTGTTTGTTGACATGCAGCACTTCTCTGGAGCTGTGTATGAAGCTTTCATGGTCTGTCTGTGATACTGTTATAAACAGAGAAATAAGTTAGTGCTTATGATAGCTTTCTGCTGTGCTTTAGACATACAACATCCTAATCAGCAAAAAAAAAAAAAAAATTCTATAATAGTAGCAAAGAAGAATAAATTTCAGTAGCCAGTGGTGTTTTTTATTGTTTGAACTGTTTGTTAGCATTTGGCAGGAAATTCAGAGTTTTATGGGTGTACTGACATCTTGTAATTTCTGGGTTTTGAGTTTTTTCCTCTGTTGGGACACCTTCACTTTCCGTCACTGATGGTGGTGGGTCTGTATAAAAAATAAGCTGTCACGTTAGTCTGAGTAACCTGAAGGTAGAGCTTGCATGTTTGAAAAGATTATCAAAAAACTCAGCTTGCTTTTCTTTTGTCTTTTTGGGTTTTTTTTTTTTTTAGTTAAAACCCATAGGCTTTAAATTTATTGCCTTTCCTCCATCTTATTAAGCCCATTATTCCTGTTAATTTGTCTTTTAATTAAAAGAGAAATAGCAGAACATCCCAAATTTTTACTTCTAGGTACAGTCAAACTGAGTAGGCTGGTGGGCACTGTGGAGTGCTGTAGCTTTTCCTGGGCTGGGTCTCTGCTGATGGAGGCTTGGATACCTTGCTTCATCCTAGTGTTTTTAAGGCAAATATTTAAGAAGGTTTGCTTAGTGTTTTAGTCACCTCTCTCTCCCACTTTTACATTGATGCAAATAGGAACATTTAGCAGCTTTAGCCAGATTTTGAGGTTTGGGTAGCTTTTTCTGTCTCTGCCTAGTGGGCAAATTATTATTCAGCTTTTGATGTATTCTGGTAGCCTTCTTTTTTTCTGTGAAAAATCCCTGTTCAGTGAGAAGGCAGCTAGTCTGATTTGTTGCATGAACCTGGCAAACTTTAGCCCATTCAGCTCAGCTCTGGGTCACCAGAGGGAGTTCACGAAGCGTGGGCTGTCGCAGTTTGCCGAGTGTTTGTGGGAGGAATTTAGCAGACAGCTGCTTAAGGTAGTGTGTCTTTTCTAGGATGAGGAGAAGGGGCTGGGTGACTTCTTGGGATCTCCTGTAGCCTCTTTGCTGTTCCTGTATCTGTGACATGACTAAAACAGTCTCTGACTTCAAATGTTTATTTTAAGTGGAGTGATGAACATTTTGGGTGCTGCAGTGATGGGAGCTGTAGGATCAGGTATGAATTTGCCTGTTGCATCTTCTGTATCTTTGATGACATAGAATAGTATTATACCTGGTATTAATTGACCGTTACTTCCAGACAACAGATCTAACCGCTCTTAATGTTAATGCTTGGGTTTATATACAGATGGATTTGTACTTGAATTATAGAAGCTGTCAAAGAATGAATAAGGTACCCAGACTTTCCTGCCTCGTCCCAATAGCTGAAAGATCAGGTTGTCTTTTGAAACATCAAAAAGCAAATCGTGTCTTTCACAGACATGGCATGTGTCAGTAACAATTTATTGCACTGCTAGATGCCTGAAAAACCGTGAAGTCCTTTATCCTTATAAAAATATGTTCTGCATGGCTCTGTGCAATAGAGTACCTTCGTTATTTTGAATAAGTGATACTTGTGTTTTAGCCCCAGCTGTCACATCACGCAGCTGCTTGGAATAATCACATTTTAAGACTAGGAGTTGTCTTCCTAAGGAATCCAGCGATTATTTAGGAAAACAAGCACCATCACTTTGACTATCCCTCCTTTCCTACTTCTTTCCCCAGTTGTATATGCTGATCCATGATGCCATATGGTCTGGAATATCCCTTTGGTCAGTTGGGGTCAGCTGTTCCAGCTGTGTCTCCTCCCATCTTCTTGTGCACCCCCAGTCTCCTTTCTGGTGGGATAGCGCTATACTGCACTTTAGTTTTTGAAAGGGAGACTAGAAAATTTCTTCAGAAAGAGCAAAGATTCAAGATTTTAAGGAACTTTTTGTAAGAGATGGCGAAGGAATCTAGTAGAGCTAATTTTCCTTTTATTTTCCAGATCTTTCCAAGAGCAAAAGTTTTCAGGAACTGATTGAAACTAATATTCTCTGAGAATGCAGATTACCGTGCAGTTTTTGTACATGACATTTTTAGTTGTTTTATGAAACAAGTTTTGGAGGGGGTGGAGGGGGGGAAGAAGAGCAATGCCTTTACACTTATGTCTTGTTTTCAGGATTGGGGTTTGACTTTTTTTTTTTAGATGTTTGCTTAATCCGTAGAATAGCAAGATGTGTTTGGGGGATTTGATTTTTCTCTTCCTGTTGTTTTTTTAGTGAACTCATCCTGTTAGAGGGATCTTAGTGCTGAAGGGAGGGATCAGTCACTCAGGTGCCAAGAGTTCTGGCAGATACTACTGTTTCCACTCACTTTCATGGATTCAGGGAAGATCCATTTTCAGGACTGGATGAATTTTCTATAATTTAACCTCCCTTTTCTCTATACAGTAGCTCCGGGGAAGCAGAATTAAGAGTTCGCTGCAGATTTCATTGAGAATTCTGTATAGCAGTGCCTGAAATAGCCCAGGATGAGTCATGTGGTTGCCTGTTTGCCCATGCAGGTTTGTTCCCTGTGCACAGAATCCAGGAGGGGGCAAACCCCTGGACTTGAGCATCTTTTCAGTTTGCATTGAACTGCTCATAAAGCAGATTTTGCAGCAAACCCGTAAAGAACTCATATTAATCTTGTAGTGGAAAATTACGTTATTGAGTGTTGCTGCTCAGGCTGTCCAAAAGTTGCTGGTACCAAGTCCAGATGGAGAGGAGAGACACTGCGTGTGAACTCAAATTCAGGAGCTGAGAGGCTGTCTCTGCATTCACACAGCTGAAACGCTGATAGGTTTCTCCCTTTTTCTTTTTTAGCTTTTTGACAAGGAACAAGTGGAATAAAATAAAAGCCTAATTGGATTGTGTGGCTTAGGTAGTGGAGGAAAAAGAGGTTGGATGATCCTTCAGGACCTGCAAGGAGAAGTCCTATGCAACACCACTGTCCAGGATTTCTACAGGAAAGGAAGATGAGTGCTCTTAAAGATCTACCTGGGGTAGAAACTATCTCTTGTTCAAAACAAGGCTAGCAAGGAAAGCTGGAAGGCTTGCCAGGGACCTGATGTGTGGACTATCCTGCCCTTTGCTTGGCTGCTGTATTGTTTCTGTGTGCCCCCATGTGCGTTTGAACTCTGTTGCAGTTTCCAAGTTGTAGAATAGGTTGTTTTGGGTACAACTCTGTTTACACCCAAGAAATCATCCCAGTCCTTTAAATGTCCTTTGGCCCTGTGAGGGCCTGTGATTTTTGTGAATCTTTTGCTCATGTCTTTACCTCCTCATTGTTATGCTCTTGATCTCTGTCTGAGGGAACGAATGTATTGGTTTTTTTAGAAAATATGTTTTCTGTTAGGAAAGTGGGGAGATGTGTTCTTGTTAAGCCATGTATTTCATTTTTTCCTCTACCACCCATAAAGTCACTTTTGTCACCTGGTGATCAGGAGGTACCTTGCGTGATCAAGGTCTTGGCTTTCCGCATCCTGTGCTCTGAAGTCCTGCTGGGAGAGCACTGCTGGTTTGCAGTTTGAAGAGCTGAGGACACGAGGGACACCAGAGCAAGCCAGAGTGGCAGCATTCACTGAACAAACAGAGCCTCGTACTCTGGTGTCTGTGGGCATTTTGTTCCACTGTTGCTCCAGGCAGATCACAAAGGCCACATGGGCTGTGGGTGCATTTGTCTATAGATCCTTCTGGGAGTGCAAGCACAGCCTGTGTGTGTTTCTGATAAATGTTGTCCTTGCTCTGCTGCAGCTCTGATGGGACCAGTCTTAGTGTCTTGTTTCACCCTTGGCCTGCCCTTTCACCCTGGTAGCACAGCTGATCAGGAGATGCTAATGGAAACACTCCTGGTGTAGAAATGATTCAGATAATCTGCAGGGGAAATTATTTTAATCTGAATCTGGATGCAGGAACATGCCACAGGATTGTGGTGATTGGGCACTGTTCACGAAACCTCCCAAGTTTGCTGGAGAGGAGAAACTGTCATGAGAGGACCCCCAGCTTCTCCTCGCCAGCCAGATGCTCCTGCTGTGCCCAAATGCAAAATGTGCTTGTTCTTGGTGAATGTAGGACCTTCATCCACGTGTAAGTTACCAGGAAAACCGTCTGTTTCTGATGTCACACTTCCGGGAAAGACTTCCTTCTGTCATACTTAAGTATGTCTGGCGAGGGAATGTACTTTGTCATGTTCACTTCATGAAACTGCGTGAAGCAAAAACTACTTTAAGTTTTGCCTGTGTTTGGACAGAACTCAGATGTTGGGCAAAAGCCTTTGGTAAATGCAGGGAGGAAAATGTGATATCGGGGATTTTGTTTTATTTTGGGCTGACTTGGGGTTGAGTGACCTGTGTTGTGTTTTTGTATTTTTGGGTTTTTTTAGATATTGCTTTTATTGTTCAAGGAAATCAATTTCTAGTATTCTTAAATATCTTCAGTTCGCAGCTGCTTATTTTCTACATCACTTGTATTTTCCAACTAAGACCTGCTGAGTTTTCTGGTGAAAAGGTGGTGACAAGAACGTTGCTTTTGCCTGAACACACCACAGTTTCGTTTTGCAGGGCACATATTTCCTGAAATAGCTTTTCTACCAAGCGAGATGAGTTTAATTTAGCTAAATTGCTCGCTGAAGATTTACCTGATAATTTCATGATGTCTGTACTTCAGCATGTATTCTTGGATTTATCAGGAGAGAAGCTGTCTGGTGGATAGAAGCTTTGCCCTGGTTACATTGTAAGTAGACATCTCCCTGGAGATGAGGTGTAAATGTCATGTTGCTGATTAGCATCCGACATGGGGCATGGGAGCAAAGAAAGGGATGCCTCAGTTCAGTCTCCGAAAAGGAGAAACTGGAATCATTCTTGAGCTCTGACAGTGTTACTTGGACAATGTCATCCTCAGTGTTTTCTGTTCCTGGTTCCAGCTTGTGGCTAGGCCATGAGGAATGCTTTGCCACCCAGATCTCTGAAGAGCCCGTGTTTTGATGTGCTCTGGTTGTGCCTGGAGGAGTTTAGACCTGTCTCCGTCATCTTCCTAAGCGAGTGGGGTTTTTATTCTGTAGAAGTGAAATCCTGGCATATGTAAAAGTCCTCTGGGAGAGGTCTTTTTGGCTGCAGCAGGATCTAGGCCCCATCCTGCCTGGCTGCTCACCTGCACTCTGGTTCTTAATGAGAAGGTGGTGATGACAGAGTGTCTTGGTTTAAGACAATTGAAGGCATGGACACTCCAAAATGAGTTACCTCCCCTTTTAGCTTTAACCACTCCCTTTTCTCCAATAAGGAGAGATGAATGTGAGTAGATCTAAGTGAAAAAATAACTAGACAAAATGTTTTAACAAAAATACACTCTTTTCTCATTGAAGAGAGCTAAGTGATATTCCAATTTCTCAGCAGTTAAATGTCAGCTACCCTTTAGTGATCTCCCTTTGTCTTCCATAAATCCATTCCACTATGAAAATAGGCGATAGATGCTGATGTAGGGGTGGCTGTGGAAAGCTGGTTTTAATCTGAGAGTAGGGAGCAATGATCAGCTGTGGTTAGCCCAAACAAAATGTTGCGTGGGTTTTTTTCCCCAAAGTGTTGTGGGCAGAGGCGTGTCTGTCTGAGGCTTTGGTACTTACTAATATTCTTCTAAAGCCCCTGTTTTGTACCATTTCCTCTGCCAGTCCTTTGCTGTTTCTGCTTTTCTTACTATAGAAACTGGGCTTGAGGTGTGGAAATGTCACTGGAAGCCTTGATGGAGTTCTTTACCTCTTCATGGTCAAATTTGCTGTGAGAAGTATAAAAATCTGTTGAACCTTTCAATGTGGACTTGTCGGAGCCACAGCTGGGTGACAGTGTCTTAGTAATATATTTTTTCCCCCTCTTGGAAAATGACTGTTGCTTTTGTTTGTGAAGGAAAGGGCTTTAATTTTGATAGTACATGTTTCTGAAGTCCAGAATGTGGTTCCAGGGTGAGAGGAGGCAGACAGGCACTTGCAGGCAGGTAGTAGTGTGGTGAAGGCAGGTTTTGGATGCATAAGAGGATAGCCTATTCCTGGTGAGCACCTTAGCAATCATGCCAAAAACTGAGTGGGGGAGATTGGAATGTCTCCTTTTTTGCTGTGTTGGAAAACTGTTCCTGAGAGTCTTGGCTTTTGAACTAGAAAAGCTATTGAGATTTTGAGAATTCTGGTGCATGATTAAACTATTTCCATCCCAGTTCTGTGTGTACACTCATTTTTCTTGTACAAATGTGTAAAAAAGAGGTCTTTAGGCTCTTTATTTGACAATTTCAAATAGTTAACAGTGGCTAAACCCTCTTAGCACTAGTGTAGAGCAAGTTCAGTGTGTCAGCTCCAAGAACTGCCAAATGGGAGACTAATAACTTCATGCCTTTTGGAAAAATTGTTCTCTGATTTCAGCTGCCTGCAGTTCCCAATACTAAGAACTGTTTGCTCACTGGCGTGGAACATGATTCTTGCTCAAGACTGTCTGCTGAAAAGCAGCAGAAATTCTGTTGCCTGAAGGCTTCCCATGGATTTTAGTTCTTGATTGCAGGGCTGGTTGAGAAACCTCAGTGCACATGAAATGTTGGTCAACTAAATCATTGCAAGTACTCCTTTATGTAAACATATGTGCATATATAGACATACATATGAGTGTGTATTTGGTAGTTAGTCTGAAACAATAACGGGAATTTTGAGATACATTGCTTAACTAGCTGCTGCATGTTACTTGAATTTTTTTTTTTTTTTNAGCTTATTCTTCCTAATCAGAATACTTGAGAGAAAATAAAGTGTTTGGGCAATTGTTCTGAACTTATTCTGGAATCACAGACAATAATGCTGCAGATTATGAAATTTATTATGTTTTATAACTTAGAAAGGTTTGCTTTCCAGGGCATTGAGAGGTATGAACCCTTTTAGCTGGACAAGGCAGAGTGTCTGCTCCAGTCCATACGATCTCAGGTGTAACTTTATCAGTCTCATTACACATAGTTCCTCAAAATATGTGAAAATCTAACCAAACAAAATCTGATAGTGATCTAAATGTGAAGTACAGTCAGGCTGCTTTTTGGAGATGAACATGTGATATGCATTCTAGAGGTTCTGAAATCTGTTAAGTCAGCAGGGAAAAAAAGCTCTTGTTACAGAGTCTTTTAAAATGTAATCAGTAGGGAGTTTCTATTCCCTTTTTCTAAGCTGCATGTCATCAGCTGGTATTTTGGCTACTTCTGCTTCTCTCAAACAACTGAGGCTACACAAACTGTTTGAAATTAGGTTTTGTTTAAAGTGTAAATGACCAGATTTTCGAAAACACCAAGCACGCAGATTGTTGTGAAAATTGCTCCATAAAAATTCTGCTGTATTCAGCTCTTTCTATTTCTTTTTTTTCTTTTATACAGGCGATATGGATTATGGTTTCGATTGAGGAAGTTAATACTGTGGTTGCTGGGAGTGTACATAGCCATCCCATTTCTAGTAAAACTTTGCCCTGCTATTCAGGCAAAGCTGGTCTTCCTAAACTTTGGTAAGTGACTCAGTCTGTTGAGTGGGTGGGGGCACAAGGGGAAGAGTGTCTTTGTCTTTAGTTTGTTGGGCTTCACTTTCACCTTGCATGTGAACAGCTTGTGAAGGACGTGAACTTTCACAGGTTGTAAACTTCCCCAGACTGTGGTTTGGAAAGCATTCTCTGTGGCCCTGGTGGTTGTTGTAGCATGTCTTTACATAAAGAGAGTGACCAAACTGAAGGCAGTTTTCAGCCAAAAGAGTTATCCTTCAGGAAAACTGTGCAATATGTCAGATGCATTTTCCTGAAGCATTCAACACAGTTGCATGAATAGACAGCAAGCAAATAAAATTGAATCCAGCAATCTAAATTTGCATTTAAATGTCACTTACTTTTCAAAACTTCGTTACAAAACATATCTTCCACTGATTGTAGAAGCTAGAAGGACAAACTATGGATACGTTGTTTTTCTATAACTTGTTATATAAAAATACATAACAAGTAATAATATATATATGTATGTTATATAACTTGTTTTGATTGCATGCTTTGCATGTTCTCACACCTTGGATTATGTTTGCTGTGAAGTGTGCACATGTGCGGGGCAGCTCTTGTGCTTTGATTGTCAGAACTGACAGCTGGGTAACCTGAATAGAGCAGGTTTCAGTGATTTTAATTTGCTTTCGCAGAGCTTCGTTAGGTCTCCCTGGAGTTCCTGCCTCTGTTCATTCCCAAGTGACCAAAATAATTGTCCTGCAGCATATTCTTGTTGCTGTGTCTGCCAGGTTTCCTCAGTATGGTCTATACCATATTTAGAGTCAGGACAGAGGTTTCTAGGGAAATTGTCCAGAAACCTGCCCTGGGGGTGGACGATCATGAGCAGCATGGAGAGTGGGAGAAAATGGGCCAGCTTTTGAAGGAATATTTTGCTCCAGTGGTTTTGGAAGTTCACCCCTGAACAAATACAAGACCTTGGTAAAGTGGCAGAATATTTGGAGTAAAATTGCTGTGGCAGTTCCAAAGAGTGGGAAGTTGCTGCAATGTGTTGGGCCCTGGCTGCTAATTATCAGTCACTGCTCATTACTGGACAGCACCCTCAGGGGAAGGGGAAGGAAAGCAGAGCAGCAGGCACTGTGGCCACTCAAACTGCAGCTGAACCAGAAAGACAACCTGTGCCAGGAGCAGTCGGCCCTGTACGGAACAAGAAATCCAAGACCAAATCAGTTTGCGTAGTGAGTGATGAAGAGGAAGCAGGACCCTCACCACCAGAGGAAGAGGCAGGGCCAGAGATAATCACCCGATCTCTACCCTCAGGTGAGCTATGAGGTGAGTCCATGGTTACCTGGCTGCTCCAAGGAAGTCAAGCAATTAGGGTCCCTGTCCCAGGATGCAAGCATTGATAAGGGATTGGGAAAAGACCAGAAACTCTCAGGCTCTGGAAGTGGCTCCTGTCAAGCATGAGGGAAAGACATCTTTGCAAGGATGACCTTCTAGTGCACCGAGACAAGTGGAACACCGTGGAGCAAGGTATCCAGTACCTGAGAGAACCAGCTGTGCTGGAGGTGATCTATAAGGATTCAAAGGAGGAGCAGTCCCCTGTAAACCCAGATGACATCCAGTGTGCACAAACCTTGTGTTGGAAGTTCCTGTGGAGCATGCCGGTGTCATGTGTCAGCTCATTGGCAGTGATGTCGTGGAGAGGAGGAGAACAAAAAGTGGACAGTTTGGTTACCAAACTCCGGCTGTATGAAGAAACCATCTCCTCCCTGGTATGGGCCTGCGTCTCATCCGTGGAAAGACTGTCCAAGGAATTAAAAAATTTAAATTAAAGAAGGAATTTAAGAGGACCAAATTAAAGAGGACTACCAGCAATTCAAGGAGGAAATGTCTCATGTCCTGCCAATACAGACCAGAGTCTCTGCTATTGGGAGCAGGCGCTTCCCTGCTCAAGAGAGGGTTCACACCACGAGGCACCCTGTGGTTTGACCTGCATGGTGGTAAAATGTCTGTGGTGCCACCATAATACAATTTTCTTCATTCATTCCTGGAACTGCCTGCCCCAGGGGTGGAAGCATAGTCCCATGATTTGCCATGGACTGATCCAGGCTGCGCTGGAAAAGGTTGAGGCTCCAGAACACTTACAGTATATTGATGACATCATCATTTGGGGCAATACGGCAGAGGAAGTTTTTTTGAAAAGGGAGAAAATAATCCAGATCCTGCTGAAGGCTAGCTTTGCCACAAAACAAAGTAAGGTCCAGGAAAATTCAGTTTTTAAGAGTAAAATGGCAAGATGGATGTCGTCAGATTCCAATGGACATGGTCAGCAGAATAGCAGCCATGTCCCCACTGACCAGCAAGGAGGAAACACAGCTTTCCTAGGTGCTGTGGGTTTTTGGAGGGTGCACATCCCAGAGTACAGCCAGACTGTAAGCCCTCTCTATCTTGTGACACGGAAGAAGAATGATTCCAACTGGGGCCCTGAACAACAGGAAACCTTTGAACAGATCAAACAGGAGACTGCCCACGCAGTAACCCTTGGGCCAGCCAGGACAGGACAGGATGTAAAAAATGTGCTCTGCAGCTGGGGAGAATGGTCCTTCCTGGAGTCTCTGGTGAAAGGTACCTGAAGAGACTTGAGGGCAAACCCTGGGCCTCTGGAGCTGGGGATACAAAGGATCCACGGCCTGAATTTCTGGCTGATGTTAAACCACCACAAAGGCACAGAGAAGTTGCATAATTTTCCCAGAGCCCTGCTAGAAGTGACTTGTGTGCCTGTCCAGACCTCGACTGCAGAACTTGCCATCCTCTTGGAGGATCTGCTGCCCTGGTGGGACCCAGCAGGTCTCTGGTGCCATGCATGGCTTGTCTGGGACTCTTCCATATGCTTTTGCGTAAGAGCAGACAGACTTGCACAGGTAAAGATTTGCAGTCTGAGGGTCCAGATTTGTCAGGTTAACATCAGATGTTGTCTGCTTTGGTTTTTATGTTTGTGTAAAGTTTAATGTTCTTTTAGAGGGTAAGTGAAGTGGGATTTGACTGTCACCATTATCAGTGTTTCCTTTTGTGTCAATAGCACAAAAGCTTTGGTATGTTAATTGCTATACCACTAAATCTCAACGAGACAGACTTCCTGGTTCTGCTGTAGTGGAGCCCTGTTTTATAGGAAAAGCCTGAATCCAAGTCAGCTAACTCACCCCATTGATGCAGCAGAGATTTATAAAGCAGACTGGACAGAGATGGTTAGATGTTTGCCAAAGGAAGCTTTGTCTGTCTTCCCCACTTTCTCTTAATTTCAGCCCGTTCCCTAGTTTTTTGGGTTTTTTTTGGTGGTTGCTTGTGTCTTCTTACCTTGCTCTCTTTGCTGTTCATGTTTTAAATCACAGCTGTAGCCAATTCATCCTTCTACACGAAAAGGTCTTCCCAGCACAGTGGACCGGTTTGTACAACTCTCCAGTGCCTTGGTTAAGCAGTTTTGTAAGAGAATAAAGGTAAAAATTAAAATTAAAACGTTTCTTTTTAATTTTTTTTTTATTTCAGTGAGGGTCCCATATTTCATTGACTTGAAAAGACCACAGGATCAAGGTTTAAACCACACCTGTAATTATTACTTGCAGCCGGAGGAGGATGTAACCATTGGAGTCTGGTAAGGAATCCAGTTCTGTGCAGTATGTGCCATGCATCTGTATCCTTCTTTTTGTTCTCGGTGTTGCCTATTCAGTCTTTTTGCTGTGCATGCTCTCATTTGTGGATGTTTGTATTTTCCTCTGCCAAGTGACTGAGCTCATGTTGAAAAGTATGCAAATCTCTGGGGCTCATCTGAGCTTGGATCAGTAAGGCACAAAACACAGTCAGACAGCCTGTGCATTCAGAGAAACATCAAAATTTGGAATCATAAATGTTACAGGTCTGCATCAGCACAAAGATCCTGCCTCCAGATCAGACCAGACCCAAGGAGTTAGACGTTTGTCATTCAACTCTGATTCATATTTTGTTTTGCAAAATACATGTGGGGGAAGATAGGAAAACAGATCAAAGTGTTCAGAGTAGGAGGAAGAAAATTCAGTGCATAAAACATATGTAAGATTTGGAGAGTGGGTGAGAACGGAACACACAGTTTACTCTCTTAACAAAACAAGTGATGGTGTCAGAGCTCATTTGTCATTTCTTTCTCACAGAGGTGGTTTTCTGGTCTCAGGTAGGGACAATTCATTTTAGCTCCTTGTTACCCAGGATTGTGTCAGGTATGGAGGGAAGGGCGTGTTCCCTTAATATGGCCAGTGATGTCAGTCTGTGAAGTGCAGGATTCAGAGTTTTCAGCTGTGTGTGTAACTTGGATGTGTCCTTTAATGCAGTAGAGGTTTTCTCTTCACAGGGTGCATAACCTTTAAATGAGATAGAGATATTCTTATAATTATCATTAAGACAGCTTCTTTCCTTTGAGTAAATTTTATGAAAGATATGTTTAGAAACTTGAAAACTTCAGTCTTTCCAGGATAGGCTGATAAATAGTGGTTTGATTCTTCACTTGGACAATTAAAATTCTACCTGCTAAGCTGTTAAATAAGTTTTTATTGCAGTCTTGAGATTAGTATTTTGTTTCCCCTGCAAGTGTACTATGTATTTTTGCTAAAACACTTCCAGCTTGTGATGGCAATTCCGAGGCTGTCATTTGTCTTGATTATTTATGGGAGGCTTTCACAAAAGTTTGAAACCTTGCTTTTAAAAGCCAGTGCAAGGTCTTGTGTTTGGTATACTTGTGAAACAAAGTCCTCAGTCTGCTTTGTTCGTAAGTTTGCAAAAGTCTTGGGGCAGAACAGTTGAAGAATTTTTGAGCCTCACAGTTACTGAGGGTTTTTACCTCTTCAAGACCTTGGTGTCTGCTGGCTGCGTGCAAGCAAGTAGACTTTTTACATTGCTTTCCCCCTGTTAGTTTGTCCTCTGAGCTTTACATCTGGGGAGCATTGGTGTGGTAGCTGAAGTTGGTCTGCCTTTTGGGGAAAAAGGCATGTGAGTACTTAAGTTACTTCTGATGGCTGGAAGCCAGCCCCCTTCTCAGCAACTGAGATGGTTATGGGCATTGTACTTGGTTTGTGTTTGTATTCTAATTATCCAGTTTAATTGCCTATCTTCTGTTTAGTCTGTCATTCCTCTTCCTGTTCCACCAGTATTGAATTCTTTCTAGCAGGCCACCTAGGTCCGTTATCTAGAGAGGAACAGCTGTGAGTTGAAAATTCATGGCTCTTGTAGGTTGTAACCTTTTCAGCTAAAATGTTGCACCTTCAAGAACCTTGTGCCTGAAAACAAAACGCATGATCTTCTCCTCAGACTCTGGGCCCTTCCTTTTCCTCAGACTGGCTGTGGAGTCAGATATGCCTCTTAATCACTGAACATTCTTTCCAAGCCCAACTGCCTTTGGTTATTCTGAACATCTGCTGACCTAGTGGTGAATCTTGTTTATGCTATATGTTAATGGAAGTAATTAAGTGCCATAAAAGCTGAGGAATTGTGAGCAGCAGGAAGATCAGTAACTGTGCCTTTGAAGTTTGATGCCTTGCACAGCCCTAAGTTTTGAAGGCAGTGGTGATGGAGGTGAAAATGTAGAAATAACTGTAGCCCCTGCCTTTTCAATTTGGCCATTTGTCAGCTAATCAGGACAGTTTTATGAAAAGTGTGTGTGAGGTGTGTAATCCTCAGTGAAGGAGTTGATCAGAAAATCTCAGAATTCAAGTGGCAGACACTTCAGTGTTGAGTAGCAGCAGGACTGTGTAAATTTTCCCTCTGTACACAGGCACACGGTCCCTGCAGCCTTATGGAAGAATGCCCGAGGGAAGGACCAGCTGTGGTTTGAAGAGGCTTTGGGCTCCAGCCATCCTGTAATCCTTTACCTGCACGGCAATGCGGGAACAAGGTGAGGCACAAAACACTGATGGCTTTGTTTCAGGATGTGCTTTCCTGGCTTGTCACAGCTTCAGCATGCTACGAATGATGGAGAAAAACTCCTTAGGGCCTGTAGTGATAGGACAAGGGATAATGGTTTTGAACTAAAAGAGGGTCGATTTAGATCAGATATGAGGAAGAAATTGTTTAGAGTGAGAGTGGTGGTCAAACACTGGAACAGGTTGCCCAGAGAGGTGGTAGATGCCCCATCTCTGGAAACATTCAAGGTCAGGCTGGATGGGGCTCTGAGCAAACTGACCTAGTTGAAGATGTTCCTGCTCGTTGCAGGGGATTTGGACTAGATGGCCTTTGAAGGTATCTTCCAACTCAAACTATTCTATGATTAAAACAAAAATAAAATCTAAAATCAGCTTCGTGCTGCTCCTTTTAAAAGAAGGCACATATGTTTTATGGAATGATCCCTCTCCATTTATTGAATGTGGGAATAGATTTATTGCGGTTATCAGAGATATCTGATCTGGTTTACCTTGTATCCTCTCCTGGAAGCCAGGAGGCTGTGACCCTTCCTAAATCAGGTAATGAGAAGTACTTCTTTTCAGTATAGTAGTCTCTGAATTGAGACATGGGATGGTATTAGTGCCTCTGTATGTGTGACTCACAGGCATTAAATAAACCTTCCAGTTCCTTTTGTGAGTTTATTTTCAGTAGTTAACACGTTCTGAGGAAGGAAAATCAGAAGGAAAGAGGAAGGTCATGTGCTGATCTCGTTTCATTATTGCATCTGTCCAGGACATTTGTCTGAACCAGGAGCACTTCTAAAATTTGTAATTTTATAATTGAATGTGTATTGGCTAAAGTAGTAGGTTAGTTCTCTGTACTTTGTTGCTGGATGCTAAAAATCATTAATGCAGTGTGAAGATATTTCTCAGGATCCTGTTCTTCCTGCCACCTCTTCACATGTTACAGTGCTTTTGTTCCTTTATTAGAACATGATTTTTTCTCTTAAAAATATGCATTTCACAAAGGAGTATCAACCCCCTTCTGAATTTTGAGTGCCAGTTCTTGGGCATGTTTTTTCTTGATTGCATGTTCTTTTGAAGCTGATGTCTGCTCACAGATACTCTGCAAGAGCAGAAACATTGCAGGAAAACAAGTTCCATGATGTGAAGTAAAGAAATTGTTTTAGTTGTGCTGGTAGTGAAGTTTTGCTGGCCTCTACATCACAAGAACATTTTTCACCCAAATTCTTATCTCAGCAGTGTGCTTTTCTTGGTACAAGGGCATGGTGTGGAAGATATGTGCTGCGACCCAGGAAATGCATGAACAGATGGTTTTTTTGCAAACTGCCCTTGCCTTCTTGTGCTGATGCATTGCAAGGTTTAATCAAATTGTAGCATTGTTTTTCAAATACTTCTCCGCTTTTTTTTTCTTTTTTTTGCCTTTATTGGGTGTAGCAAATGATACTAAGGGAAGCTATTCTGCAGCTTAATGGTGGCCATTTGGGGCCAGTATCTCTGCTGTGTGCATATTGACTAGATTTCCTTCTCAACTCCCCCAAGTGCTACTGAGATAAAGGACTGAACTAGGGATCAGTTACGTATTTCACATTTCACTCTGTGCACTGGAGGAGCTGGAGGTGTCTTGGCTTTGCCATGTCAGATTTAATGTGTGTCGCTGTATGTTTGTTTCTGTGCTGCACATTCAGTCGCTTGTCCAAGGGCTGCTTTACTGCTGCAGGCTGCATTAACCATGGGTAAAAGGCACTGCCTTGGCTTCCTGGTTTGACTTGAGTGATCTGGGGCTGAGGCAAAAATGTTATGTGTACTTGATTCCCCTTAGAAAAAATTCCTCTCTTACACTTCAAGGAAAGCACGAAAAAGCACAAATGTGTGCATGTGAAAGGTGACTTTTCAAGCAAGTGGATCATCATGTTCAGGCTTGTATGATTCAAAACGACTTACGAGCAACCCCTTGCATTTTGCCCTGGGTGTTTTTGACTGCATTAGGTATTTTGTAGCACAGTTGGAGCTGACAGCTTTTGGCTGGCGAGTGCATGTGTTCTTAGAGGGAGATTTGGCATTTTGGTTTAGAGGCTGCACTGACTAAGCCAGTCATAGTATGAAAATTTTAGGGTTTTCATGAGTGCAAGAGTACATTTACTCTAATACCAATACTAGACTAAAGTTTGAGTATGGATTAGCCATGTCATGTTGTGCATGTATTTTAAGGTATGTAATGGCACATTCATATTCCTTTCCATTGTCTAGATTTCAATTTATATGTATAAACCCCCCATACATTAAGCAGATTCTTCCCCTGGACTTATTTACAGTGTTGAGCTCTGCTTTTCTCTTTTCACTTTTTTTTCACATGTCTTTTCTTTCCCTGAGCTTGGAGCCGGGTTAGAAAATCTAAGGGCCACCTGCTTGGCTTAATGTCATGATTTCTGCTGGGAGCATCACATTTTGGAGAGTCAAGGCTACTGGCTGGGGCAGCACTTGTGGCAAGAGCTCAGGGTATGCAGAGCCAAAAGGAACAGGCTGTTCTGGATATATTACAGGCTTCGGAAAAGGCAGATAGCAGGGTGGGTTGAAAAGTTCATTTTTACCTGCTGTGAGGCAAGATTTACATGGAGAAGTTGACTTCAAAATTATGTCCTGCATAGCTCAACAAAGCGTGTCTGTCTCCTTGAAGCCTGTGACAAAGCAGTTATGGTGTTTCTTATGTTTGGCATGTTTTTGTTAGATTGCTTGAGGCAATTGGTAAATATGTTTCTGGAAACTTCCATGCTCACATGTGGTTGTTTTGGGGGTTTTTTGTGTTTGTTTCTATTTGTTTGGTTGGTTTGTTTTATGTTTTTCTTTTTTTTTCCCTCTCCTTTTCTCTTCATCAATCACTCTTGCCAGAGGAGGGGATCACCGGGTGGAGCTTTACAAGGTAAGTGGCCGCCTGTGTTGTCCAAACAGTTACATTAACACATCAGGTGTGCACAGAGTTGAGAAGACTGCTCAAACAGCCTGCTGCCAACAGGCACAGCCCTTGGGGCTCTCAGTGTCCTTTAAATTGGATGGAAGAAGGGATCTTGTATGCTGTGAGCACACTTCTCCATCTTCAAAGATGTTTGAAAGGTCTTTTATTTGCTGTTGTTAAAACTGCCAGCTCCAGCTGAGCTAACCAACACAGTTTCTGCAAAAAATCAAAAGTTTTATTTAATTACAGCCCCAATTTGATTGATTAACTTAGTGTACTAATTTAAGTTACCATTTAAGGGTATTCAGCCTGGATTTCCCCTTTACTCATGGCACAGTGCATTTGTATGAGTGGTGCTTTCTCAAGTGCAGAAGGTTTTGTAGAAAATTTCCAATTAATTTCCCAGGTGTAGCACTATGGTGTGAGTTATGTGAGAACACAGTTGCTTTGAGTGTTTTGTCTAATGATTTTTGGGGTAATTTATTTTATTAAACTCTCTTCTGGCTGAAATTCTCACACACAGTTTCTTGGTCTCATATGTGTTTCTAAAAGAGCCATAGTTGTTTTTGCTGATTCATTTCAGAGAGGTCTGAGTCTGTTCTTCTTTTTATTTGTGTCAGTGTTGGCACTCATAAAGCTTTATTGCAATGCAATGCAAGATCCCCTGCTGCAAAGTCTTTTAAATTCAGATTGCTTAGAAAATACTGTTTAGCAACCCCGATGAGGCAGGTGATACTTCATTTCCTTTAAGAAAAAAAAAGATGAGCTAAGTTGCAGAAAATTGATTGAGGAGACTGTCACGTATGGTGATCTGTTTTGTCATTTTTCTGGGAACCAGCCTGTGCTGCGATGCGTTTTGTGCTGGCCAAGACAGGCAGAGGAGTTGGTTTTGATTTTGATGGACAAGAGTAGCAGTGCTTCAGAATACTCACAGACTTGGTGTGTTTCTGTGTGTACATATCCAGAGAACACAGTTTACCAAAACCCAAGGTTTCTGGTCTGGTATTCTTTGCTTCTGAGACCATCCAGGCAAGCTGCTTAGTTTGTATTTTTTCAGTCAGTGTGAACACACACATGGGCTTAGCAGAACCACTCCAGAAACTCCAGGTTTGTGTTTATTCCAGCAGAATGAAACAGTTTGGGATGCTGTCCTTTTTGCTGGTGCTTTTAATAGGCCTTCAATGCAGCCAACACATAGCAAACATGTATAGAAGATTGGTGAACTCTCAACAGATAAAATAATTTTTAATGGCCTGGAAAAGGTGAGATTGTATATGATATGTTAGCAGTAAAATCACATTGTAAAGCTAAAAACCAAACTTTGTAGGAAGAAGCTTCGTCTTCTGCATGTCCAGTCTGGGAATCCAGTGTGCAAGTGGACATATAAAAATGTCATAAAGTGATTTCATTGGAAACAGCTGTCCTGCAGCACCTAATTTGTTAACAGTATTTTACCTGGTTATTCTGCTGTTATGTAGGCTGCAGTGGTGTTGTATGTACAACACAACTACACCTCTGTGCTGTTGGCATAACTTGTAATTTGCAAGAGGATGTTGAAGAAACAGTAACTTGTGGATGTATATCCCAGAGTGGAACTATGGCGTATTTAATGCCTGTGCTCTAAAGGGCATTTGCCCTGGAAGTGCACACAGGGTGGATCTTGTCACCTCCAGTGGAAACACTTGGAAGGATTTAGAGCCCAAGAAAGAGGAACAGGAATTGCTTGAAGAGACCTGAATAGCAAAAAGCAGAGGAGCTTTGAGTGACTTTGAAGTTGTTGCAGTTGCATCTGCTAGTAGAAATTCCAAACAATTTATAGGGTTTAAATGGCATTAAAAACACAGTCAAGTGCTGCAAGGGTGAGCATGATGTCGTGTGTTGTTCTCAAGGGGGTGCCAGCAAGCAGTGGGGCAAACTGATACGTGAAGTTACTGTCTTTGCATCTTCAGGCCACCACTTACGTTCTAGTGGGACAATGGAAGTGCTCTCTCCCTTTCCAGTCAGGTGCCAGTTGTCTGTGTAAGCTCCACTTGATACTGTGTGCCCCAAAGTGGTTGTGAAATGTTTAATTGTTTATAGGTCTGCCCAATACATGTAATTTCTTAAAACTGTGCTACAAGTAATGCTCAGCTGACAGGAGGAATTTCATTTGTAGACTACAATAGTCTCAGTACCACTAGAAATGGTGTTGGTTTTATATTTCCTCTTTAGAGTATAGCATAATAGTAATATTGGTTTTTTAAAAATCATGTATCATACATAGCCCACAAGAGGAACATTTTAATCCTTTTGTAACTTCTTGTTGATTTTTGTCTACCACAGAGCTGTTAGGTTCGTATCAAGCAATGGTAGCTTGGAATGCTTGTATTGGTTTCACCAAGGCACTTTTTCCAAGCAAGCTGATCTAACATTGAGTGTTTTTACTTGCTTTTAACAGATTGTGTTAAGATTACCATTGGTTATAACATAAATCTTCATAATAGAGCAATTGCACATTTTTAGTCTATACATTTAAGCCTTCTGAAACAGGCTCCTATACGTTATGCGTACATTTATGCCAATTCAGGTAATATAATTTAAGCAGTTGTACTCTTCCACTGGAAAACATGAAAGTCTTTGTAGGGGAAACAGTAGGATATCTGCAGATCTTAAGGTCACAGCTGTTAAAGGGATAATCAACATCTTAGGTAGCCTGATAGGAGGTCCAGGAAACAAACAGAGTAAAACCAGTGGGTTATGATGAGTGTTTGGAAAGCTCTGTGCCTGCTATGCTGAAAAGCTGTAAATTGTCCCTTTAACATGTCAATAATGTTATAAAATGAATCCCTGCACCTTGGCCTAATGCAAGAGCATGGCTGATGTGCAAGTCTCTGTAATGGGTTTCTGAGTGTTTCTCTGCCTTCCAGGTTCTCAGCTCCCTCGGGTACCATGTGGTGACGTTTGACTATCGAGGTATGTGGGCTTCTTTTATAAACACTTGCTGCCAGCTAATTAGGTGTGGTTATTGCTTCTTTTTTTTTCCCCTCATGGGTATCCAAAGAATCTCCAGAAATTTCTTTCCAGTGCCTTCCTGTGTAGCACTGCTTCCTGATGTCCAGCTGGGTGGACTCTGGCTCCTGTCTGTCCTCATGCACAGGGCTTGTTGATTTGGGAGCTAAGGAGCAGAGAGTGAGCCAGGCACACAGGCTGTCACAGCATCCCCTTAAGGCACCCTCCAGGTGCACATATGGAAGCTGATGGGCTTGCCTAGGTGTAGTCCTTTTAGATAAGATCTAGCTGACTCTCCTAAGGTCACACAGGGAACTGAACTTGCACTTACTTCCTTTTAAAAGCTCATAGGTGAGATAAGACAGAGTAGATGATTTGCTAACTGTACTTGGCAGAAGCCATGACTGCTTTGCACCTCTGCACCAGCAGTCAGGCATCTGCTGCTTTTTTACCTTCTTAGTGTTTAAGCCATGGCTGCAGTGTAATGCTGCTGCAGATACAGGAAAGGAATTAATCTGCTGCGTTTTTATCAAGAAGGCATCTGGGAGAGGTTTATTTGCAGGAGCTTGCCCTGTTTTTCAGTCCTGCTGGCAGCTGCTTCTCTGGCTGCTTATGAGGTCTCAGAAGGGATGTGGGGTGCTGGCTGCTGAGCATATGATGTGTAGATGTGCTGCAATAGTGACGGAGCCAAAACAGTCAGGAGGGTGGAAAATTGCTGGAGGGCACTGATCGAACAGCACAGATAAACTGATGTTGCAACAGCTCTGTGAGACACGGTTGGGTTTTGTCCCTAAGCGTCCAATCCTGTGCTGTCAGAGACTCCACTTCAAAATTGTTTACTTGCATGCAAAAGCAGGGAAGGTTTTGGGAGCTGGGCTGTTGCAGGTGGATATGTGCAAGAACGCTGTTGTAGCAGTGTTTGAGATCCAGTCCTTGGTTTTGTTGTTGACTAAATCCACAAAAACTCCTTGGCAGACAGCAGTTACCTGGATTAAGTGACTGTGGATCAATCAGGGCTTTCAGCCCCAAATCACAGAGGTCCACAGTGGAGTGAACAGAAAGTGCCCATGTCCCTTGCAGTTGCAGATGGGCTGCATGGGTGGAGCTGGCTGGCTCTGCTGAGCAGTTTGAGCGATTCTCAGCAGGACTCGTTGTGTTCCAGGCTGGGGTGACTCAATAGGCAGCCCGTCAGAGAGGGGAATGACCTACGATGCCCTTCATGTCTTCGACTGGATAAAAGCACGAAGTGGAGACAACCCTGTCTATATATGGGGACACTCCCTGGGCACAGGGTAAGCATCTAATCTTAGTGGCACTTCTAAAGAAGCATCTTCTAAAGAACATTAAGCACTGACCTTGGATGAAGGTGCTGTTTGCCGTAATCCTTGGGCTGGCTTGGCATCTGTGGCATAATTTCTGGAGGGTGGCTTCCCCCTTTGCACTGTACAGAGTAGGAGGAAGGGCTGCAGTGAATGACTGCAGCAATGGATCTTGAACCTTCATTGTCCAGAGGCTTCACACTAGACAGACACTTAGAATAATAGATTGCAGATTGCCCTTCAGAGCAGAACATCAGACTTCTCTGGTACTCTGAAAGAGTGTCTCAGACCAGCCACACTTGTGTGGGACTTTGTCCTCACAAGAGGTTTTCCTCCTATCCTGATGAACATGCTGTGTGTAATCAGTGCTTGTGCAGATGCCTGCGTGACTACGCTGCTGGCCACCTCTGAGATTTGCATGGTCATGCCTGGAACAGGGAAGTTCAAGATATCAAGTGCCTTTGCCTTCATGTTTTTAACCTTCCTTTCCTGCTTCCTTCCTTTCTGTGGTTGTCTGGAGGTGAGTTGTGTTCAGCACCACATGCTGTTGCCCCTATGATTGGTGGAGGAGCAGAGGGCAAACACAAGAGTTACCTTTGAGTTAAGCTGTGTGCAGATAAACTGTAAGACCACAACAGCTTGCCTTGCTGTGAAACACATGCTGGGACAGGGAGGTATTTCAGGGTAGTATCTCTTCATTGCTGTGACACTAAACCCCCTGCTTTGTTTGAGAGAGGACAAAGACTTTTTCTTTGGCTCATCCTCTAAATTTTTTGCCCTGTTCAGAATCCCTTTCTGGGTCAGAGCATGCTTGTGATGTTTCCCAACACTGCAGTCAGAGTGTCCTGAGACTGGTCCCCAGCTGAGTTCTCTAGGGACCACAGCCAGTCTGGAGTTCAAGGTTTGTGACATGCGCTGTGCTTGGAGGACTCAGCAACTTTGGAAATATCCCTGTTCCATTAGAGTGATGCATAGGGGAGACCTTGCTGCTTTCTGTCCCACTTAGGGAAGCTCCTTGCAGTGTAGCCCTGGGATGCTGTACTCCAGCTGCCTGGAACACAGCACCCCTCTGCCTATACCCCTGCATTCCCCTCTTGCTTGCTCAGCCCTTGTGGTCTGGAGGTAGGAGGCTGTGTCACACAGCAGTGGATGTCCTGGGAGCCTGAGAGCCACCTGAAAGGGGTCGCTCCAAGGGGCTGCCTGGTGTGTTGCTTCCTTGGACTTGTTCACTTAAACACAGGCCCCTGATGTCACTTGGGACAGTCGGGTACGTGAGGCCGGTGGGAACCCAGGTCACTGTGGGCTGGCTGCCCACACCTCGGGCAGTGTGAGGGATCGACCTTGTGGCTGTTGAGTTGTACCTGTGCCACCTCTGGAGCCGCTGCTCTGCAGAGGGCCTGTGCCATTTCAATGCTCCTTCTTCTTTCCAGGGTTGCGACAAACCTGGTGCGGCGCCTTTGCGAGAGAGGTAAGTGTGGCGCGTGGATGCGCTGCCCAGCAGCCTGCTGCTGTCCCAGATTCCCGCAGACGTTTGGGGTGGTGACAGAGCTGTCCTTGGCGCACCGTGGTGGCAGCTGCTGTCATGAGGCAGACCCTGACCTTGCTGGCTGTCTGCACCCCTGCATTTCAGCACATTGCCTTCGGCTTTTCAGAAACGCCCCCGGATGCCCTGATCCTGGAATCTCCATTCACCAACATACGGGAGGAGGCACGGAGTCACCCCTTTTCTGTGGCAAGTACACAGTGACTCTCACCCTGGTGGCATGGAATTGCGTGCATAGAAATGAACCTTCAGAACTGCTGGAGCTGAGCTAACTGCACGACTTGTGGGGCAGTGGTGGTATCTGTAAACATCAGGGGTAAAGAACTATGCTTGAGACAGCTTGCTGGGAACACAAAATAAGCAGTGCCAGAGCTGTGTGTCCAGCATGGGAATGAATTGGCTCTGAACTGAGCAGACAGCCAGTCCAGGCCTCAGATGCAGCCAAGCTGGTGAGGTGCCCTGGGATAGAGGTCTTCCAGGAACAATTGCCAGCATTCCTGCATGATACCTGGAGACTGACAATGCAAGCACCCACAGGGTCTGCTCCTGAGCAGTCTGGTAAGACAGGCCTGAAACAGGGGAGGAAAAATAATACTGGTGAAAACAGGGGCAATCTCACTGCAAAGAGCATGGTGAGCAGCCAAGGGATGTTATGGGATGGCAGTGGCCTGCCCTGTTAGTGCTGTTTGTATCACTGGCCTGCTGGTGCCTGCCACTAATGCACATTTTTCCTCTCAGATATACAGATACTTCCCTGGATTTGACTGGTTCTTCCTTGACCCCATCACGACAAGTGGAATTAAATTTGCAAACGATGAGAAGTGAGTTCCCTCTTTGCTGGGGTTTCAGCTGTGGCTGCAGTGAGCCATGGCAAGCATCAGTGAGGATAGACGTGAGACTGCACTCTCTGGCTTTTTTTTGTTGCAGAATTGCTCTTACTGGAGTGATTTCAATTACTCTCACAGTCCTGAGAGCAGCACAGTGGAGCTCTGTCTCTTTTGTAGTTGTTCATAGTAAGGACAGATGCAACAGAGAGAACAGGGACTACTCGGATATGCTGATTTGGTTCATGCCATTTATGCTTTTCAAGTGTACCTTACACATTAAACAGTAGCATTGGAACGTGGAAGGTCTGGGAATATTTCTTTGCTGTGCATTTGCCTAAGCCACCTTGCCTGTAATCACATTGTCTCCTTTCACTGAGTCTTTCATTGAAGAGCCTGAGCATTTGTGAGTCCAGTATTGAAACCAAGCCAGACCTTGGGGAGGGTGATGATTTACAGTGGAGTGAGCCACTTTTTTTTCAGCAAGAAAATTTTATGAGCATGTCTTTCACTGGTAAATTTTCTATAGATCAAATGAATGGTACCCAGATAAGGTTTTAAATTGCAGTTAATAGCCCACAGGACATGTTTGTCATTACAGTTTTCTTAAAAATGCACATGTTGGTGTTACAGAATGATGAGATTGCTCTGAGCCTTTGTGACATTGTTGTCTGTTTTACAGTGTGAAATACATTTCCTGCTCCCTGCTCATCCTTCATGCTGAGGACGATCCAGTGGTACCATTTCATCTGGGAAAAAAGGTACACACATGGCTCTGCAAACTGATCTGGTGGGAGGAACTGGTGTGGATAGATCAACATCCCAGACAGGCAGAAAGTCAGTAATAGAAAGGTGCAGAAACAGCCCAGAGGCACTGCAGATTCTGTGGTGTTGGAGGTGGCAAATCGGTAGTGAAATGAGGCTGGAGCTACCAAAGCTGCTCAAGCCAGGGCCCCTCACCCACGCCTGAGGGGGCTGTGGGTTTGGCAAGGGGAGCTGGGTTGGAGTAACACGAGTCCCTCACCTGCCTCCCCTTGGGTTCAGCTTTACAACATCGCGGCAACGTCGCGGAGTTTCCGGGACTACAAGGTGCAGTTTGTGCCCTTCCACACAGACCTCGGCTACCGGCACAAGTACATCTACAGGAGTCCAGAGCTACCTCGGATACTGCGGTAACCGCGCTCACCAGGGCGGGGCTGGGCCGGGCACCTGGGCACCCTTTGCTCTCCACAGCGGGGGAGGTACTGGGGCTGGCTTAGCACAGGAGTCAGAGCTCTCCACCTCCTTGCAAAGCAGGTTTTGGGAGGAGGAGTCACAGAAATCTAGGAGCCACTGATGGGTGTGAGAGCAAAGCTGAGTGCTGTTCCCTGTAGCTACAAATGCTTGAGGCATGGTATTTGCCAGGGGAATGGGAAGACCTGCAGGCTGTAGCATGCACCAGAGTGTGGGAGAGCCGAGTGTCACTGCTTTGTCATTTCCTTTTCTAGGGAATTCCTGGGAAAATCTGAACATGAGCATCATCACTGAAGACTGTCTGCTTGTCAGCACAGAGATTTTCATTTCCTTCCTCTTTCTCCTTTTCCTCCCCGCTCCCTGTGGGTCAGTCTGCCATTCTTCCATCCCTGGCACTAGAGGAGGTCAGGGATTCCCATTCCAGTCCTGATGTGTACCCTTGGCAACTCCAGCTTCTGGCATCAGCATCTATGACGGCAGAAGGAAGAAGCTGTTGGCTTCTTTTTGGACTTGGATAGAGGGGTGGTAACAGCCCAGGAGCCAGTACCAAACCGTGAAAAATGTAAGCGCAGCAAAGCCTGGCCAATCCGTCGTGGTACTGCTGAGGACAGATGTTCCTAGGACACTGTGTCATGACCAAGGATGTTTCTTCCACTTTTAAACACTGCTGCTGTTTTTGGATCATGTAGAGATACATTTGTAGGCAAATGGCTTTTGCCATGTCTCCTTACTGCAGTTGTCTTGCTTGAGTTTGAGGTGTTCTCTTTCTAGAAAATACATGTTTTGCCTTTCCTTTTCAATCAGTGGCTGTAATTACAAATACGTGGAGGATCCAGGTAGTGAGAGGTATTTTTATTTAGCTCTTCAGTCACAATGTGCTGCAAGTGTTGGGGTAATTGCAGACATTTGGAAATAAAATGAAAGATTTTTTTTTTTTGTTCTTCCTTTTGAAACATCTATTTAATGGGAAAGGCTAGTGCCCTTTTATCTTTCCTATACTCTTTTCCTTCTGAACATCATTTTTTGCTCCCATCTCTGCTATCCTCTGTGGACCTCCTCCCCTTTTTCAGAAGTACTTCCTATTAGGATTGGAATGACACATGAAGATAAACTGCAGACTTGGGTGTTTAGGCCAGAAAGTGTGAGATTACTTTTTTGCTTGATCTCCTCTTCCATGAACAATGTGTGCCCAGGCTGCCAGAATGGATGTCTTCCATTACCCCTGTACAAACCCAGACAGCCAGGTGCTGCTTTTTGGTGAGAAGGGCAAGGGGTTTTTTCCTCAACTACTTTTTAACTCCTTGGATCAGGTTTTCCTGTTCCTGGTGGCAGTGCTGTTCCACTGTAGTTAAAAGCAGGCAGTGATACAGTTTTTGATGCAAAAATAAATCTGGGCTGTCACTCCCCATCTCTCCAACCCTGCATTCTGTGCACTTCCAGTAGCACATCTTAGCCTCTCAGACAGCCGTTGTCCAGGAGGTAGAAGGGGAAACAAGCCTTTCCCCCAGGAAGAGGTTCTGGGGATGTCCTTGCCCTGCTTGGGGCTAGAATTGGGGGCTGGTTTATGCCACTGATGAGCTCTGCACTGAGACAGGAGTCAGTCACGCACTCCCTCACTGGGGTCCTGCCCCTTGTCAGTCCCTACAGACAGTACCAGGTGCTGTAGGTTTAGTCACTAGTGCTCAAAGGGAATGGTGCTGCCCTGAGGGTCTGGTCAGGGGTGTACAGCCTAGTAATAAACTGCTCAGCATGCATCAGTTATAGCTGCAGGCTCATACTAGTTGCAAAAGAGACAGTAGCTTGTTCTTGTACCAAGATTCTTCTGCCATTAGCGCGGTTGTCCCTGAGGTTTCTGACTCCTGATACTCATAAAGTAGCTGTGCCACTTCAATACAAGTGCGTCAACCATAACTTATTGCACTGACAGATGAGAAATACTTACCTGGCTCTGGAGAGTAACACACACATTCCAGTTAATGCTGCTGCTGGCAGCTGGCTTGGGGCAAAGTGCAGCTTGAGCTGGGGCCTGGCTGGCTGCCTTCCTCCTGGTGGGACAGAGCTGGGAGTCCAGCACGAGAACTGCTGGTGTTGGTGGTGCCAACACCACCCTTCCTGTTAGCAGGCCAGTGATATGCTTGGAAATTTAAACTGAAATGTTTATCTAAAAGTGGTGTAGTTTTAATAAAGGCATTGACTGCTGATCACTTTAGCTTTACCAGTCTTACCTGGTAGTTTTTGGGACATTTTCTCCACCTTGAGCAGGTCAGCTGGCTGGGGGGAAGGGCTGCAATAAGGTTGTGTGTGGGAGGTGAGCTTGCAGCTGGGACTTGGCAATCTTTGTGGCTGCTGCCAGTTCTAGGGGAGCAACCCTCCTAGAGCCCAGAGGGTCTGTGCCTGTGGTTTGGCTGCAGCTGAGGTTCTGCTTCTCCCCTGGGAATGGGGGAGATGGGAATTGCCGGTGTGATTTCTAGTTCAGGAGCCCTGTGTGCTATTTGCAGGGCAAACCCAACACTAACCCCCACGCCAGTGCAGAGTCAGCCTGCCATGGACATGTTGACCCCCATGGTGGGGCCAGCACCCTGCCAGCTGTAAGGGACTACAAACCACAAAGCCACAGCTGGGCATCATGGCCTGAACTTGCTGCAACCTGAACCCAGAGGCATGGAGTAGTCAAAAGTCAGTCCAAAGTCAAACAAGCAGGTGTTTGGGTTGTTTTAATGAGTTGGTGTCAAACAGGGCAGTACTGGTGCACTATACAGCACTATGGGTGTTAAACTGTGACCCCAGCACGGGGAGGGATGTGTGGAGCAGCATGACCCTGCTACGGAGGAGGGCCAGGGTTGTGATCCATGTTCAGCCCCTGGGTAGCACACAGTTGTACCTGCAGAGCCAAGAGCCAGCAGGCTCAGCCACCCAGCTGGCAGTGGCAGGTACAGCCCTCCCCATGCAGACATGGAGGCTAAAAATCCCTGGAGTGGCTTGGTTACTGGGCCTTTAGTTAGGAAAGAGGTGTGGTAGGAGGCTACGGTAAGCTCTGTGGCAAGGAAGTGGCTGATCCCAAGCTCTCCTGCTTGTTGCACAGTGTTTGACATTGGTGCCTGCCCTGGGGCCAGCTGCTTTCCCAGCCAGCCCCCCTTCTTTAGGTGATACGGGGGGAAGGGGAAGGGCAGGGAGTGGCCTCTCCCTCCCTCAGCTTTGGGCCTGGCAGACGCCCGGAGAATGCAAGACACACTGTGCTGGCTAATCCTACTTGTGGGGCAGGGTCAAGGAGGCCAGGCCCTTGCACACAGAGGGAAGGGGAGGGGAGGGTTTACTTGGACAGCCCTTGTTAAGCATGGAGCACAGCCGTGGAAGACTTATCCATGGTCATCTCACTAAAAGCACTATGCAGCACATGCAGGCTAGGTGGGTGCAAACCCAAGGTCCTTTCTCCTGCACCCCAGCTCTTGTTCCTCAGTCAGGGCTCCTCCTCAGAGCATCCTTCTACCCCTCTGAGGGAAAGGCCTTGGTTCTGCAGAGCTGAGTCCATCTGACTGGTGGTGAAATGCAGGTGAGGGTACCTGCGCTGGGAGCGTATCCCTCCTTCCTTCCCTTGGTGCGTGCATCAGTTTCGGGGGAGGTTGGGTGGGGGGATTGCTGTGGCAGAAGGCTCCACCCCCCAGATTTCACGGGCATACTCCGTGATGGTTCTATCACTGGAGAACTTGCCCGAGCACGCAATGTTCCTGATGACTTTCCTCGTCCACTCACGGGGATCCTGGGAAGAGGAGAGGCAATGTCAGCACTCAGTTGCTCACCCAGCTCCGTCCTGGCTTGCAGACTTGCAGGGCACCAGCTGGTTTAAAACACCATGGTGTGGGGCTGCTGAAGCAGCCAAACCTGCCTGCCCCGGCCCCAGGGTGCCCACATGCTGCGGTGTCCATAAGAAGGGCTCCACTGGAGCACACTGATCCCAGTTACCCCCAGTCTTCCCACTGCGCTGCCGTGGCCAAAGACCCCAGCCTTCCCACTCACCAGTGGGCATGTCTTACCATGAACAGCTGGTCCACTTGCCCTTGGCACTTAATGTACGCCTCATAGTCTGCAAACACCTTAAACCTGAAACCCAAAGCAGAGTCCAGCTGGGGTTTGCCTTTGGGGCAGGATAGACATCTTCCCATGAGCAGGCAAGGCTCCCCCCTGCGCAGGGACGCTTCCCAGGACTCACCTGTCGTGGTTCATGAGCATGTTCACAACGTCCCTGAAGCAGCCGGGGTCTCGAGGGGAAAAGAAGCCACTGCTGATCTGGTCGATGGCCTGGCGCAGCTCGGGCAGGCTCTCGTAGTACTCCCGGGCATTGTACCTGCACCCAGCAGAGACAGGCTCCAGGCACTGCTGCCCTTCCTGGGGCCCTCGAGTCTGGGGCAGGGAGGGCAGGCAAGGATGTGGTACAGCTCCTGAGTGAGGGGCCTTGCTCCCAGGGCTGTGTCCATCAGAGCACTCTGCTCATGGCTCAGACCAGCAGCGGTGTCTGATACACTTTGTGCCATGTCCCCCTCACAGCCACTGTGCTCTGGGCGAGGTGCATCCTTGCAGCCCAAGGCAAAGACTGCCTCCAGTCCCCTGCTTTTTCCTGCTCCAGAGCTGCCCAGAGAGGAAGCTATCCCTCCCAGAGAACATGGCTCTCCCTGCCAGAGCTGAACCCTGTATCCCCATCTGACGAGCCCTGGCGTGCACCAACCCTTTCCGATCCAGGGCCTCCACGTCCTCCACCCGCATGCCAAATATGAAGAGATTTTCTTCGCCTGCCTCCTCGGCCATCTCCACGTTGGCCCCGTCCATGGTACCAATGGTGAGGGCCCCATTCACCATGAATTTCATGTTGCCAGTACCTGAGGCCTCCGTGCCAGCTGTGGAGATCTGCTGGGAGAGATCCGCTGCTGGGATCACTGCCAGGTGCAAGAGAGGTAGGAGTTAATTCTTGGCACATTGCAGCTCCCCACAACCAGGACAGCACTACAATCCTGGGCATTTGCCAGTGGCCCTTCTGACCTCGCCCTCAGCCCAAACAGCACAACTCTGGGGCCAGGCTCAGCTTTGCCATGACCCCATGCAGCTGCTGCCACTCCTGCATGAAGATGGCTTCCTGCCCTGTGTGGAGCCCTCAGGCTCTTCCTAGGGGACAGCCAGGCATTCTGCCATAATTGCCTCTCAGGCCAGCCCGTTCCTGGGCTCAGCTGGGACATGCCCAACTTCTGACACGTGCTTACATAAGACCAGACATACCCTTCTCAGCCAGGGATACCCGGTAGTTCTCCAGGAAGATGACCTTGAGCTTGTCCCCCACATAGGGGTCGTTGTTGATGACCTCACCAATGGATGTGATGAGTTTGATGATCATCTTGGCCATGTGGTAGCCAGGGGCTGCCTGAAGAAGAGCAGCCCAGAAATGGGGTAGGGTTTTAATGAAAGATGCCAGTGTGGGGTCCTCACAGTCTAGGCCTCACCTCTGCTGTTGACATAGAATCATAGCATGGTTTGGGTTGGAAAGGACCTTTAAAGGACATCTAGTCCAACCCCTATGCAATAAGCAGGGACATCTTCAACTAGACCAGGTTGCTGACAGCCCCATCCAACCTATCTTGAATGTTTCCAGGGATGGAGCATCTTTCACCTCTGGGCAACCTGTTCCAGTGGTTCACCACACTCATTGACAAAATTTCCACCTTAGATCTAATCTAAATCAACCCTTCTCCAGTTTAAAACCACTATCCCTTGTCCTATCACAGCAGGTCCTGCTAAAACATTTGTCCCCATCTTTCTTAAAAGTACTGAAAGACTACAATAAAGTCTCCCCAGAGCCTGAACAATCCTAATTCTCCCAGCCATGAATTAGGGAAACCACCCTCTTGGGAGAAGTCCTGAGCCATTGGGTAATAGTAATGGAGCCTTGCTCAGCCCACTTAGTCCATGGAGGTGGTCCCTGCTGCTGGCTAATCTACAAAGGCCCAGCAAAGCCACAGAAAGAGGACAAGACCTTCCCCACCCACCCACCGAGCCACACATGCACCAAGTCTGGAATGCAGGTTACCTTTCCTCCGATCATAATGGTCCTGGGCACAAAGGATTTGGATGGATTACATCTGATGCCTGAAAGAGCAGGGATCTTTTTTCAAAATTTTTTCAAATTTGAAAGCTCAAATTTAATATTAAAAAAAAAATTAAAAAAGAAAATCTTCAGAACTGAAGATAAACTGGGCAGAGTTTGCTGCGTGGAGCAGAGGTGGGCTGGGATCTCAGCCCATGTCACAAGGACCCATCAACCTTGCAGGACCCTGAAGCCCAACCAAATAGCTGCTGGAGCTGTGGTGGGCAAAAAATGGCCACAGAATCCTTGGGGATTCAGATCCCTGGAGAACTACTCAAGCCAGAACAGTGCAGAGCTCCAATGACTTGCCTCCCTTTGGGAATGGCCAGGGGCCCCAGGTATACACTGAGAAATGGGGTCTTAACTTGCACCAGGTCAGTCTCAACACCTGCAGAACAGGTGTGGAGGTTACCTGGGCTGGAGGTGTGGGCTGTGAGCTTTTCCCCAGAGTTGTGTATGACCCTTCAGACACTCTGTCTTCCCTTCTGGAGAGAATCCCTGGCAGTGAGAGGCTGGGGGACTTACGGTTGTAGAGGGTGATGGCATGCAGACAGTTCAGCAGTTGTCGCTTGTACTCATGGATTCGCTTCACCTGGACATCAAACATGGATGTAGGGTTGATCTTCACCTTGTACTGCTCCTCCAAGTAGGCTGCAAACTTCAGCTTGTTCTCCTGGCAGAAAAATATGAGGAATAGGCATGGGTTCCCAGGGCTTGCATCAGAAGTGAGCATTTGCTGCTGGGATGTTCCTGGGAACATGATGCTCTTAGCTGTCTTCCCCCAGGCCACCTCCAGTGCATGTTACCTGCTTGACTTTTGCCACATCCCTGATAAAAGTCTCATTGTCGATGAAATCCAGCAGCTTCTTCAGCTGGCTCAGATCTGTGATAAAGCCTTCCCCGATTTTCTAAAAGAACAAACCAGGAGAGGAATGCCATGAGATACTTCACCCAGCCCACAACTGCCCTTCCCCAGCACAGGTGCCACAGTCCTGTTGGGAACTGGAAGAGGCAGTGTGGCCAGGAAAAGGGGCATGGTTTCTTATAGTGAGGTTACTCCTCTGTGTCATAAAGAAGCCCAATGGAAACAGGGCACTGGCAAAAACTCGGACAAGCCCCCCTCTCTCAAGGAGTTTTAGCAGGAAGAGGGAGGATGTCCGCACATGTGCCATGGCCTCCTGGCAGCTGGAGAAACCAATGAGCAGGATATCAAGATACATTTAATTGCAGGATGATATTCAGCCATGGCATGTTGCAGTGTGATGTAAAAACCTGTGCTAAAGGGCCTGGGAAACAGAAGGGACAGAACTGAGGCTGGGCCTCCACAGGAGCTCCTTCGTGCCTACAAAGCTGCACACTTGTGCAGACGCCCTATGGTTGGTGGTGCCCGACTGTGTGCAGTCCTTGCAAGAGCAGAGACCAGATGCAGATTTCTGCAGCTTTTTTTGGCCAAATCTTCATCATCAACTTCAAAGCCAAGCCAATCTCACACCTACCTGTACCACAGGCATGGTCCTCCCAGGCTGTCCCCACACAGGTGCCAGGTGTCAGCCTCGGAGCTGACCAGACCACAAGAAGAGGTGACCAAACGGATCACGCTCAGCCCCTCACTTCTCACACGCTCACACTCACCTCAGCAATAATGTCAGCCAGTCCTGGGTTGCACAGCAGAAGCCAGCGCCTTGGTGTGATCCCATTGGTCTTGTTCTGAAACTTTTCTGGCTCCAGCTCACGGAAATCCTTGAACCTGGAACACCAGGGAGCTCTGAGCCACCCATCACCACCACCCAGAGCTTCAGCTGGGCCCCTCCAGTGTGTGCTCCTGACTCAAGGCAGGCTCTGTCAATCTCCCTGTAATAGCTGTGAACTCTTTGCTGCCTCTCACCCTCTTCCTCAGCTGTACTGCCAAGAGTTTCACCAGCTCCAAGGAGAGAGAGTCTCCCCAGCAAGGCAACCAAAGCAGACCTGGACAGCCAGCTGCCCGAGCTAACCCTCCCCAGCTGGCAGGCAAGGCCCAGTGAGCGGAGAGGGTGCACACCCTGGCTGTGTCCCAACTCACACCGAGTTCTTGACGATGTTGGAGTGGATGCGGGCCACGCCGTTGACGGCGTGGGAGCCAATGACGCAGAGATGAGCCATGTTGATCCGCTTGCAGTCTCCCTCCTCGATCACCGACATCCTCCGCAGACGGTCGATGTCCCCTGGGTACAGAGC
Source organism: Cnemophilus loriae (assembly GCA_013397755.1). Classification (NCBI taxonomy): domain Eukaryota; kingdom Metazoa; phylum Chordata; class Aves; order Passeriformes; family Corvidae; genus Cnemophilus; species Cnemophilus loriae. The sequence continues at coordinate 103,790 of VZTF01003886.1, forward strand.
TGCCACGTGCTGCAGGCAGGGAGAGGGACATGAGTGACACAGCCACAGGACCTAGGAGCATTCCCATCCTAAAGGTGGTCACCCCAACACCCCCAGAGTTCCGACAGCTTGGGATCAGTCCCTTACATCGAGGTGCATTTGGTTGAGGGCGTAAATGATCTCCAGGTGCCGTGGCAGCAGCTTCTCAAACATGGAGACCGGCCAGCGCTCCAGGGCTTCAGGCAGCACGGTGTGGTTGGTGTAGGCACAGGTCTTTTTCGTGATCTCCCAGGCCTGCATTACAGACAGCAGGTTAATGCCCGCGCACCCAGGCCTGGGGGGAAAAGGAAATCCCACAGCTCCTCCCCCTGCAAGGTTCGGCATGGACCTCCCAGCTCTGCTCACCTTGTCCCAGTCCACTTTCTCCACATCCACCAGGATCCGCATGAGCTCTGGTATAGACAGGGCAGGGTGGGTGTCATTTAGCTGAATAGCCACCTGCAACACAGACTTGCTGGTCTCAGTTCTGGCAGTGACAGGACTGTGACAGTGTCCCATACACACAGGGTTAGGGTAAGGGTCAGCCCCAAGGCTCTTCTCGTGACTCACAACCCAGAAACAGACAGAGCTCTCAATAATGGAGCTATTCAAACTTTTCAAGTTTTACTCCAAATTACACGTTTTTCCCTGGGAAAATAGGTCTGGAGATCATCTGTTTTACAACCCAAATTTCCAGAGTGTTTGTATAAATACCCCCACTTAGTCCTGAGTGTCCTGCTCTCCCTCATGAGAGGCAGGTCTGGCTGAAATTTCCCCGGAGCCTCTGCCCATGAACTCACCTTGTCTGGGAAGGTTTCAAAGCATGTTCTCACAGGGTCTCGGCAGCCGAATTTGGAGGACTTGAAGCGGCGGATGATGTCCTGGAGGGTGGCAGCCACCACAAAGTACTCCTGCTTCAGCCGCAGCTCCTTGCCTTCGAAGAACTGCAAGTGGGGGCACCACATCCATCAGAGCTGCAGCTGCCATCCCCACCCGGCAGCCAAAGCCCTGGCGATGCTCCTCTCCACCCCAAGGGGCTTCCCAACAGGCCTCCCAAGTTTGGCTCTTCACCAGAGCAAATGTGGATGTTTCTCATATGTCTCTGACGCGGACAGCAGGTGTAGGGACTCACAAGGGGCCTGTTATCCCAAACAGCTGCTTCCAGAGAGAGCAACAGAGCCTGCCACATCCGTGCTACCTCCCTTGCGGCAAAATCCTTTGCAGGGTTTTTGGACAAAGGATTTTGGGCTTTCTGCAACAGCCAGAGTGTCTCTGGACACACCAGCTGCCTCACACGCTAGTCTATTTTAAAAACACCAGCAGGAGTGATAGGGTGTAGGGTAAAGTGCAGGGGATTAGCTTTTCCAGCACAGATGCCAATCCATGACTAGATATCAGGACTCTTCCCTTCTGGACCCAGTGCCCAGTGAGTGCCTGGCCTGGGACAGCCTCTGCAGCGAGAAATCCCTTGAAGTGAGGATGGAAATGAGTCCCCACTGCGTAAACTGACAACTGCCTTGAAGTTGAAGGAGTAATGTCTTCCCCTCCCTGCAGCAGGGAATGGAGCAGCTACATCATATGGGCCAGACTCTTAGCTGCCATCAGTCAGCAAAGACCCTCTGGAGCCAGCAGAGCCATACCCAGGAATTATAGGGATAACCTATTGTATTAAAGCAGAGCAATAAGCATCAGATGGCCATGACCTTCCAGAGCTTGCAAACAAGGAGATACAACTGCAGGAAGGATGATTCTGAGCGACAGGGAAGAGAGGCAAGAGAGTCACTCACGTTATCATTTGGGTACAGGACTCTGGATATGTTTTCTGCCAGGTTTCTGTCCAACACTGCCTCGATGTAGTCACCCATATTGACTGCAGAGAAAGAAATACACACAGCACTGCAGCAGCTGTAAAGACTCAGGCAAGTCCCTGATACCACGCTTTTCCCTCCTCTCTCGTAGAGAGATTTTGTAATGGGAATATTCAGGCTGGTATGAATGGAATAGGATGGGAATGTACATGTGTGAAAGGCACTAGAATGACAGGAGGAGATGGGATAAGAGAAGGGCAGATTTCCATGTGCTTTTCAAGACACACATATCGGGAAGGACAGGCAGAAACTGAAGACAGACAGCAGCCAGACAAGGCAAAACAAGGAAGCGAGTGAGCAGCCATCTTGCTTGAGAACTAAGGAGAAATGGGTCTGGGCAAAGAAGCACAAACACCATAATCACACACAACTCCTGAAGGATACAAAAGGCTCATCAAAACCTAGCTCACAACCACCAGTCAAGAACTGAGCAGACTCAAGAGCCATTACCACATGTCCCACATAAGTTCTTCTGGCAAGGCTGCTTGGACACACACATCTCTTGCCAGTATGGAAGAAGAAATCAAACCAGTCTAATCTAAAACTTTCCCATTCTGTGACAGCCTAGCACTGACATTTGGTATGTTAGTTGCCCTGTATCTGCTCTTCAGCACTACAACTGGAGCCTGGAAGATGCATCTGAAGCAAACCAACAGTAAGGTGGGCTGTGCTGCTGTTTTGCTTCAGCACTAAAGGATGACACTGCACAGAAATTACCCTCCCTGGAAAGTCTGCGACTCATTTGGTGATGTAGGGAATCCAGTGGCAAGTAGTCTGTCACTGGGGGAAGGCATAGGGCAGGTTGTGAGAGCATGGCAAATGCGATGAGGATGGAAGGAGAATGGGTGGGTGTCCTGGTGTATGACGGCTCTGGAAGCAGCTGGGGGTAGTGTGATCCATGGATGTGCACACAGTGCTGTGTTTTGGAGATAGCTATGAGATAAACACAAAGCAGGCCAGATGTGAAGTGCTGTGCCAGGTGCCATGCACAAAGGGACTGTGTCCCAGCCTGGCCAGAGGAGAGGCAGTGGAGGGACAGCACTTACACTCCTGGAGGTTGAAGTCGTTGGGTGCCTTGGCAGACCAGAGTCTCATGGTGTTCACAGTGTTGTTCTTGTACCCAGGCACTGGGGTGTCGTAAGGCATGGCAAGGACAACCTGAAAAGGACAGTATTCCCCTCTGGTTATGGCACAGTGGCCTCGGAGGAAGGAGAGTGGCTGAAACCTCTGCAGGAAGAATCCAGAGGCCAAAGACAAGTCCTGGCCACGGAAGGAATCTCACCTCACTAAAATACACCTGCTGAGCTTCACAGACTTCCCTGCTGCTGTGGGTACTTCCACCACCTACCAGGAAAGCATTCATAGGGGAACCAGAGCTGTCTGGAGCTTTACTGACCAACTGGACATACAACCCCATCAATGAAATGCAAGAGAGTTCCAAGAAATCCACTGACCTTCCTGTACCAACTGGGGTACCTATCAGAGCACCGAAAGCACCCTCAGCTCCCCACAGTGATTCTGCCTGTGCTGGGCTAGAGCCAGGACAGCTTGGACCTTTGTGTTTACATCTGAGATTAACTCCACAGCCTGAATCCCGCCCATTAGCCTTCTGCAACCTGCCAGGACCAAACCCTACCACTGCAGCAGCATTTCCAGAGCCATTTACCCAATATTCGGGGTTTGTTGAACCTGCCTGGATAAATCCACTGAGATCTCCAGCACCTGAACTGAACGTGAGTGTGAGACTCTTTGTGCAGTTTGCAGATGATGCTTAAGCCTCAGGATGCTGCACACATGGCTATGGGGAGTAACCCTGGAGCTCCCAGCTCACACAGCAGGGAAAACCTGGGCAGATCAGCATGTTGGTCCTGAACAGCCTCTTTGTGCTGGCATCAGCAACACCTCCCCTCTGGGGAGAATCAGCAAGAGGTCAGGCTCTCCAAGCTGCTGTTACCAGCTCCGAACATGGAAGCAGGCAGGGAGCCTGCCCAGGGACTAGGGCACACATCACATGAACTCAGCCATGCTATATTTGGAGACTGCGTCTTTGGCTTTCTTTGAACCTTTCCAACTTGTTCCCCTAACAGCACTATCTGAAAACTCCCCTCCTTGTAGGAAGCAGTGTTTGAGATCCCTGAAAACCCAGACCACCAGCAGGATCAGAAGAAAGGCATGCTGAAATGCAATGGCACTTGGTCCCCAGGAGGCTGCCTGCTGCACTTGGGGGCCAGAGAGCTCTGGCACAGCGCCTCCAAGATGCTCACTGTGCTGGGGCTGTGGTGTTGAATCCCTGCACTGTTACCCTGGCAATGGCCTAGGTCACTGCACAGCCTCTGACAACCAGAAATAAAATGGTTTCTTTCTCCTCTGAGCAGGCCCAGGTGACTCTGTAACAGAGCTTCAGCTCTTGGTGCTGAAGAGAATGGGCTCTGTGACTGAGCTCCTTGGATGAACCAAGCTGAGAAACCACTAAACATTATGGGAACAAGGCTAGGTCATCTCCCTGAATCACAGAGAAGTTAATTATCCCTCCATCCTGAGCGGTGCTTATAGAGGAGAGGCTGAAGCATCTCCAAGCCTTTTAATAAACCTGTGCCTTTGTTAGCAGCGAGATGGGAATGCACCTATGATGCAGCAGCCGGTGTCCCGAACAAGCACAAGCTCCTGAAGTACAGCATTACCTCCTCACCTGTGGGAGAGGCTGAAGGAGTGTTTGCGCTCCACGATGCCACAAAACAAGGCCTCCAGGCAGACTGGAGACTAGAATCCACACCTCCAGCCTTCCCTGACAGCACTCTGTCCATCAGACTGCTCTGGGAAAGAGGAACTTGCTCTCACGACAAGAGTTAAAACACCCACGGGATTGCTCCATGCCCCTGCACAGCAGCAGCACCAGAACCTGAAAATCCACAGGGTGTGAGCGAGCAGTGGCCAGGAGCAGCATGGAAGGAGCCTACAATTCTCCTCTAACATAAATCCATGCAAGACTGTGGGGCTTTGCCTTGGAGATCAACAGATCTCTCTTTTTCTCAAATCCTGCTGCAACAATTCAATAAAAATTTTTATTTCCTCAAACCCCATAGGCTATGAAGTCACCTTTGTAACGGCAAGGGTAGCAGAGGGAGTTTGGCCAGTCTGGGAGAGAAATAAAGCCTGAAGACCTCAGGCAGCCCAGGGTTACCCTGCCTGGCCTTCCCTAGCTCAGCAGGGAGACAGCTGGTGGTACCTGGGTGTCGATCCACTTCACCCCCTCGGGAGTGTGCTCCACACGGCCGTAGAAGTGCACTGGGAGCATGTACTCGGGGCGGGCCTTCTCCCAGGGATTGCCGTAGCGCAGCCAGTCATCCGCCTCCTCCACCTGCAAGAGGCACATGGGGTTCAAGGAACGGCTTGTGGCTCCAAGTGAAGGCTGAACACGGCTCTTCAAAGGGAGCCCGGTTTAAAAGCAAAGCTTCAGCAAGCTGGCTTTAAAAATGGATATGCAGAGGCCTCTAGAGGATAGCTGGGCTTTCCAAAACTTGGATGACTGCATCCCAGCTGGTATAAACTAATCAGCCTCTATGGACTTTGCAGCACTGTTAAGGTTTAAGCCATCCAAACTGCACAGACCACTGCACTCGGTCTGTCTCCAGGCCTTTACATCCACCTTTACTGTGGATATCGTGGAATATGTGGGATGCGGCACCCACTGGCGCTATTCCTGGCCACAAGCCACACCCTGTAAGCCAGGTCTTGTTAACTGCTCTGCCCTCTGCCAGAGAGGGTTTCTCCTCTCAGCTCACAACTGTAGCCATGGGAGCAAAGTGAATCCATCAGAGCCACCTAGGCTGGTGTTATCCAGAGATGCTTTGTGCCTCCACACATTTCTCTGCTGTGGGGGGAGGGACGTAAAGGAAGTGGGAGATACTGGGACAAGGAGGGCAAGGCAGAGGGGAGGGCCACAGCCCAGCATGCCACCAGCCCTGTTCTTTTTTAAGAAACATGAAGTCAAATACAGGGGAAGCTTTCTGCTCCCTGTTTTCACCATTTATGGGGCCTAGCATTGCAGCTTCTTTGTGGAGAAGCAGGAAAAAACAACCTTCAAACCTCTCATCGTCCCTGACTTATGGAGAGGTATTTTAAGGGGAAAAAGGTATTTTATGCCCAGAAGCAAGGTAAGTCTCCTAATGAAAACCATTTCCAGACACACACTAAGGAAAAACGCTGGCTGGGGCAGTTTTTTAGCCTATTTTCACTGGAAAATAGTATGATCACTAATGCTACAGGAAAATCCCTGTTTAAGCCCTGTCTGCCAGTGGCCCAGAGAACCCACATGAGCAGCATTCACCCCAGGCATTTGCCTACATTCCATCATGATCAAACACATCCTTTGCTAGACACCTTCCCAAGGTATTTAGGCACATCTCCATCCTTAGTCTGACTGCTTGCTGACTCACTGCCAAGCTGGACGGGACTCTGGGGTTGTTGCAGCTGCACTGTGGAGACCCAGGCAAGGAGACCTCTGGTCTCAGCCATGCCCTGTGGCTCAACTCCCACATCATCTTGCCCAGTGATGGACTCAAATGCCCAGTTTAGGAGCAGCTCAAGGCACTGCAGTGCTTTTTACATGTCCAGGCCTTGTCCACAGCATGAAACACAGGAAGAAAGAGGGACCTCAGTTTGCCAAGTACCTGCCAGCCGTCAACAATCTTCTGGTTGAAGATCCCAAACTCATAGCGGATGCCGTAACCATATGCTGCCAGCCCCAGTGTGGCCATGGAGTCCAGGAAACAGGCTGTAAGGGTCGAGGAAACAGGCTGTAAGGATCCAGGAAACAGGATGTAGGAGCAGAGCATGGGCATGCTGCAAGGAACCTCACTCCTCGCTTGCTGCACTTGCTACAGCGTGCTGTGCATGGAGATGAGGAGCTGCCACAACAGTGCTGTTGGAAATGTTTATTACTCAGAGGAAACCCATGTGCAGAAGAGACACAAGGAGACAGTCTGCAGCAGGACTCTATGCATGTCCTGCTGAGCAACCACAAACCCCCAAAATTGTTGGTGACAAGGAAAGGTCACCAAAACTCCAAATCCAGCCTTGTTGCAGTGAGAGCTCTTCTAAACGTGCCTTGCTCTAAGCCTGTCTGCCCAGCAAAGCAGAACTTCTGACCCTGACCTGCTGCACAACCAGCTACTTAATTATTATTGCTTCCAAAAGAAATCCTTCCAGCCCTCAATCCAGGCAGTTCTGGTAAAGATCAGCCCCAGCATTTACTCCACGCTGGGGAGCTCTCATCTCCAGCTGTCCCACAGGACAGGGAGACTAAAATAGCAGCCAACAATCTGCCTATGTGAGAGCTGTTGAGTGCCTCTGAGAAGTGAGAGATTTCACAGAGAGGTGAGGAGAAAGGCTCCAGACAGCCTCTTCCAGCCGCAGCCCTGCCTGCTGCACTGCGGAACACACACCTACAGCTCCGGGGTGCTCTCACTGGAGAGGGGATGTTTCTGGCCAGCCAGGAGCAGGCACGAGGGTATCACACTGCTGAAGGCCTGTGGGGCAGATGCCAGTGGTGAGCGTGTGACAGCCACACCACCCTCAGTCCTCATGCAGTCTGCACGAGTACGGGGCTCCCCTCCCCCTGTATTACCTGCCAGCCGGCCCAGGCCTCCATTTCCCAGTCCAGCATCTTCTTCAATTTCTTCCAGCTCCTCCAAGTCCAAACCCAGCTATTGGGGAAGAACCACAGCAGAACATGTCACCAAACAAACCCCATGTCCTAAGCTGCTCTCCAAGGAGGGCAAACACATCCCAAAACCACCCACACTGAGGGAAATTAAACCCACAAGGTCTCTGCATCCCTCCCCACCACTCCCTACAAAGCATCTCACCAGCCCCCAGTCCTTGGGCAGCCCAATTAATTGGAAAACAATTTAGCCCATCACTAAATGTCACTTTCCCATGAAGAAGGTTTCCTTAGAGACTTCAGACAAAACACTCATGCCCTGGCAGCCCCTCAGGTCAGGATGCCCTTCGACCAAACTCGACATTGGAGACAGTATGGAGGGAATGGTCAAGCCAGTGTACAAGGGACCCCCAAGTCCTCTGTGGGCAGGGGAGGTCATCCCTCTGCTTGCGCCCATCGGGTCCTTGAGGAAGGGAATGGCCAGGCTGGCAGCAGTGACTGCAGCATTCACCATCACTCTCTGTGCTTCCCACATCCTGCCCAGCCTGCCACCGAGCTCCTTGGCTGCAGCCCATGGGTGGAAGTGGGATGCACTCAAGTGCATCCCTTGAGTCATTTGAAATATGGCCTGGGGGCCTCTGCCAGATGAAGGCTAAGGCTGCCAGCAGCAAGGACTCTCCAGGAGTCCAGAGGTGCAGATTCTCAGGGGGCAGCAGCAGCTCACCCTGGTGTCAGAGGGGGACAGCAGGGTGTCAAGGCAATACCACAGCTGCTCCCCAAACTGTTTTCCCAGCACTTCAGTGGTCTGCAACCACAAGATGGGAAAGCCTCATGCACAGGATGATGAGGACATAAAAACTGAGACAAATTCTCTCAGTGACAGAGTCGTGCTGGATACGAGACCTCCAAACCAACCTGGCCACTGGCCACGATGAGCTCCACATGCTGCAGGCTACAGCAAGGGAAGCCTCCACTAGCATGTCGAGCCAAATCTGCACTTGGAAAGTGTCTTGCAAAGGAACTTAGAGGATGCTCCCTGAAAAAAACCAGCCTGCCCTCTGAGGCACGATACCTCAGAGAGGAAACAGGTGCCTCCCTGGAAATCCCTTCTGATCTCTTGGCAGGGAAAGTGCTTGCCAGGATGTTTCAGCAGCAACTGTAGTACCTCATTTAGAGAGACAGTGAAGTGCCCAACTTCTGCTAGAAAGTGCAACATCGAGCAGACTGGTGGGGTGGGGGGAGTGGAGGGAGGCTGGGAGAAATAAAGCCTTTGGGTGAGAAAGCCAAAAAACTCACATTCTGTCAAAAAAAGTCACTGTGTTGTTGCAGAAGTGTCTGCAAATAACCTTGTAAGTAACCATGGCCTCACATTAGTGATTGCCTTGGTGATACCCAGCTGTGTTTTTTTCCAGCTGGAAATCATCTGAGGACATTTTACTTCAAGCAAATGATTTCCTTCCTTTCTCCCTTCCTACCAATTAACTTCTACCTGGCAGCGCTGCTGCTGTGCCTTGTGTACCTCAATGTGTGAATTGTAATTTGGTGTCTTGCTGCTCTAGTCTCCTCTTCTGGCCTAGTCTCTCCCATTAGGCTATGTCTCCTGTGATAAATCATCATCTCTCCTACTAATGGAAAGCTCTTTGCAGCCTGTGACTCCCATGTCACTTAGGATACTGGGTACTGTTTTCAGTATACACTTCTGGGTTCTCCCATTCACTACAGGGAAAGGGTGGTTTGAAAAAAATGTACTCCAAGGAACCCCAAGGCCCCCCCACTATCTTCTCCAGGGAATGAAAAACACTAAGAGAGCCAAGCTTCATTCTGTGTAGTCCAAGTAACACAACCTCCTCAGGCAAAGCCCTGAGAAATAAAGATGCTCAGCCCTCTGTGAGGAAAAGTTCAGCCTCAGGGGGACCCTGGTACTCCCAAGACTTTACCTGGTAAATGGCTTCGTCACAAGCATTCTGCAGGCCCAGGTTCACCATGGTGTTCTGCAGAGTGCGACCCATGTAGAACTCCAGGGACAGGTAGTAAATGCGCTGAGGAGGCAAAGCGAGACGCTTACACACAGCACAGCTCTTTGCTTTCACCAAAGCTGCTTAAAATCAAGAGCAGACACAAGCATTTTCCAGAGTAGGGATGTCTTCCCAGACTGGCTTTTGGCGCCTGCTCCTGAACACCACGCACCAGAGTTGTTTGTCAGAAGAATTTCATGCGGGACGCCGGCCAAGCCTCTACCACGCATCTCCCTGCCAACAGCCTTCTATAGAAAAATCTCGCAGCCTGTTAAGTGTTTCCCTAATTAACTCAGGGCAAGTATTATCCAGGATGCTGAATGATATATTTATACACTGTCAGGCTCAGCTGAGGTGATGTTTACGCTGGGCTTTTAAAGTTTTCCCATGCTAGGCTGAAGCTCATCCAGTCTCCCAAAAGCCAGAGCAAGCCCCCTGCCCTGTGCAGGCCGGCTGGGCTGAGGGCCAGCACCTTCCTGTGAGTAATTTTCCAGCACTCCCATCTCACGGGTCCTCCTGCTCACCCCACACTGAGTTTCACACCCGTTTCACGCCGCTGCACAAGTAAATTGTCCCATAGGTGGCAGGGCTCCTGGCACAACTGTGCAGTGACCTTCCAAGTTTGAGAGGAGCCGTGTCTGTGCTGCAAATGCTAATGAAAGCCTGTTCGTGGGATGAGAAGCAGGCTGTGCAAACTTTTGCCCTCACTCAGATTTATCACTGTGGTTATTTTTATAAATAAACTGGAATTTTTAACAGAGCAATAACCTGACTTCAAATTGTGCTTTCCTTTGAATCTCTTTCCACTGTAGTGTGGATCTTTCCCCGCTAAGCAGCAGGATTACCCACTCTGCCACCTCTGCTGAGAGTCTGAAAGGGTCTGTCTGTTCCCTGGGGCTCATCAGAAAGACCAAAATCATCATACACAAATGCTCTGCTCCTTTCAGTCTCCTGCAAGGGCACACTTCTAGTGAAAATCAGAGTGTAGAGGACGGTAAGCAAACTCACTCCAGGCTCCTCTGAGCCTTTATGGGATCTGTACAATCCCTTCTGTTGTTGCTGCAATACAGATCAGGGTGCATTTGTGTGAGTTAGGATAAAGGGGGGAGTCCCATGCACCAGTGTAACTCCCAGTGCACGTGCAACCATTCTGTTGTGAAAGTGCACTTTGTTTCCTGTGTCAAGGCAATCTTCATAATCTTGGCAAAGGAGTTGACTCAGAGAGCTGGCTGCCTGCACCTTGGCAAGGTACATGCCTTTCTCAGTATACACCTGCTCTCTGTGGCTCTCCAGTCAAGTGCTGGATTGGGTCTTAATACAAAAGGATTAAGTCTGAATTACGTCTTGCAGCCTCCAACACCTCCAGCATCACTGTCCTGACTTGGCAAGTGGGGAGGAACCCCACGGTTTGGCGACCTGGGAGAGCTTGTCTGGTTTTAACAAGGCAAGAAACTCCTCTTCAGCCTCAAAGCTGAGCTGCCTGCATGTTCTGCAGGACTGAAGTCAGGGCACAGCTGTGCTGAGCCATGGAGGTGATGATGCCCACAGGGGACACCACCGCGGCAGTGTGAGTGCACGACGTGACCGCGGTGGAGCGTGCAGAGGAGCTGGCAGCAGCAAGGCCCGTGCAAGGACATGCTCAGAGTGGCACCAGAGCGGACATGGCTGTGACAAGGTGCAGGGGGACACTTATGAAGGTGTCTGAGGGGGGGACAATGCTGCAGCAAGGTTCATTGGAACAGGACTGCGAAAGAGTTTGTGGGGACACAGTCATGGCAAACTGCACTAGGGATGCGGCTGTGGTGACGCAGGCATGGCAAGATGCGTGTGAGGGACATAGCTGAGGCAAGGCTCGTGGGGACACAGCCACAGCAGGGTGTGTGTGAGGCATACAGCTGTCATGTTGCCTGCAGGGAAGAAATCATGGTGGGATGCATGAAGAGCACGGCCATGGCAAGGGGCCATGGCAGCCAGGTGCACGCAAGGGACAAGGCCTATGGGTCACACCCACAGTGACACCTGCCAGGAAGACACGGAGGCACCCTTGGTGAAGGCACAGCCGCCCAGCCCCAGTCCCTCGTCCCGCCGGGGCTCACCTTGGGGTCCCGCTCGTAGTAGTGCTGCTGGGTGCGGATCCAGCGGCCCACCAGGTGGTCGCGCACCGTGTGGGCCAGAGCGAAGTAGTAGTCGCGGGGGGTGGCGACGTTGCGGTCCTTGACGAGGGTGAAGTGGAGGTGGCGATTGAAGCTCTTGCGCACCTCGGCCACGTCCCCCAGCCCCGCGATGCCCCGCACGCTGATCTGC
>VZTF01003886.1:115782-150089 GCA_013397755.1 Cnemophilus loriae
GGGCCGCCGCGCCTGCGCCTCCTCCGGCCGCGACGAGGCGGGGCCGGCGCCGCTGCCGGGGCGGGCCGAGGGGGACCGGGAGGGCGACTGGGGACTGGGATGGCGCAGGGGGCTGGGATGGTACCGGGGGACTCGGATGCCGGAGTGACTGATGGCACGAGGGGTGAGGGATGGCGTCAGGACAGTGATTTCTCATCCCACCCGCCGGGCGGGCTCTGGCGCTAAAAGCCACCCCACCACCACGTTCTGATTTTAAATTGGGGGTTTATTGTCGGCACAGCGAGGTTCAAGTGTCCCTGGTACACAGAGCCAGCAGCCATGCACACAGCAGGCTGCCGTGTCACATATTGCTGTCCTGAGCCCATGAGTCAGGGCAGGCACTGCTGGCTCTTCGGGAAGCTGTGCTCTTCGGCACCCCCAAAAGACCACTTGGGTCTTCTCTATACATTCATCAAATACATCATAATGCCACAGATAGATTACAAATACCACAGCATATCCCCTCCAGCCCTGTGATTACTCCTTGCCTGCGTACCAGGCACTGTTGGAATGGAGCACTTCAGCTACCCTGCCCTGGCTCATTGCAACCACAATACATTCATTTAGCACAGATGTGTTTGCAGGAAGAGACACCCAAAATACCATGCAAATGCATTAATCCCCAGCCCTGCATCAACCTTGCCAAGGCACAAAGGTCTGCAACGTCCAATGAGCCGTGCTCAGAGTTTATTTTTGTGGCTACATCTTGTTCGTCTATCTTCCTCTGACCAGCTCTAGAACTGTCAAATCCATCATTATCCTTGTAGCCAGCTCCTAGGCCTTGCTCATCCAGCAAATCTGAAGTTGTCTTCCACCATCCACCTCCCAACAGCCAGGGAATCAACATTAGGCTTTAACCCTACAGGGCACACAGGCTCCAACTCACGCCTCCAAGTCTATATCCAGCTTCTAGAGTCCTCCTGAGCTTTTCTCCTTCAGCAACTGGAACACAGAGCTGTGACTTCCATGCTGCATTTCAAAGCTGCTGCCTGTCAGCAGTACAAATGTGTAAATGCACCATTTTTGCACACACACAAGTTTACCTTCGAACACAAGAGTAAAATAAAGATCATCACTGAAAACTGTTGACAAACAGGAAAAAAACACCCTGAAATCAGGACAGTAAAGTGTTCCTTCTGGAGTGACCGTTCAGCAACTTCAGCACATTGCAAGCACATAGTACAGGCATATTCCAAAAAAGGTGTGTTTTTCTCATAGAGATCATAGATGTCCTGCAGAGTCCTAGTTTTCCTTCCAGAATGGTCAAGTTTCACATTAAGCTGACGGCACATGCTGTCAAATCAAGGCTTTTCCTTTACACTCTGCACTGTAAAAAAGAGCTAGCCATGGAGGGGACTTGGCAGGGGGTGGGAGGAAAACAGTGTAGTTCATGGTGATCTTCCCAAGGACTCCGGAAGCCAAAAGCACACTCTTCAAGAGGGTCTCCCATGCTGGGCTTCCAAAAAATGGAAACTCCCAAAAGTCATCTTCTAGGAGCGTTAGTACTGCAGTCTGTTGAGTGAGTCGATGTAATGGAAAGTGGCTCCCAATGCCCAGCTCGTTTCAACATTGTCAATTTTCCGGGCAAGCTGGAAAAAACAAACAAACAAACAAACAAACAAGGTAGGAAAGTTAAAACACAATGCTTTGGGAGAATCTGAAGCATGCAAGGTGGATACAGTGCTGAAGGTTACAGTTACCACTGTTGTGGGGAGAGTGTTGCTGCACCCAGGACTGCAGACCACGTGTTGTAGCAAGAAGGTAAATAAAGAACCGAGCTCCGGGCAGGATGACTCCTGCCTCAGCACTCTCCTGCCCACTCTCCCCAGAAACCCACTTTGAGCTTCACCTTAAAGCCTTGGCTCTTCGGGAAGCCCAGTTCCTGCAGCAGGAAGGTGATGTATGTCAGGTCCATGCACAGAAAAGGGCTGTTTCCAGAGCTGATTTCCATGGTCTTACAAACTAAGAAGAAAGAAAACAGTGTCTGAATGCACACTGTGGGCTCAGGTCTAACAACAGCCCAGCTGTGAAAAATCTCAAATGAATGCACACAACACCTCTTGTCAGTTGAGCTGTGCAGTGATAGAACCTGATACAATGAGGCTGAAATGACACACATTAGGATAAGCATATAAGCTTTATAAGGAAGATCAAAACATTCCTTCTTTCCCCTAAGACAGCAATTTCTTGTATCTCTCCAGGAAAAGAGCCTTTCTTCTACCTACCTCAAGTCTTCAAATATCTGAGCAACCTCAGGTGTGATATCTTTCTTGAGCACCAGCACTCAACAAATATTGACAAAACCAAATTAAAAAAAAAAAAACCAAAAGAAAAGACAAACTCAAAATCCACTGCAAAAGCAAAAGTTAATATAAAAATAGTTGAGATTTTCAGAAATAAGCAGAAATGTTGGTTAGATGCTATGTAGAGGGACTCAATATTTACTTGAAAGCATGAGGCTTCTTAGTGTGTCCCACATTTGCCACCTGGGAATGAATTTACACACAATTATTAGTGTGTGTTTGATTGTATTTTACTCACCATATTTAGCTGCAATTTCAAAGTCACTGACAGTTAAGCTTCCTCCTTTTTCTTTATCTAAAAGGAAAAAAAAACCCCACAGTCTTTTACGGTCTTTGTATAAAGGCAATTGTAGATTCAAGTCATAAAAGTTGTTTGGAAATCAAATCTTGAGCCACTGAAATCCATGTCAAAATTCAGACTGGTTTTAAAGGTAAAAGAACCTTCAAAAGATTCTGAATATAGATTGAAAAGCCTTGTTTCGTGAAGAACCTTTAGCCTCATTTCCTACAGAAACAGACCTTACAGACCATCTCACCTGACCCCCATTTCTGCACTGCCCTGTCCAGTGGTGCCTGGACAGTGAACACCGGTGACCAGATCTGACAGGGCAGTGGAGGTCTGCAACACATTACATCTGAAATTATTTGTAAAAATAAAGTGGCTAAGGAGGGGTGTATGTTTGTCCAAACTAACTTGAGATCTCATTATCTGCTTTCTACCACTGAATATGACAGCCTTTTGTACACAAGCACACCACTGGAAAAGAGATGTGATGCATTCTGAATGCATGTGGAAATGTCTGAAAATCTTCATTCCATCTAAAAAGGTCAGTGAAGCAAACACACAACCAAATAATTTTTACTGCTTTACTGCCCAAGAAATTTGTTTATCATTATGAAGTTTTTTTCTGTTTTGGACTGTAGAGTTAATTAGGCAACAACCATTTCTGAAATGCAAACAGTTTGTTTAAAAACTATTACCAAAGGCTGTAGGTCCTATTTCACAGCCGCAGTATCTTCTCTACAGAAATCAGTATCAAGTCAAGATCAATGCTGCACAGCAGCGTAACAACAGACGAAGTTCCACGACAGCTTAGCAAACCATCATGATGTGTGCAAGTGTTCCCACTGCTTCCATAACTTGCCATTTAAAATGAAACCAACTCAGGAGGAGACATACCTATGAGACCAGCCTCTGCTGCACAGTCGTAGTAGTAGGAGAAAATGTAAAAGTCCAGGTCCTTCACCTCCTCAGCTCTATGCACTTTTTTGTAGAGCATCTTTGCCACTTTATTAGAACAAGACTCATACAAAGGCTCACCTAAAAGAAGACAAAAAAAGCCCCCACCATATTACAGGCTAAGAGTTAAATATACATAGAATTTATTTAGGATCTGCCAGGAAACAGGCTTCTTTTTGCAAAATAGCACTCCATAAGCTCTTCACAGAGAACTGAAATCTGCATCTTCTTCCAGAGGCAGACACCTACCATCTTCAGGTTGGGTCTATGTGATAGATCAGAGAAGGATAACATCGTTTGAGACAGGAGGATTTGGAAAGACTTGTTCAAGGACTGCTCAAGTCCATCTGCATCACTTCTAGCAGCTTGACTGACTGGACAGACGCATCATGGCACAAGAGGAAAGAGCTGCAGGATCTCTTTGACAGCACATCAAGAGGAGCCAGACAGAACAATAAACAGTCTGGTGTCTTTGAAAGAGGATGAGAGTGTATCATTCACTGTGCTAATAGCAGCTAACCTAGACAGCAAGAGTGATAAATCACTATACCTGCCTTCTGTCCCTTAATTTTGTACACTATCTCAGCGTGTTGCCATTCAGATTTGAAGCCAGGTGGTAAACAAGGGCTGATCAATTCCTCCCCTTCCCCTACTGCAGAAGTAAAACAAAGACACATCAGGAAAAAACATCAGGAATTAAATTCAGATCCCTCTCCCCCAGCCCTGCTCCATACTGTCCTGCAGCCTCAACAAGGCCTCTCCACAGCCCAGTCATGGCTTGGATGTCCCATGCCCACCCCCAAACTGAGACTGGCAAGAATCCAGGTCTCCTGGGATCTGTCAGTATCACCTCCTGCATTCGTCTCAAATGCACCCAGCCATGGTGACGGGAGCCCACATGCCATTCAGGAACCTTGAGCTCAGTGGGAAGGGGATGCGCAGCTCCTCCCCCCACCACAGGGCTACACACCCTGAGCTCAGCGCCAGGACTTGAGGACTGCCCATAACTTACAGGGTTTTCCCTCAACTCCTCCCAAAATGGCGAGCCTTGCTGACATCAGCCCAAGTCCCAGGTAACTGCAAAGGGAGAAAAACCTCTGTGAGCAACAGACATCCTTCCTCTGATACTCCACTGTCAACCTAGTTGGGACATGCCAGTCTCCCCTACACAGCCATGGCAAAGTGGCTCAAGTCAGCAGCTCATGCACATGTGGGGAACAGTGTGACAACCCGCTCTCATATTACGTTATCCAGAAGGATAATTTCACTTTGAAAAAGCTCAGGGAATAGCTGTCAGTTGCAATCTGGCTCTTGGAGAACTGGCAATAGCACCTCTCTAACTCTACTCCTCGTACTACACTGGGTACTCCTACCCTCCTCAAAGGCAGCCCAAACACTTGCGTACAGAACTGACTTTTTGAGCCCAAACACACCCCACAGCAAACACAGCTGGGAAGAAGCTGCTGGCCTCTGCCCAAAACACTGGGAGCAGGGAAGACAGTGAGGAAGAAGAAATGACAGAGACAAAGCATTATGAACTGACTGAAACTCCCATTCTCCATCCTCCTGTGCTGCTAAGTGGTGAGGAGCTATAAGAGTTGGAAGTGAAGCTGAGTCTGGGAAGCAGGGAGAGGTGTAGAGAAGGTGTTTTTGATTTTGTTCTTATTTCTCATTATCATACTGTTTAATTTGCAATAAATTAAATTAAATACTAAATAAATTAAATTAAAGTCAAGTCTGTTTTGCCTATGACAATAACTGGCGACCTCCCTGTCCTTATCTTGACCCATGAGCTTTTTGTCATATTTTCTTCTCCCTGTCCTGTTAATGGAATGGGAGTGATAGAGGGACTTGGTGGGCACATGGTGGGCAGCCAAGGTTAATCCACCAAAATCACGTGACTCAAGTTTCTCTGCTTCTTCATGGTATTCATTTCCACAGACCCCACTCCAGAAAAACACCTCGGTCTCCTTGGCTTCACAGAAAGCTTCCATCTGAGCACTGTGCTCTCCTTCCCACAACTAACCTGTATGAATACAGCTTGTAGGTGTGGTTAAACATCTGAAATGAAGTTGTGTGGCCAGATGGCGACGTCTGGAGAGTTGCCTGGAGGGAGAAAAAGATGTCACTGGCAGGTTTCTGCCAGCCAGCAGCAAACATCAACAAAGTAATTTTCCAACATGTTAGGAAAAACGTGAAACTATCCTAGCATGATTCAGAGAGAAATGATGAATTTGCAAGGATTTCAATTTGCCTGCTGATACGCAAGACAACCACAAAACCTGGAGCCAATAGTGTCTTCACATGACAAGGTTTAAACTGGTTATATTTCTATTTGTATCCACACCAATATGCTGTATAAAAGAATTACTTCCATTAAAAAGGAATCCTTATTCCAGCTCTTAACTGCTTTTGTCCAGAGGCAACAGCAACTGCCTCTTCACATGATCTCTACTACAGGAATTGTGTGCAAACTAATAGGAAGGCCAGGCACGCATTAACTTCCTACTCAAGTGAATTCATCTGTGAACTTGCACAAGGCAGAGGAAAAGCACATCCCTGTGCTTGCCAAGGAACAGAGCGAGGACCAGCCTGTGGTCTGAAGGAATGAAAGGGCAGCCTGTTCCCCAAATGCATCAGCACAGCTAGAATGTTTGTGGGGAGCAAAGCTCAGGCCACAGTGCTGTGCATGTTGCTCTTAACTCCTTCTCTATGTCCAGAATTTCCACATCCTGGACCCTTCACATCCCTTGCCATTTTGCTGAAACAGTGCAACGTCTTGATTATCCCAGGCTGGGACACTGGATACAGCATCCCACCCCTCTGCTTTTGTGCAGCTTTACTGTGAGCACTACCTCTGCTCCGGCCAGAGCCTTACAACACCACAACCACAGGGCTTCACAGAACACCTAAAGAAATGACACAGGGAGCTAAAATGGCATTCATTTGCAACTGAGTGAACTCAGGAAAATCAGAAACAAGGATTGAGAAGGCACCTTACTGTGTTCTTAAACCCCAGTGTAGGCCCAATGCTGGACTTGAATTCATTAACAGCATTGCTTTTTGTGTTCTTTGTTATAAGCTGTATAAACTGAAAGTCAAGGATTAAGACATGCAGGTGAACATGGTGTCCTCCACGAGATAAAGCCCTGGCAAACTCGCCACAAGCACCACTGACCCATGGAGCTGGAGGAAGAGGATGGACAAAGAATTGTGAATGCCTCTGGGAATGACTATAAAAAGGCAGATATGACCAAGTCACAACTGTGGCTTCATGTCACACTGACAAAATTCTTGCTCTGTTTCTAAGGGAAAGAAGTCTGAGCAGTTACAGATTCCTGCAGCAGCATCTCCCAGCAGTGTGCATGCTCACGTTACCTCGGTGCGCGGGAGGAAGGTGATCTGTGTTGATCCACCACCCAAATCCAGCATCCCTACACTTCTCTTCTGCGGGTCATCTAGCCTGCCTGAAATGTGTGACAGAACAGAGAAAGCCATGGTGGGCACTGTGAGAAACTGGCTAGGAACAAAACCAGAAGTACAGTGGTAAGGAAAGAGAACAATCTAACTCCACCTCTCAGCTTCCACACATCACTAAATTACACTGTTATCTACTAGGTACTGATTTTGGCTTTATCAGACCTGAAGATCTTAATGTGATAAGAATCTCTTATTTCTCTGGTGGCTGTTCCTGTCCTAATCACAGCAGCTTTGGTTATTGCATTCCTAAACATTTTGGATGCAAAGACCTTTTGCAAACTCTGCTCTGGTAACCACTTCGTAACACAGAGGAATGTGGTTTTCTTGGCCACCTCTTCCTGATCCTTAGCAATATTTTGCAGATTCCTGTGGCCAAAGGGATGACAGACTGAAAAGAGCTGGCCTAAGAGACTCAGCTCTCTTGGAATTCTTCCTGCTGCCAGCCAAGACCTCTGTTCTCATTTAGATCTAGTTCTTCTCAGTTGGATCCTTCAAATGCACCTTCCTGACAAGGACAGTTTGTGCCAAGTACCTCAGTATACCTCACGACAGCTGATGTTTGAAGATCACTGGCCTTTCTGATATTTCCTGGGAGCATAAAAAGCTCCAGAGCACATTGCCCCACACACTGTGTGCTGAACAGAGCACTTGGATGGCAGAGTGCTTTACGTATTATCAGAGAGGTCTTCAGCTTAGTTTTCTCTCTACTCTTCAGCTACCATTTTCTTACTCAGCAGTGTAAACACCTGTGGCATTTCTGTGTTATAAATCTGTAAGGAAGCAGCATAGCACTTTCTTTTACTCTGCAGCTGCCAAGCACATCTAGAATATTCACACAAAAAGTTTAGCCAGAGTCACAGCAGGCTCTAAAAAGGAATAAAATGCTCTGGCACCCTACAGGGAACGGAAAGAAAAGCTACATTAAACATCTAGGAAAAAGGATTAAACCCCTCACTCCATCAAGTAGATGGACAAAATCCTAATGACTTAAATAGGCCAGGCCAAAAACAAACTGCTGACTTATTCTCAGAGTCTTCTTTCGCCCATTTCACCCCAATGAATGAGCAAATCCCACACAGGGGCAGAAACGAGCATGAATTTCACAGCGTTAGTCATATCTTTATACACGAGCTTATGTACACATACCTGTTAAAAAATTTATTGTGATCCAAGCTGAAATACCTAATAAGGAAAAGATTCAGAAGACACATGCTTAGATCATAGCACTTCATTTTATCTAACAGCAGCAACAAGTAAGTTAAGCCATATTAAAAGTATTCTAGAACTGCCAGTGGCTGACAAACCCAAGATTAGACTATTTGAACAAAGAGAATGACCTTCTCTATCAGAGCTTATGTGATATCTGGGAGAGAAGCCCCATGTATGAAATACCTGGAGAACTCTGTATTTCACAGGTCAAAAACTTAGGCAGGCAGTCACAAAGGCTTCAGTCCTTAGCTAAAAGACAAAGGAATGACTGAAACTCACATTGTTCATTTTCTAGGAAAACACCCACTGCTGGCTTTTGTCTGATGTCAGGCACTCCATTTTTCTTTAGAATACTAAGAATTGTCATCTTTCAGTGTTCCAATTTTGCCTGTTTTCCTCTAAGCAATTTTGTGAGCTATGCTGTTTCTGTCCTCTTCTTGTTTTATAAACTGTTCCCCATAAATTAGCCGAATCAATGGCCTTATGTTAACAAATGCAAATATTTATTCATGTGGTTAAAACTCAAGGCATGCTAGAGAACATGGCCCACTTCAATCCTTGGCTGAACCAAGGCTATTGCTGCTATTACTGATTTTAAAACAAAAGGAAACCAGTGTCTTTCTCCCATTAAGTAGCAAGAAGAGAAACTCATAAACAGCTTCAGCTATTTTAAAGCTTGGTTTCTGAGCAGATTTAAAACATATTTCAACACTCAGTTACTTAGAACTTAGACATTCTGTCCTCAACATTTTTGGATCAACATGAAGTTACTTCAGCATGTATTTTCTTCTTTATGTAACTTTTTTTTTCAGACTGAACTCACATTCTCACTCATTAGATCAGTTATAATTAACATTATGATGAAATACTTCCAGAGAGCTCTGATAAGCATTGTCAAGAGCAGAGTGGGCAAACCCAATTGCTGAAGACCATCTCAACAAGCAGATATTCAGAAACTTTTCCAGAAGTGCTGACTGCACAGTGGCCTTCTGGTGATCCTACAGGAACTGCTCAACAGTCAGAGCTTTCAAGATCAGAGCTCAAGACTTCAAACTGGAAAACACAGCACAAGATTTCTTTGGTAGACACTGCCTGTGGCCACATAAAAACTCTGCTTCTGTCAAACCTGCTGCTTATGAGTTCCCACTACAGCAAGCAGGGACTTGTCACAGTGCATCAGGAATTTCCAGGACTGCAGAAAGAGTCTCCATGAAGTTGCTCACCTTCATCAGTTCCATTCATTATCGACACGCAATTGTCCTTCACAAAGAAGGGGGAGGCCTGGAAAATCTCCTTCACCTGTAGTTCAAATAAAAGCTACATTCAGAGAAATACTTTTTCAGCTGAAAAACAATCTTTTTAGAAGTCCAGTTTTACACTACTGCTCCTCTTCTTGGGCCAGATCCTGACTGCTGCTCATCACTTTGTTTGAAGCCCAGGAGTCCAACAAGCAGCAGCCTTTATGTGCTGGCCCTGTGGTTTGGTGCAGAAACAGGGACAGATGTGTGGGTTTTCAAGCGTGACAACTGCGCAGAAATGCCATTAACATGGGATGGACATGGGTAGGGAAGGGAATCTCGTTTACTTTGTTGGAATTGGTGACCCTCAAGGTGTTATATATGTATGGGAAAGGCAGATGGACACACTAGCTTTCAGAAATGTCCCAGGGAGCTGCAATTTTAACAGGAGCATGTTTTCTGGAAAGCAAACAGAAAGACAAGAAGTAATACCTTTTCCAGCAACTTCTGAGCTTTCTCTCCTGGCAGCAGCCGTAGGCCAGCTGTGGCTTTCAGGACCAGAGGAGTAAACTTCCACAGCTCCATAGGAACTTCCTTCTTTGCCACCTCCAGGAGCTCTTTTATTCCCTGGCCACTCTGTGAGCACAGAAAGAACAATAAAAGGCATCCTAAAAACTCTTTTGAAAGGGCAAAAGGGTGGTCAGAGCTACGATTCACTGTAAATGTGAAACAGAGACCAATTAATATCGCAAGGGTTCAGGACTTACTATCTCCTACAGCATAAGGCCTAGTGGATATAAGGAGAATTATTGAGCTACAGGTCCAAAACAGAAAGAGTAACTTTTTCAAACGGTGAAACAGAACAGAACTCTCTGCCACCAAATGTTTTGGCTACAAAAGGCTCAAAAGGCAGTATGACAAACTCTTGGAAAGCAAAGGTTTTTGTAAAACAGTATCAGCTGGGTCTAAGTCTGGCTCTTAGGAGTCTCTAAATCCCTGCAAACCAGAAGGTAAGGCAGACAGGAAAGAAATCACTTAAATTACCTTTTCAACATCATCAGCATATGCAGACAGACCTGGTTTCAGTGCTTTAAACGTCTCATGGGTTAATCTGGGAGTCTCTGTTCAAAAGCAGTATTCCAAAATAAGTAATGGTACAAATAATTTTGCATACGCAAGAAGAAAACCATTAAAAAATTCCATTGTTATGTGCTAATAGAAGTCAATTGACACCTCTGTCTAATGAACTATTAACAGCCACCTGACCTTTAAATGGGGCATTCCCGCCCTGGCTGTGGAACTAGAACCGGAGAAAACCACTTTTAAAGTCATGACTGGTTGTCAGGTGCTGGTGTCCACCTCAGCCACCAGATGGGTGCAAGCTCTCTTTGAGGCCTTACACCTGCCATGTGCAGCTTTTCAAAATGCACCTGCAAAAAAAGACCTCTTGTTTCAGCCTGCCCTGTTCTGGCTAAACTTGATTCCAGCAAAACCTAATGATAGCTTTTCCACTATTTTCAATGGCAGCAGAGGGATACAGACTTCAGTATTTTGGAAACCTGCAGTACCTTATATGAACCTGCAGTCCAGACAACACTACACTTTATAAAGTTTGCTGCCATATATTCTGAAACTGTGTTTCAAATTAAGCAGGCAAGGAGGAAGCAAAGACTTGGGGATACACAAAAAGAAGGAAATCCACGGACTGTTGTTTAACATCTTTGGTGGCTGAGCCTTACACCAGCCCACTACGCAAACCTAAGGTGCTGCCCAGAGGCCAATGACACCATCCACCACACTGCTAATCCTTAACAGAGCCTTTAGATCACCTACTAACAGCACCCACCCAGGTTCTTTGACCTTTAAGAGTTTCACAAACAGGAGCTGAAAACATATAAACAAATGGAGCTAACCACTCCAGAGGAAAACTGGAACTTTTTTTTACACTTCTGTCTCACTTCTCAGAAGTAGTTTCTGTCCAGATGCAATACACAGCGATTTTAATCAAACAACTTGCAATTTTTGTTTTGTTTTGCAGTTTAAACCTAACACTGAAGCCAAGGATGCACTAAACCAGACATTGTAGAGAGAAGCAGCTCACTGCCAGGAACTGGAGACACCCAACAACCTAAAAAATTTTGGGAAATAAAGCAGTTTGAATTTATAATTCTCTCTTCCACCAGTGTGATGAAAAATTGCCCTTCTTCAAGCCACCGCTCTAAAAGTACAGCTGCTATTTAGGTCATATTCTGACATTACAGCATTTCCTCCTTGTTGAACATTTTCATAATTTCATCCAAACACACATGCCTGAATCATAATACACCTCCTGACAGCTCTCTAGAAAGACCTGAAGCATGTTTTTTCAAGTAATCCCTAGAAAAGTGCCATCAATAATCTGCTTCACAATTTATGGAAGACTTAATCTGTTATGCAATGAGCAGGACATACCTCTGGGCTGCTGTGCAAATTTAAATATGTGGATGCGAGTTCCCGTGCTTCCTGCGTCAAACATAATTCCATAAAAGACAGAGAGATCTGTGGTCACTGCCTGATGGGTCAGTTTATCTCCCCTGCCTTCAGCAACTCCTTCTGTGGCCCCCCCAAATGGCTTGGAGCCCAAGTGCCATTTTATGTATGCAACATAAACAGCTATGCATGCCAAAATCCCAAAAGCGAAGAACCGCTTTGATATCTTCATGGCTTCCATTTAATGGGATGTTTTGTTTCTTCCTTTTATCCAGTGGTCTGTTCCTTGTCTTTCAGGCAGAACAGGTGGTTCCCACATCACTCCTACATCCAACAGAAGAGAAAAGATCTGTTTTATTTTCCCAGCCTGATAAAAGGATCTAAAAGTATGATGCCCACGACACTGGATACTACTTTTCCAGTGAACAGAGGGAAAGCAACCTCCTCTAGCATCTCTTTCAGCCCCACAGCTCACTGTAAGGCATGGAGCAGCACAAATCTTCTTTGCCTCCATTGCTACAGAGGCCTAATAAGGCACAAAGTAAGGAGGGTTCAGAGAAGATAAATACAGTAACTGAGGTGGCAGAGGACCTCATCCAATATCCTGCTCATAGCAGGGGCAGCTGTTGGGACCCTCCATGTGGCTAAGGGCTATCTATATCCAAGAGCATTTTGAAAAACTCCGAGGATGAAGATCCCACAGCTTCTCTGGAGAGTTGTCTTTGTTAGTTCCTGGATGGTGAAGGAGGTCTCAGAAGAATGGACAAGGACAATTTAAAATTAACATCTGAAAGGCAAGATGCAAGATCCAGGGAATTGAATCCTCCCCCACCTCCAACACCAGGAAAGAAACCACAGCAAAGCACAACCCACAAAATCTACAAACCCTCACATAGCATCATTCAGCTGATTAAAAAACAGTCGGTGGTGATTTATGGGAAGCAAAATTACAGGTATTTTTCCCTTTTTTGACAGAGTAATGAGAAAAAAGCAAACCAATTGATGAAGTTGAGTTAAACAAGGTTTTTGACACATATGTGATCTGTTGATATGAATTCAGAAGCATACAGAAGGTGTGAAGGGGAGGAATTTAAAATCAAGGTGATTACAGCTTATTTCCAAAAACAGGTAAGACAAAATTCCATAAAAATGGAGGAAAACAAAATCACAGGCACATATACACATAAAGAATGGATCAGCTTAAGGGAAAGGGAACTGTAGATTGTCATGACACAGAAATCAGGAAGATGGCATTGCAAATAAATGAAAAATCTTCCTGGCTTCTATCAGCAGGCAGAGACATGCAGGTGGAAATCGCCGCAGGTCTACGGGGTGATCACTCCGATCCTCCCGGTGCCAGGAAGGCCTCAGCTGCAGCTCCACCAGAGCTAAATGTCACAGGAGGGAGGAAAGCCGCAGGGACCGGGTGATCCTTCCAGGAGACACGAGTTCCACCGCAGGAAAGCGGAGGCTGGAAGAATGAGGAGGCACAGCAGCCTGGAAGCGCTACCCCCCTACCGCCGTTTGCCTGGAGAGAATCGCGATTGTCCCTTCCCTGCCTTTGTCAAGGGACGCCAAGATTTGCTGCAAGGGAAAAGCTTCCCGCTGGCGCCCCGGAGCCGGGAATGCAGGCGGGAGCCGAGAGCCAGGCAGGGCCCGGCCCGGCCCGCCCCGTGGGGTGCCCCTCGCTCACAGACGGACCGCTATCCCGCCGCCCGCACTTCCTTCTTCCTCCCTTTTCCCTCTTTCCCTCCTCCCTCCCTCCCAAACTNCAAAATGAGAAAGGTGTGGAGAAACAGTGTCGGAAAATGTGGAATGTGTAAAAATGATCTTGAATCAGGTGGTAGTTGACATCACTTAGTCAAGGACACCTTGGAGATAACGAGCTCTAAGGATGAAGTACATCAAGATGTTGATGTATCTCTTGCCAACTTGATGAAACTCTCAAAGTCCGTGTATCCTATAGCTGAGATATGTTCATCGTAGTACTAAAAAAATCACGCCTGTAGGTGGAAAAGGTTCTGGCCAGGTTAAGACCTTTCCCCTGAGCATGCACGGAAATAGGCGGGTCACATAGTTTGTATGATAATTACTAACCAGTCCTAATAGAGGGGCTGTACTGTCTTGGTTTAACACAATTTAAGAGGTGGACGCTGTAAAATGAGTTAACTCCCCTTAGTTTTAACCAATCCCTTTCCATCAATAAGGAACGAATACGAATAGATGTAAGCGCAAAAAATAAGGTTACCATCAAGTGGAACATCAACAGGCAAAAATATAACAGTAAATAACTACTGGAAACAGAATTGCTAAATCTCACTAGCCCCTCCTAAACAAAGACTTTAAAAGGGCCCAGGACACCTCCCACCCCGGTTCTCTTTTCTGGCTGCAGAGTCTTAGACACAATAACAATTTGGGGCACAGATAGATATGGAATACAGTAACATTTTGGGTTGCCCTCGACATGTACTTGGGAGGTTACTAGTGCTAAATATCTGTATATAGATAATGGCCTGGAAAGTCCTGAGGGGCATCCTTGGTTTGTGGAATACCAGCAATCATCCAAGCTTGTGCAGCTCTGAAATAAATAATCAAATGTCTCTCTTGAGTGTGTAATTGTTGGCTTGTTGCACACCAGCATTCATTGGGTAATGAATCTGATTTTTGTGGACAATAACAGGATAGGTCCTCAAGGTGAGGGAGGGCAGAGCAGAGTAGGGGCTTGTGAGAGTGGCAGGAGATGCCCCATGGCCCAGGGATAATGCCACCACGAGATGCCTGGCAGGGCTGCTGGGCACCCTCTGCACCCCAGCGAGACCCAGCCCTGCCAGGAGCTCTTGTCCTGCAAGTTTGGGCTGGGTCTGAGGCAGGGAGCATGAGTAGATGTGAGCAAAGGATGCCCTTGAGTAGTTGCTTTGTGCCTTTCCCCATACCTCATGTACAAAGAATTTAAGTTTTTTAAGATTTGTGGCTCTTCTGTAATGTGATTGCAACAGAATCTATGTTTAGTTTCTGTGGTGGTTTGTAAGCAAGACCCTGATGGTGTGGTTTCACCACAGAAACATGAGTCTGATAGCAGCTTGAGGAAAAAAAGACATCTGAGAATGCTCTGCTGATTCCTGTAGGTGTTAATCCCAAAATTTCTGCTGTGGCATTCCTGTCAGTCACAGCATCTCAGGAGTTTCAAACCCATCAGGAAGAAGATAGACAGGAGAACCTCAGGAAAGATGCGGCCTGACTGCTGGGTGAATACCTTTATCTCTGGGGCTGAGGGGAGGATGGCCTCACAGCTGGGCATGGTCGCTGGTCTTGGTGAGTCTGCAGCAGAGTATCACCTTGTTCTACCCCCAAATATCAGATGCTGACAGACTAAAAATGGTTTTTTATGGTTCTTGCTGTGCCAGGTGTAGCTCAGCGATATCTAGTGGCAGTGTAAAGGTAAATTCAATGCAAATAAGCTGGTTTTCAGTTAGCTTTGTTCTGAGTGATCCCCTTTTGATAAAAGAGCAAAAAATAGGGATAGGATGTAAAGATACTACAGGTTTTGGGCTAGGGATCTACTCAGGCCTGGAGTTGTCTTTCAAAGTAAAAGACTAGGGATCCTCATCTCAAATTCGGTGGTTGTCACTGGGATTTTGGTCTGCTGTGAAAATTCCCACCTAGGAGTAAGTTTCCTGAAACCTAGAACAGGACTTGAGTCCCTTATGTTTAGAAACACAGAGTCATCCAAACTCATCACAACAAAGAGCCTGCTACATGAACAGCCTGTTTCTTCTTCCGGGTTGCAAGAAAACAGGAATAATTCCGGAGGGTTACTCGGGGTGAGGGACTACTTGCATTTTTTTCTTCAAGACAAAAGATTTCGGTGATATCAGTATGATTTTCCTTAGCAAAATATTTTTTTCTCAATCCTAAATAAATAAATGTTCCTGTCACCAACAGCTAAGTCAGCAAAAGAAGATGGATTTTTACCCTTTCACGAGGGAGGGCAGATCTCAGGAGGTGAGGCCGTTGTGGAAAAGCAGGTCAAGGCCAGCAGAGAGCAGTATTTTGTCAGGAACACCATTTCCCCAGGAACCGGGCAAAATAGTACAGCACTGATTTCTCTTAGTTGAAATATCTTGCATATATGTTCATAAACAGTGCTGCAGTTAGGATTAGAGATTCCAAAGAAATGGGAATGTAATGCTGGGTTGGTTTTTTTTCTTTTTTTTTTCTCCCTCCTCTGAAAAGCATTACTTATGTGCATGGGAACAGTTCTCAGGCTGTTCTTGGAAACCCCTTTCCCTCAGCTGCGGAGCTGGGATGGAGTGTAGGTGGTTTAAAGAGTTTTGGATCCATTCCTGAAACTGTGTCACACGCGGTACAGTGGTCATTCTTAGAATTAAGCCACACAGTCTGAGATTTGTAACAGATCTTCGAGTATGATGTCTACATACTATACACATTACTTATACGTGTACATTTAGACCCATAGCTTGGTGTATTATGTATATCGAACCTCAGCTCGAATGCAGATTATTGGGAACCAGTTTGGGAACCCTTTGGGAAATTACCTCTGTCACTCCCATGTTATAAGAATAATTGTATTGGATGTGTGCATGAGAATTAATAAACAGGGATCAAAGACAAATTTTACAAATACGAGAATCTGTATAATTAAAAGATTGTTTCACCAGTTTGGTCACAACTCTTGTGAACAGTAACAAGATTATGTTATACTGTAAGTACAAAGTCAGTATTTTTGGCACGGTGTGCTCATGAACTGCATGTGATTGGCATGTTGTGCAAGCCAGGTCGTAACGTGTGCCAAATCCCACGGAATGATCCATGTCCCCACACCCTCAGTGAGGCACATGGTTGTTCAGCCAGCTGAAGGGTACCCAGCGAGAGAGCTGAGCTGCTGCAGTACTTGGAAATACTAAGGAAAAGGAACAGCAACTAAACCTATAGGTCAAATTTCCATTCGGGTTCCATTTTCTCACTTCATCTCAAAGAACAAATTCTACTTGTGCTGCCCCGTAGCAGAAAAGTGTGATGTTCATCGAACCCTGAAGGTTAAATTTGTGTCCTTGCTGCAAACCATTCATGTGTAGTTTTTTCTGTGGCAGTCTTATCACCACATTCTCCCCATATTCCTGAGAAGGATAGGTAGTTCTGAGGTCCTGTCGCTTTCCTGAAACCCCACATGGCATCTGCTGCTCTCTGATGCCCTCCACTGTGGTTCTTCATCATTCCTTCCCAAAATTCCTAGCAAGGCAGGACTTGGCATGTACAGCGACTTCTCTGCAGCTGCACCTGTCCCTGGTCGAGAGGGCCATGATCAAACATACCAGACAAATGCTGAGTTACCATTTCCTTTCCTATGGAGGAAGCCTAAATAAGATATTTCTCCATCTCTCTTCTGGACACCCATGAGTTTTTGACAAAAACATAGAAATTAAACACTTTTGAGACATTTATGCTTCTGGCAATTTTGGCTCAAAGTAGTAACTGGTTCAATATTTTGGAGGGGCAGTTCTGTGCTTGTATCATAGATGGTGTCTCTCAGGGAATGCCACTGATGTTTTCCTTGATGGTTGTTGTACCACAAACCAGAAAAACTGAGGAGGTCTCTGCTGTTCCTCACTGCTGCTCACAAACCGTGTGCAGAAATGAACTGTAACTTTGGAAATGCTGCCTCAGCGTGGTCTTTTTGGTGCCCTGCAGGCTGAAGTTCTTCATAAATTTATCATGACCTACATAATTGACCTATATTATGTGTCTGTTTGTTAAATAGATTGCACTAATTATAAACATGAATGGGGATGGCTTAGTGGTTATTTATTTATACTGAGGTGTGCGCCTGCTGTCTGAAATGATGTATGGGAGAATCATTGCCAGATTTTCCTCCTTGGCCCCTCCATATTTGACACGTGCCATGCACTGTTGTAATAACACATGAATAGATTCTGCTTTCAGAGGGGGGGGGAAAAAAAAGGAAAATAGTTTTTATTGCTTTTCCAAGCGAGGCAATGTATGCAAGATCCTCCAGCAGGTCTGTATGCAAGAAAATTAAGCATGAGGGAGAAAACACAGTGCAGCAAAATTTTCAAGCCCTTGATTTGTAGGACAGCAAGTAGGAACTGAGTGTACTTTGCACTTTGGTCACTTTATTGAGACCTTTCTAGGCTGGGAAACAGCATTGCTACACCTTGCTGATAGTTGAGTGTTTTACAATGAACGGGTCTATTTCTCCTTGCGCTCGTGCCGCACTTGCAGACTGCTGGAGCTGTTTGAAACCCAGGGTGCCATTGAAATGTGGTGAGTTTAGTGGAACTGCACCTGCTCCCAGCAAGTATGAATTTTGCTTGTAACGTTTCAGACCGACATCCAAAGCCTGGCTGATTTGCCTCTAGGGGCAGATTTGGATCAGGGCTTTAAAACAGATGTCTGCTGCCACAGACCCTCTCAGTTGTATTAGCGACGCTGTCAGGCGGTTTCCACTGCCATGTCCTCATTCAGATAGACAGGGTGCGCTGAGTGTAATCTAATTAAGGAGAATTCCCCAGATTTTTTTTCATGTCTGCTATCACCGTGTTTTTAACTTCTCCAAATTCATTATAAATGCACGCATCTGTGGGCTGTCACATAGCACTCACTCCAAGTAGCTGGTTTTGGAGACAAAAATAGGTGGCGAGGATGAATAAAGTGGAAACAAATTGCTGCCATTTTTAACTGTTTGCAATTTCAGAAATTGTCCCTTGTGTTTCATGTTAGGGATGAATTTCCAGGCAGTCAAAAACTTATGTTTTACCAGTGGGTTTTTGGGCAAAGTGTTTATTCAAATATACATGTTATTCATTTGGTATTCATCTGGTTGTCGAGTGGCACAGGTTTGTCTGTTGGAATAGACAGGCCATGCCTTTAACAAGCTTTTGTTAAGAAAGATTTTTATGATCTTGTCATAATCTTGGAGTCAATTGTGAATCTTCCGAGGGAGAAGAAAGTAATTTCTTGCCTTATCATTCTGCTTCCTCTGCAGAAGATTGATCCCAACCTCTTCTATACAGCTTTTAAAAGCTATTACTGGCTTATGTATGATGTTAAGGTTCAAAAAAACCTGCTTTTGGTAAAAATGCTCTGATTTAAAAAAACGTTTTGAACATGATATTTGAAACCCAGAATAACTGAGCTTTGAGGTGACCTCTTTGAGGTTCCCATGCTCAAAGCAGAGCCAAATTTGAAGTTTGATTGGATTGCTCAAAGCCTTGTCCAGTTTAGTATCTCCAAGGATGGAGACTCTTGGGGCCCTGTCCCAGGACTAAACCACCCATAAGGTGAAATTTGTTGTGTGATATCTAATAGGAACTTGCCATTTTCCAGTTTGTGTCCTTCACTTCTTGTGCTGTCACTGAAGATCTCTGAGAAAAGCCTCCCTTAGTATTCAGCTGCCAGTTAGATTGTGACTACAGACAGTAGTTGTGGGATTTTGGAAATTATTTGCATCCCCAGATGATTACTTGTTTTCACACTGTTTCGTTTCATGATGAATTTTCTGTGTGAGTCTTATGATATTATCAATGACTATTATGTAAAGCATGTCAGAAGCGATTTAAAGTTATTATGAAAAACAGAAAACTGAAAGTGTCTGTCTTTCCTCAATATTCATGATATTCTTTTGCTTGATAGGTGTAGAAATGGAAATAGGGAAATACAGCTGGCTGCTAATTCTCTCCTTTGTATATAACCCATTTTCTTCTTTGTTGAATGTTGTTTCTTGTGTCCTGAGAGACAATTTTGAAGGTGAGTCTCCTGCCTTGAGAGCCATTTCTGGAGGTGCTCTGTTCTCCCAGTGCCCCTTGAGGTGGAGTTCACTGGTCTCAGTCCTCCACGTAGAATTGCACTGTATATTAACAATGAATGCTTAGAGTCTCATAAGGGAGAGTGATCCTAAAAGTTACTTCTGTGCTCTGAAAATATGTGTACCTCTCATTTGTTAGGAGGTGTCTAAAGTTTTGTGTGTGAAATAATCGTTGTACACCTTGAAGAGAAAAGAAGTAGTCTCAGTTTTTCCACGTCTTGCACGAGCTACTGACAAATAAATATTAGTGGTAGCCTCTTGTTAACCTTCAATCATCTACACTTCAGGAGCTGCAGGACTGTTCTCCGGTATTTCTAAGCTTCCTTGAAGAAGCAAACTGATTTTCAGTAGTTCAATTCCTATAAATGAAAGGATTTTCTAGTGCCCCAGTGATAATTTTGCTGTTGTTTATAAAGCACTTGCATGCCAGAGTGAATGCACAAGTGCCTGGATGAATACTTATGATCAGCTCAGAGAAGCAAACACTGGACATGTCTATCCTTCAACTTGAGACATTTTAAGACTTTTTTCCAACATCAGTCTCCCTGCTTTTTAAGAACTGTGCCTTTAGGAGCGCCCACCCTGGGCATGCAGAAATGCAGACACCAAAACCCATTAATTACTTTTGAATATAAAGTGTAGTCCATTGTGCCACCTTTTTTCCTCAGTAAATAGGGTCACTATCTGTCTTCTAACATAACTTATCAAAATAAGTCTCTTCTTGCAAAATGTTATCTTGGTCTCTCTGATGAGCTCACTTACTTTGATACTGTGATGCAGAAAAATGATGCTATGAGATTTCCATTTCTTTCCAGAAGGAAAAAACTTTGATGTTAGGCACCTGTGTGCTGGTTTGAGCCACCTTGATGCTCAACATGAATCAGAAACTGTGTGTTTCTTGGAAAATGAGTAACTGAAACAATCTCTGCTTTTTAGTAGAATGTATAACCACAGTTGTCTGGAACGGCGATGTTTTAACAAGTTAAAATATTTTGATTGTATATCTCTGTGAATTTGCAAAAGCTGTTTTTTGGTTCAGCTAACAAACTGAAAATCTCATCAGTTGTGGAATAGTAGTTGAAATGCCCTAGAGGGACCCATTTCTGAAATTTTCATAGTCTTGTCTTTGGTGAATAGTTGGGTTGTGGTTCTCAGGCAGTCTGTATGTTGAGTTGTGGTGCAGAAGGCAGTTGCAGGGAGGATTGCCCAGCAGAGCAGGCGGGTGTCCTGTGTGCGACCACAGAGCTGGTCTGGAGGGGACTGCCCAGCCCCAGGGAGATGTGAGAGGTTGGCTTACAGCAAAGTTTGTGAGAACAGAGCTCATCGTTTCCACACCCTGATTGTAATCAAAGCCAGGCACTGGAGAGAGTGGGGTGGGAAACAAGGCCTTCGTCCCTGCCGGTGTGGGCTTGAGGGCTGGGCACATCAGAGCTACCAGGGAAGCAGAGCATAGCAAAACTGAAGACTTTCCCAGAAGCAGCAGAGGTTGCTTGTGTTAGGGAACACTGCCAGAGGAGGAGATCAGCAGAAATCTGATAATGGTGAAAATGATAATCTTAATCAATAAATGTACTGGCTAGCCTTCTGCAGTCAGAGGGGTAAGTCCTTCTTGGGGACAATTCAGCTGTTTGAAGAGCACAGCATCCCAGAGAGATGGTGGAATCAGGTGTTAAATTTCCCCTTGTGTTCCTGGAGTAAAGAGAAAGAAAAACACATTGGAGTTGACCTGGGACCAGCCGTTTGCCCACCACCCATGAAAACCACTCACTTGTCCTCATGAATAACGGAGGCTTGAATTTACCAAGCGAAGTGATCGGACCCTCCAGCCTGCTATTCATTAGTCCAATTAACAATCAGTTGCCTGAAAAATGGGCCAATCTGTTTCTTGGGGAGCCACATAGAAAATCCACAAGGGAAGCCAATTAGCATACCAGTCCTCACCGTCTAGGGAATCAAATTTAGTTATTTGGTTGATCTAAGTACCAAAATATTGTTGTTTTGTTATGGAGCATATAATGTTTGTTAAATGGCTGACATCCCCCGGGGCCCATATGCTGCTGATACTCCCTACGTCCTCCCAAGCTGGCAGAGGCAATAAGGCAAAACTGTTTTGTCCCGCACATGGCCCCTGTATTTTCCTGGCACAACACGGCAGCTGGACGCAGGCAGAACAAACCTTCGCCACCCAGGGTGGGCGGGATAGCTTCCCTCCGAAATAGTTGCACACTTGAGCAAGCCCATTGTCTGCCCAGAAAGCATTTCAACCGCCTCTTACCAGGCAGCCGCGGCTACAAATAGTGCGCAGAGCCAGTGTTTGGACAACCTGTCTGCACAGTGCATTGTGCAGGAGCAATTAGTTTGCAAATTGCCCATTTGCACATCCGCGCATGAATTAGTTACATTGCTCCCACAGGATTTGTTATTCTTATCATTGCTGTTAAGGAAGGCCCATGAATAAAAAAAGGTAATTTGGACAAACGCCTTTCTCCCCACTAGCGCGAAGTTGGAGCCTCTTCCTCGGCGAGGACAGGCAGAGGGTGCAGTCCCCAGCAGGAAAAGAGTGATTCTGTGGGATGTTGCCTCTGCTTGTTTCTAATTCTCTGGGTTGATGCTAGTGTAATGGTGGTACGAGTTGCGCAAAGTTTTTTGCTCATTTCACAGCATTTTTCTGGTGAAAGAAAACACATGACAGCTGTCAGCTCCTACTGCCATTCCTGGTGCACATGCTCCGTGCTTGGAGATGGGACCCCAATCCTGTAACTGAACTGCTCCTTCGTTTCTGGAGAAATCCCACGTTGGGATTTTAGCAGCCGAAGAAACACCAGAGCTACCAATATATTCTGACTGATTTAATGGCATTACTTTTATTCTGGTCTGAATTTGCTGGAGCTGGCGGAGAGTAACATTGGAAGGAAAGGAATCTAACTGAATGGACAGTCCTTCTCAGTGTTCACACCACATTTATTTCTCCTGTTCAAAAACCCAAACTGCACATCACTGCTACCTAGTCAGCAGAAGGACAGTATAGGTGATGTGTGACTGCATCTGTCATACCTGGGCATTTTGGTCAGACACTCCATTTAGTCTGTGCCTGCCAAAGAGGTTGTGCTCTCACCAGCTTTGTTCATCTGTGCAGGTGTCTAAGGGTTCTGCTGCCCAGCTTTCAACCTGCTGATGTTTCTCCGCTGTCCTAAGCCGAGTTTTAGCTCAGCTTCTTACCTTGCATGCCTTGCAGACCCTAGTACAAGTATTCAGGTGTTGCTATATGATCACCTTCTGGACCACTGCATTCCTGCTAGATGTCCAGAGCCTTGGTAGTCCAGTGGCTCCTGCCAAGGCTGAGAAAAGTTACAGAAAAGCAAGTCTTGGTCAGGTGATGTGAATGTCCTGCATAGACACCTGCTTTTTTTCTGGGAAATCTCAGGAGCTGATGTGGTAGATGCTCTGTGGCATCTACATTTTTAACTTCAAGTGACCAGAGGCCATGTAACAGCAGCCCCTCCCCACCCCCCAACGAAACAAAAACAAAAACAAAAGAGAAAAGAGAGGAAAAGAGAGGAAAAGAGAGGANAGAAGAGAAGAGAATCCATCTCTGCCTCATATTTTTATGCTGTAGTTTCTGATAATGTCTTTCCTGAGGGTGAATAGTGTCACTCTACCCAATGTACACATGACACCATGTATGAACAGCCAAGTTCATAGTTGGCACAGTTAAGAACAGCACATTTTTTTGGCTGCTGTAAATAACATTAGGGAATCCATGGTGAAAAATATGCCCCTTCTTTCTTACCCAAATTCATCTTGCTTCTGGGAGAGAATGTTTTCCAACCAAGGAATTTTATTCAACCTTTTCTTCAGCTATTTTAGGTATCATCCCAAAGGACTGTCTCCAGTCATCATCTTTTCCATGGAGATGTAGATGTGCTTTTTGAAAGCAAGAACTTATTTCTGAAAGTGGCTCAATTTGCTTTCACATCTGACCAGACCCTGTGCTATTTAGTGTTGATTTATCACCTTTGCAAATGTGATGGAAACTCAGTAACATTTAATATTTCTTTGCAGCTCAGTGGTTAACCAAACTCTGCCGGGCTGAGAAAAGGCTGGTGTTGATTTGAGGATTTAGCAGTCAAATAGATTGAAAACTTGCCAATACGGGCACAGCCAATTTTGTATTACACTCATTTCCATTTAAACCAGAGTGAAATAAAATTCCTTTGAGAAGCTGTAGTAGTATTTTATCAGCATGTTTACAATCTTTGAGCCAATTTATAATCTCATGGAAAAGAGTCACTTGTCTTTTCTGAAACCATAAAAAGCAGGACTTCCTCATGCTGTGTTAGCTCTCCCAAATTCTTTACACCTTGAGTCGTCTACTTTTCATCCTTGGAAAGGTAAGGAGCAGGTAGTTACCTGCAGCTTTCTCCAAAAGATGTGACACTGCTTCTTTACCTGTTTGAAACTGCAGAAGTTTATTGGTGTAAAGAAAATTGTTCTGAACTGTGAATGGCAGCTTAACAATCAGCATCTTGTAGGAAGACCAGCTAACAAACAGGAGATGTGTTTTCTCTTGGTAAAAGTAGGAACTTCCTTGTTGCTTTCTTTGATTCTATTAGTCATGGTCTGTTTCAGTGCTGTCTTTTTATTTCAGTGTCTGTCCTTGCCAATTCCTGCCTGCTAGTTGGTATCCATTGGTGTGACGATTTCTCTGGAGCTGCTGCAGTATAAAGCAATTGTGCCTGTGATCCTAAGTCTCACCCTAAGATGGTCCTAAGATTTGAGGAGCTTGGGCTGTGCATGGGGTAAAAAAGGACCAGGATGCAGCTTTCCTGCTACAGGCCACTGCTCTTCTATCATAACTGTGGTCCAAATGCTTTGGGGAATGGGTAACTGCTGCATTTTATTAAAGACATGCAACTGAAATAATAATCGGATAAAAGGATCATTTATTGTCAAACGATTATGGAGCTGCATTATGTGACTTCATATCTTTTCCTTCAAAATCTCTGCATTTCAAACCAGCTTGCGGTTTTACTCTGTGCCATTAACACTTTGGTATTACACAGGAGTATATTTCACATGGCAATTCAGTGGGATATGGATTATGTTATCAGGAAATAAATAAAATTTTCTCAAGTTGGCCTTGGCTCTGCTGGTGGTAATCGGGAAATTGTTTGTCCTTAAGCTATGGCAGAGGATTGGATTCTTAAAAACTGGATAGAGAAAAATGCTTTTAGAGTGATTTCTTTACAATAAAAACATGATAGTCTTAAAGCTAACTGATAATCTTTGTGAGTCCATTCCGTGTGAAGCAGGAGAGCAAACAGATTCCCAGCTGATGTAAGTCAAAATAGTCCTGTTTGCTGAGAAAGCTGGGTCAGTCCACAGCAGCTGAGGATCCAGCCCCGTGACTGAAAGAATCCTCATCTTGCTGGCAAAACAAGGGAAAAGACTGTAATAGGATTTTGTGAGGACAAATAATATTAGAGAGCAAATAAGATGGGCTAGGAACCAAATAGGATGGCTGTTTCATTTTTCATTTCTCAAGATTTTTTTTTTTTTCAATTGGAATGTGCACCAGTGGGGACAAGTCTTCTCATGGAGCCGCTGAGGGCTGTTTACCTTTTTTAGTACTGTTTAGTGTCTACCACTGTAGTGGAGTTAGGCTCATGAATGGTACACCTTTAATAACAAAACTCCTGAGTTAATCTCCTCTAGAGGTCTGCGTGACATTACTAGCTGTAATCTAACCCTTCCAGGTTATTGTCGATGCACTTATGGGCATAAAACCTTCTTTGGGAGAGTTAGGTATTTTCTCATTATGCATGCCAGTAGCTTTTCACTGAATATCACTCAATTTCCATGAAAATCTGAGTTTCTCTGGCAAGTTGCGGCGTTTACCTAGTCTATAAAAAAGGATCTTAAGAATTTTCTACTGATCTGTCCTCTTAACTACCTCGGAATTAGTCAGGTGAGATACTCTCTGATGAACTGCTGGAAAGTGAAAGCAGTTTGTCTTGGGAACGGGCAGATGCAGGATGTGCGTGGGGAAGGAAACGCTGGAAGCAGATGAGTCCCTGCTGTATGTGGAGTCATTTCAGGACAACGGCCTGGTGGTTGAAGCATCCATCCATTTCTGTTCCTTCCTCTGCCTGCAGGACCTCATTGCCATGTGTCCTGGGAAAATGTGCAGCTGCTTGGGCTGATGAGTGACCAGCTGCTTGAAAGGTGTTTAAAGTTTCCAGGGTTGCATGTAGACACCTAAAGTCCAAGGCCCAGGCAGTGACAGCCTTTATTGGATCTCAGCTCCTGTGGGTAAGGTAATGCTTCATTTCTCTGCCCTTATATGTCCAGGTTTAGCAAACTCTCTTGCTTTGTTTGTCATGCTAGTAATAGACAACAACAGCACAGAGACTGGAGTGACTGCAGCAAGAGGAGCTGTGATTGCATCACTGTATCACCCCTCCTTGTGCCACAGATACTTTACTGATCTTGTCCTCATCTGGGACAGCCAGAAATGCACTGGCAGCAGGGCTGTGCCAGGGGTGAGTGTCCAGGCACCTGCCCTCTGCCTTGGGAGGCAGGCGCTAACCACTGCCAGCTCTCACACTCCTCGCAAGGTGGAGCAGGGAAATCAGGTCACAGCAGAGAAGGGTTGCAGTTTTGCCATCTGCAGAAGAGTTTGTTGGAGTTTGACATGCTGGGTCAGTGGCGGGTGTCCAAGGTGCCGGGAGCATTGGAGAGTCTCATCCCTCCTGGGTTATGAAAGGCAAAGAGGACTTTGCTGGCAGATGACATCTCCAGTCAGGTCTCGCCTGCACCCAGCTTCAGCTGCAAACCAGTGTTGGTCTTGTGCTGCCCAGATATTGTATTGCTGAAATGTTTGTGTGTATAGAAACCTTTGTGGAGACCATTGCTGAGATGTGATCATGTGCCAAACTCTGCAACACAGAAATGGAACAAGCTGGTGCATTCCCATTTCCCACCATGGCTTGAGCATGGCCGTGGAGGAGAAGCAAGGTGGGAGATGTTATAGTGTTTAGTACTGTGGCTGTATTGTGAATAAACCCTCTCTGCTCCAATGTACAGGAACGCAGGACAGACCTGGCAGGGGTCTCCATGTCCTCCATGTCCTAGAGAGCTCGTTGTCTAAGGGATCGCTGAGACCTTGTGGCTAAGCCTGAAGTCAAATTGAAGCCTCTCAGGGACTTGAGGCAAGTCACCTCCACCTTCCCTTTCTAACTAGCTCATCTCAGGTCCCGTGTGCCATTCAGCTTAGCGGACTGCCTGACACTGGAGAAATCCCAGACTGATCTGTGTTTCTCCTGCCAGCTAGTTTTGTTTTGCTTTAAATTCCTTGCTTTTTCTTTTCAGAGACTTGTTCAGCGAGGCTTGGCTTGAAGAGGGGCTGAAATGCCATCACATATTCTGTACCTTATGAGAGGAAGTGTAATTAAGCCACCTGCCTCTTAAACACACAGCCCACCTTTGAATAATCAGGGAAAGCCACCACAAGGGTTAAACACTTTATTTAGATGGCTTTGTTTGTTACGTGTGTGCTTTGCTTGTTCTGAGAATTAACAGAAGATAAGCTAAAAGTTCATTTATAAGAGTATTAAAGGATAATTATGATGGAGTAAATGCAGCAGGTCAAAAGGCATTATGATGAACAGAATCATAATATAGGGCTTGGGAAAATAAGCTAAAATGTACAATGCCTAACATCACTCACTGAATGCCACAGAAAGTGTTCCTCCTCACTGTTTCTCTCTGCTTCTTCAATCCCACTCTAAATTAAAGTACATCCATCAGCACTCTCCTGTTTGAGCATGAATATGTCATGATAATCAATTGCAGTAACTTAAATTAAACTTTTGGGCAGGCATAAATATGTGACCTTTTAATATCAACGAAATGATAAAAAAGATTTGATAGGAAATCTGTTTCAATCAGATTAGAGGAGAAGTGGGTAAAGCTGATTACAAGCCCACTAAACACAGTATTTGGGCAGTATTTGTTCAGAAACAATAGCGTTAATTCTACTTTAACAAGTATTATCTGGAAAATCAATAATTAATGGTAACCCATTATCAACTTGTAATTTAGCACAGAGATTAAGTTGGGGGAGAAGTGAAAGCGAGTGGGTAACCTGCTTTTACTTGACCTGTCAGGCTGATGGATTAACAAGTGACAGCAGGGCTTCATACTTTTTTAAAGGAGAGGTGGCAGAAATAAGTCAATTTGGGCCTCTTACTGTTTGGCACCACCTTGCCCTCTTGCTTCCTCAAGCTTTGGAGATGAGCTGCCTTGTGCAGCCGGGTCGCAGCAGCCAGGGGGATGACATCTTCAGTGGCACTTGGTCCTGGGACAAAGCAGGGGGACATCACCCCCAAATCCACAGGATGCATGGAGAAAGGTGAACAGAGGAGAGGAGAAGGTGCTGTTTGTAGGTGGTGTGAGGATGCGCAGCAGCAACACCTTGGCTGGGCTTGCTACAGGGGCATCTTTAACATCTTTATGCAACTCCCAGCTCACCAAAGTGCCCCTTACCATGTTTCCTTCCTTGACTGACAGGACTTGT
The DNA here is from genome assembly GCA_013397755.1 of Cnemophilus loriae. Lineage (NCBI taxonomy): Eukaryota > Metazoa > Chordata > Aves > Passeriformes > Corvidae > Cnemophilus > Cnemophilus loriae. The sequence continues at coordinate 144,182 of VZTF01003886.1, forward strand.
AGCAACATGTGGGAATGCAAGTGAGCAGCCAGATTTTCCTCAGCCAGTTCCTCCCTTCCCCCTGCCACATCAGCTCTGTTTGGGGAAACAACCTTATTTGTCGTCTGTGCAGCGCTGGGACTCAGATGCCGCCTGTGTGTGTGTGGGTTGGAAGCGGTGTGCATGACTCGTCTCTGCAGTAGGTCATTGCAACAGATGACAAACAGATGATGGTTTTGTGAAGACAACATTCTTCCAGAGGATACAGATGTCTTGAGCAAGGATCTGTGTGTGTGCACATGTGTGTGATACTCTCAGGGTGTTTCTGTGTGTGTTTGCTGAGGCCAGAGCAGGCTTTTAGAAGAGGAACATTGCTAAATTTCAGGTGGACAGCAGTGAGCCACCACTTCCACCTCACTGCTGGTCTGCCCATCTTCTCCTTCTGGGCAGAGGCTCTTTCTTCCCAGAGTTGAGTTACCTACCTGGTTTTGGGCAGAGTGGGATGCAGTCCGTGGGCTGTAGTGGTTTATGAGAGTAAGAGAGTAAAAGGAGGTGGGTTGAGGACAGTGGAAAGCAAGTAACCCAGTGCTAGAGGGATTGTGGAGGCCCTGGTGCAGCTGGACATGGCTGTGTAGTAACCCACATGTGGGATGCTCTCTGCCTTGCTCAAAGGCGATGGTCACAAATGACAAGCAGTGGCCTATATATAGGAGAGAGGCAAGTGTGCAGGCACATACCACTTCTTTTAGCAGAGCTAGAGCTGGAAATAGTGACCTCTTGGGCTGGCCTCATGTTTCCCACCAAACCCCCCCTCACTCTTGGTGTGGGTGAGGAATGCCATGGCAGGATGAGAAGCCCAAGAGCTGTACTTGCCTCTCTGTTTCCACTGCATCCTCCCTGTCTGAGCTGCCCTGACAGGGCAACTGGAAGGCTGATGTCCCAACACTGGCTGGACACAGCTGGCTCTGGGGCCACAGTGTGCAGCAGGGTAGTGGTGGGGGTTTCTTGACAGTCAGCAGGGCGGGATGCTCTCAGCAAAGGGAACAGATTGAAGGCAGATTGTGCGGGTGAAGTAGCACCGTGCTACATAGATAGGGAGTGGCTTCAGAAATGGCATTTAATCATTCAACATTAACACAAGACATCTGTCACCACCCTTGGCAGTGATGGTGCTACACAGCAAAACAATATGTTCTGGTGCTCCTAATCACAGGAAAAACACTACTTTTTTTGCAGAGAGTTCTTTTAGTGCCCGGCACAAATCCTTCTATTTTATTATAGCAATCCCAGCCAAATCCTCCAATAAATGGAGTTTTTATTAATGTGCAGCTGTTGAATGAGAAAAAAATAAAACTCAGAAATAAAAATGAATCCCTGAATAATCAGGCTGATCCCATGCAGTAAGAACAAACAGGCCGACCACATACTTACAGCTTTTTGGTATTATTTAAAAATATGGTCAGGGCTTTTCTTTCCCACTCTGGGGTTTTTTTTATACAGACCTGATTAGATTTTGCTCAGGAAGATCCAAGCCACTTCTGTGAGCTGGAAATGCAGCAGGGAGTGAGAGGAGCTCGGATGAGGGTTACATCCAGTATATGTGCCTGATATTTGCCTGCTGCCATCGTCAGGAATTTGCTTTGGCCAAGGAAGAGAGTGGCGGGGTGGCACGGTGCCCAGGGCAGCTGGGGTTTGGCTTTGCAATGAGGGATGTGCTTGCAAAAGATAATAGAAGAGAGTGTCAAAAAAAGCAGGGTGGAAAAAGCTAAGCGACAAAAATCCTCTGACCATGGCAGCTCTCAGCAGAGGATGGTGTGGTTTGCTTTAACTAGCTGCAGTTTGGTGCTCTTTGCCTTGACTTTGAGCTTGCCAGGTGAAATGCCAATCAAAAGTGCTATTTTACAGCTAAAAATGAAGGAAGAGCGATCCCGTGGTGAAGTGGTGGGTGAGGCATGTGCTGAGCTGGGGGAAAGAGCAATGCCCACCCTGGATTTAGCCCCAGATCCTTTCCCTGTGCACAGGTCCTGCCCAGCCAAAGCATCTGCAAGCTCTGTGTGATGAGTGGAGAGGCCTGCCAGGACCAGAACAAATCTCCTTCCTTTATGCTCGCTCTTGCTGCTGGGAAATCTGGTTCAACTCTGCTCCACCCACGGCCCAGCCATGCGACTGCACGCGCGATGGAAGCTGGGCTAAAGCAGGTCCCAGGCTCCAGTCCAGCTGGCAATACAGCGACCATCGAGGGCTGTTCCCTGATGGCTCCAGCCCAAAGGAGAGTGCTGAGTGAGCAGAGATGCAGGAGAATTGCTGGAGCTGCCATCGGATGTGTGCAGGTGTATCCAGGTGGCTGAGACCTCGGACAGCCCGATGGGGACCCACCTAGAGCTAAACCTCCAACAGGAGGGCAAAGCCAGCCTGGGAAGCACCCCCAGAGCCAACAGGGCTTTCATGCTACCTGAGGCACTCTGAGGTTAGCTGTGGCTGTTGGGACAGTGCCTGTCACCAGAGCCAGACCCTGATCAGCCAGCGGTGCAGCCTGGCTGATGTGAGGCAGGAGGGAATGTCCTGAGCAGATAGCACCCTGCCTATGAAATGGCACGACCATCTCTGCTATTCATTCTGATTAAATTTGAGCCAAAGTAAAGCCCTAATTCTTCTGATTAAAGCTTAGAAGTTAAGCTCTTCGGACAGGATGCGTGCTTTGCCCTGTGCTCTCCTAAACCACTTTGTCCATTCCACGACAAGACACTAATAATACACTCCTACATGTTTCTTCTCAAACACTCATGATACCCAGTCCAGAGGGTGTATGATGTGCCTGGGACATCCCACTACTTCTGTCTCAGTAGTGGTGTTTTTGTGGACCTCTGGCTATTTTTGGAAGCAGAGAAGTAGGAGGAACTTCTCCAAGCAAAGCAGAAGTCCATGTCTGCCAGGGTTCATCCTTTATGGATTGGACTTTTCCTAGAGGAATTGCCCTGGAGGAGATGGCCCGACCCAGGCATGGGTTGGGGTGTCACACAAATGCTGTCTTACCTCAGGTGCTCGAGAAGCATTGGATCAGCCTGCTGTCACTGCCCTGCAGGGAGTAGTTAAAAGGCAACTAATGTGGTGAGTTAGGGTGTCAGGCACAGGAGGAGATTTGTCACTGTTTTAGCCTCCCTGAATAGGTAGTTTACCCAGGGTAGCTCTTTTATAAAGCTTTACATGAGTGCTCTGTACCCTGCTTGTCTGCTCTGCAGGACTTTCTGAGGATGTGGGATAGGACTGTGGACGAGGCTCACCCGCATCTCACTTGTCTTTAAGGAGAAGCTCCTGGCACCCACTGGGACGTCTGGCCCTGGGCAAGACCTGGGCTGCTGTGGTTTCAGCAGGGTCTGGGGACACATCCTCAGGGCCTCATCTTCCACAGATATTCAGCTTCGTGCAGGGTATCTAGGAAACTTCTGTCTTGAACATCTGGCATGGGGAAGCTCTCCAATCCTTTCCGACTCTGCACCACAGCCAGAGGCACAGCCTGGTATTGTTTGTCACAGATCAATGCATTTACCCATGTGGAAAAATGTCATTACCACCAGGGCTCGGCTTTTCTTTCCCCTTGAACCGCCCCTGCTGTGCTGGTGAGGGGCTGGCTAATTGCCTCTTTTCTCAGGTTGCCCCTGGGGATGGCTGCCCCACAGCCTGCCACACAGCTCAGCTGCACTCTCAGGGCTTCCCCCAGCCGAAGGGACTGCTTTGCCAAACAAATGAACACTCAGCCACTGTGCAGGACCATGGGGCTCTTTGTTACATCTCCTCCTGTGAGCTAAAGAAACAAAGGGGGTGTCACTTAAAAAGAGAGGGAAGAATGGATCACAGGCTCCCAGCCAGGAGGGGAGATGCAGGTAACCTGCTTGTGTGCATCCTGCTGGGATGGCCCCCAAAATGGGACTAAAGCACAGATTTCCTGCCCTGGGCAGACAAGAGCAGAGGGAAGGGAATTGCCCAGGGTTTCTGCTGTCACTGCTGCATGTTCACCTCTCAGGAGTCTGGGGAGTGCTTTGGCTGGAAGAGCTCTGCCGGAGCTGCAAAGGAGGCTGAGCTGGGAGATGTTGAAGGAGACCAGTGACCAGGCATCTTTTCCCTGTAGAAGCCGGAAACTTTCTAGGTATCAAGCAACAGGAAATAAGAGCCTTCACTGCCATTTCCAAATAGGGAGAAAATACCTTTGTTCTACCTTCAAAATTCATCGTAACCTCAAGCCAAAAGGGAAGACTGCAGACAATAATCCCACAAAGGAGAGGTTTATTTCTTTCTCTTATTACTTTTCCTCCTCCTTTTTTTCCCAGAGTGTGACAATACCAATAATATAAGTCCTATTTGAGATGATTAAATAATTATTCATTGTCAGCAACATTCAATCTGTTCATTTTATACGGCATGTTCCCTTTTGGCATCAAGGCCCACCTTGACTATGTTAGAGAAATCCTGTCAAAGCAAAACCCAGGAGCTGGTAGAAAAGCTGGAAAGTACTCTGTGCGAAAATCTGTCCTTTATTGAAGGAAAAATTAGTCCCACGAGAAAATTTTACAAGTTTTACAACTTGGTGCTGCCAATGTAAGAGAATAGAGGAGAAGATGGTGTAGGAGTGACATTGGTGAGAGCAAGGCTGAGCTATAAAAGGAGAACCAGGCAGGGGAAGTCCCCACATGTTGAAAGCTGCCCTTTCTGCATCCAGAAAGAAAATTGCAGAATGCAGTGTCAGAGAAAGAAAACACATCCCTGAGTGTGTGGAGGAAAGCTGGGCAGGAACAGCTTTCCTGCAGGGTCAAGTAAAATGGGTGAAGTGAGGTACAGGAGCTCTATCTGTATTTCTCACACCAAATATTGTGGTTGCCTACAAAGATGAGACGGGCGAGAGGTTGTGCCTTCACTCTTCTGAGAAGGAGGATCCATGCCACATGGATACATTTCTGTTATTTTTCCTCTTATTTCTGTAGGTCCTTTAGATGGTCTGCTTGGGACAAGATCGCTTGGGTAAAGGGTCATTTGCTTGTGTGATGTCAGGTGGGATCTGTGAGACTGCCACATCAGTCTTCAGGTAAAAGCCCCCAGTTTAGGTCTCTTAGGAGTCTAGTTGTCAGTGGGGGAGAGGGAGGACACTGTGAAACTCATTAATCTGGTCTGTCTGAAAAGAAACGGAGACATTGGTTTGTGTTGGGAAGCCGTGCTTCAAAATCTCCCTGCTCAGCTGCAGAGTGGAGATAGCACCCAGGTGCCATTTGTCACAGCAAGCCCAGGCCAGTGCTGAGAAAGGGATCTGGACCTCTTTGCACAGCCAAAACCTCTGAATTCACCTGCAAGTAGAGGTGCCCCATTTCAGCACCTGTTTGCACTCAGGAGAGCCAATCTAGAAAGCTGTATTAAGGGGAAGAGTGAGAGTAGTTGCCTGTGCAGAGTGTCCCCTGCTTTAATTAGGTTAGTTTCTTTCATGGCAAGTGCTGTCATACCAAGCTGAAAAATCAATACCATATGGCACAGCACTCAGATAGCAAACTTGGAGATTAATTAAAGGAGAAGTGCTTCTGTTAGGTCTCAGAGCATAGCGCCTATGATTAGGCATGGCTGAACTGGTTTGGAAATGCAAAGGCTGGGCAGCTCCAGAGCTGAGCTGGACGCTCTGCCACTCTGGGGTCAGAACAAACTGTGATCTCCCTTTCTTTACTCACTGAAATCGCTGATTTACATGTTTTCCTGGATTTTCCTGTGTCTTGCTTCCAGGCCAGGGGAGAGAGGTGCAAAGAGAACCATTGTTCTGGAAGGCTTCTGCTGGGTGGGGTGCTGGGTATGAACGTGGAGAAGGTGCTGCCTGGGGGCTCAGTTTACTCCCGGGCTGGGAGCTGGGAAAGCCATGGGAAGCAGGAGAGGAGAGGAGAGGAGAGGAGAGGAAAAG
>VZTF01003886.1:162273-179109 GCA_013397755.1 Cnemophilus loriae
ACGGCACCGCGCTGCTGGCCCCGGCCCTGGCCTTCAACCTGGGCTGCGACCCCGCCGCCGCCGCCCAGCTGCGCCTGCAGGTGAGCCGAGGCCGGGCACCCCGGGGACCGGGCCAGCGGCGGCCGCGGCTCACGGTGCGCCCCGTCCCCTCCGCAGAGGTACGAAAGGACCGGCGCCGCGGATGGGAAGGGCAGCCGGTCCGTGCTGTCTGTGCCCCCGTTCGCCAGGGAGCTGCACCTGGAGATCGTCTGCTCGCCGGCCTACAGCACCCGGGGAAGCTACGACTGCGTGCTCTACAGGCACTTCGGAACACCGAGGTGAGCTGTGCGGGGCGGACACTCGAGGCGGACTCGTGAGATACACCGTGTGTTTGTGCCACACGCTCGGGATGTGCACATCGACACCCCCAGTGCAGGTGCTGTGTAGTTTTAGAATATCCCCTTGCATTGTCCTATCACGAGTGTGCTCTGCTTGGACACAATACTTCCTGTCCTGTCCTTCAGCAGTCACCTTCAAGTCTCTTGCCTCATGATTCACCATCCAGTGCCGAGGGCTCACAAGCACTGCCCAGAAATCTCCGTTGTGGGCCGTGTTTGTAATCCCAGTTTTCAGTTGAGTAGTCAGGAAACTGGATGTGTTGCAATCTTCTCTTCTGACACCTGCGCCTGAGCGTCTTTCATATGGCTGCCAAGGCTATCTCTTGGAATTATCCCCTGCTCTTCCATAGATAAGGTGGAGATTTTTTTCTGAATGAGACATTCTAATGACATTCATCTTCTATACCATTCCCAGAATGCTTCCCTTAGTAGTTTAGATACGCCTGGTTCCATCCAGCGCATGCCAAATTTTTCGGTGGCTATTGATAGTTTTATTTACAAGGAGTGAGTCAGTATGAATAGTTACATTATCTTCTGTAAAAACACTTGTGATGCAGGACAGGGAGGGCACACAACCATAAGCTTTTGCTATCTTTCACTGGTGAAACTCTCTGGGTTTTCTGTAGGCTGGTCCAGGAGGGAGACATCCTGTGTGTTCCAACGTTTGGAAATGCTGAGTTTATAGAACTAAATGCAGACAAGTTCCTAAGGTAGGTGTCAACAAACTGTGGCTCTATTACTTGGTACCAGAAGATCAGAGATGCTTTTCCGTGATTGACTCTCTTGAAATCAGACAGGTTATTCCATTCTGATATGTCCCCAGATTTTAGTGTTTTATCTGTCGCTTGCTTAATATACTGGGAAGAGGGCAATGGTTTTGTTGCATTCTGGAGGGCTGCAGCTAAGAGGGAGGCCTCCGTTAGCTCAATGGAATAGTCAGGAAGGGAAGAAAGGGAAAAAAGAGGTAGAGCAACTGATGGGGATAAAGAGTGAAGAGGAAGGGGTGGCCTGAGGACAGTCAGAGCCACATAAAGAAAGCACAGTGTGAGCTGGGCTTCTCAACTTGTGACAGACAACAAAATGTGAATATAAGCCCTAGGAGTTCATGTTAGAATAACTTCGTTTCGCCACCAATTCTGCCTTTCTTGGTTTTGCTCATGTGGCTTTGGAACAGTTGTGCTAAATGGGAGAAGGTCCCCTTTGTAACAGGATAAGGGTGCTCACAGTGGCATTCCCAGCATTCACGTTGGCTGATCCTTGTGGATACTGCAAGAGGACAAGAGTATCTCTGCTTGTGCTTTTCAGCTGTCTTGTTGACAGTTACATTGTTCCTTCCTACAAGATCTTGGCTCAGCAGTTTAAAGTGCTTGTTTTTTTCCCTTAGGTGGCCAGAGCTTTATTTCAAGGTGAAGAAGATCGTAGGCATGGTGGAAGGCGAGCAGTCTGAGGGTTACCTGGTGGACACCCAGAACACGTCTCTCTATCTGGTGAGATGCTGGTAGAGAGCAGAGAGAGGAGATCTGAGGCTGAGCTTGCACTGTGGATGGTGAATGTACCTGTGGAGGCTTGTGCCTCCTGCCATTGGAAATGACATTTCAGGACAGATTTTGTCACTTGGTACCTGTCTTTACTTGGGTGGCGTTTTTCCTTTCTCACAGGTGGGTTCAACAAACAGCACTGTCCCATCTGCCCCTGCCTATAACAGCAGTGAGTTCTGGAGCAGTTTGTCTCCTGCGGGACTTTCTGACGTTGTGAAACAGCTCTGTGATGCTATTCGGCCTCACCTGAACCCTCGGTGAGTTAGAATTCCTTGGAGTGAGCCCTGGGAGAGGTGGGACCATGGCCACAGGGAGACCTCCCTGTCTGTTACAGGGCCAGTGCACTGAGCGGCGTGGGCAGCGTTCTCCTCTCGGGGCCGAGCGGCAGCGGGAAGCTGATGGCTGTCAGAGCTGTGTGTAGCTGCCTCAACCTCCACCTCTTCAAGGTAATTCCTCCTGTGGCCAGTGGATTGGTGGATTTACAACAGACAGAGAATTATGGAAATGTTTTTTAAGTCAGCCATGCCTTCACCCCTGCTGCAGCCATGACACAAGCCTATCCAGGAGCTACTTCCATGCGCACATGCAGACAAAAGGAGTCTGAGTATGCTGAGTTTAGCAGCTCAAGCATAAGCATGAAGAGATGTTTCCTTTGGAATGTACCCTCCAGTGCTCCAGAATCAGTAATTTAGAGATCTCTTTGTCCAGGGGGTGCATTTGTATCTTTCTTTGCTGTAAGTTGCTATTATTGCTGTCAGGCTGTTGTGCTTTACAAGCACCGCAATATGCAGTTGTGTTTCAGCAGACTGATGTTCTGTTATTGAGTTGACACTATACCCTGAAGGGTGGCAGGAACTAAAATACACTGAGGTAAATTGGAGAGGTGATGAGGGCGGGAATTGCAGTGGCATTGGGTGTTTGTTTTCAATTGTCCCTGCATAGGTTGGGCAAAAGGCATGTTGGAAAGTGAGGCACAAATGATGCTGAGATCTTCTTTAGCTGACTGGGAATAGAAAAGCAGCCCTTGTTTTCATGCTAGCTCGTGTACCAGACCTGGTTCAAAATCTCTTGGCATGTAAAATAGCTGCCCTGTAACTGTGTTCCCATTCACCACCTCCATATGTGTAAAAAATCAGATCACATTTTACGAAACAAACTTGAGAGTAGGTGCTGTTGCTGTGCAAATCCATGTCTCGACACAGGTTGAATATCATGCACAGTTCTGGTCACTCCATCACAAAAGCATAAAACTGAACTGGAAAAATTCAGAGAAGGAGACTGGGTAAGATCAGGGGTCTAGACCAGTTTCTGTGTGGGGAAAAGCTGAATAAGTTCTTCAGCTTGAAAAATAAAGAATTTAGGGAGAGTTTGATACAAGTTTTTGCAAGATCTTTTTGAAAGAGTTTTTTCACAAGAGCTTGAGCAGTCAGCAGAGCATGGAAAGTGTTCACTTTTCTCTGTGCCAGCATGAGGTCCGGGACTGTCAGATGAAGCTAGTGGGAGCAGGCAAGCTAAAGGACATGTTTCTCTGTGTAGGTAAGAGTATTTGAATGAGAAATCTACTGTTACAAAACCACATCTGACTGGGAAAAGCCCTTTTGATGGGAATGGTAGGTGCCTGGATGGCCAAAATGAGGTCCAGCACCTGTCTCTGTCCAACACAAAAGGTTCTGGGAACCAAGACAGTCTTCACTGACTTGTTAAAATTGCTATTTTCCTGCAGCATACCTCTTTCATTCACTCTGACGGTCTGGGAATATCCCACAAGTGCTTTCATTTCCTTGAATCTGTAGAGTTATGTTTGCAAAAGTGAGAGGAAGCCATGTGGTGACTTTTGTAGGAGACTTTCTGAAATTCTGAAAGGACATGGAAGAAGAAGAAAAATTGAAAGAATAAGGCTGGAAGGTTCCTCTTTTTGTGGAAAGAAAACGTGGGCTTGCTCCTTTTATTGGTGGATATTTTTAGAGTAAACTTTTTTCTTGTTCTTTCCTCTCCAAGTAAAGCTGTAACACTGAGTCAGTGGAGGAGGTAGATAGTGCCTTGGCCCGCTGCTGTGCAGCTCATCTGGACATGATCCTTTGTGGTGCTGAGCCCTGACTTTTCTGCAGATGTGCCACAGCTTTTGGGATCCAATGCGAGATTGCAGGGATTTCACAGGACCTTCAGATCCATGTTTAGGATGTGTTTGGGAGCACTCTGTCACTGCCATGTCCTGTCAGGTGGCCTCAGGTCCTAGTGGGGTGTGTGTGCAAGGCCTCAGCTCTGGTTTCAGCGTTGTGTGCTGCTTTTAAAGACTAACACACTTACTCTTGAAGATGGAGATACTGTGTCCATCTTATTCTCCTACCCCAACTTTTACACTCTCCCCGGCTTACACGGCCGTTCCACCTGCTCTTCCCTTTCTCTGACTGCTGTGTCTGCCATCCCACCAGGACACAGTAGTTCTTCCCCGCTCCAGTCTCCACCACTTGATGATAAACAGTTTTTTGTCCTTTCTCTCTGCCTTTTGGTACTTGCATACAGATACTGCTGCAGTTAGGCCTGCCACAACCCTAATTCCTGGTTGTTTTCTATAGTGCATGGAGCACAAGAGTTCCTCTGCTCTGTGTCCCTGTCCTTACCCTTTAGGGAGCTGTTCTCCCTGCTTCAGGCCACATTTTCTGAGGATGAAACTCCGTGAATCCCAGAGATGGTTTGGCTCTTCCTGGGCAACCTCGCAGCACCAGGAGGCAGCACTGCCTGTTCCCAGCTGCTCTTCAAGGCTCACCAGTCACCTCTCCCCTTGGATGACTTCATCAAGTGTTTGCTTTGTAAACAGTGTCTGGGCCTCTTGCCACCTATAAGTTCCCCCCAAACACCCATCACATTTACCTTCCTCCTGTACTTTGAGCCTGTCTGGCACTGGTTGAGCAGTTTTTTGGGCCTCCTCCTCTACTCACTGCACTGTTCTGCAAGATCCTTCTCCCTGTCTTCCACAGCTCCTACCTCCTTTCCAGCTTAGGTTGCTGAGCTGTGATATCCACTCTATCGATTTCTCTGGTCCCCTTGCCTTACCTTTTTCAGATAAGACCCTCCTGCCCACCTCACCTCTTGCAGAGAAGCAAGAAACAGCCATTTATCCGTGCCAAGGCATCCTGAATGTGCCTATTTTGAATATGACCTGAATATGTCTCTAGGAAATACCGAGTTTGATCTCCTCTGAGCAGTGAATTGCCCGTGGACAGCTTTGTGGAATGTTGTCCCAGGCCCCCCAGCTGTCCATGTTGCAGCTGTGTTGTGTGGTGTGTCTGGCAGGTCGATTGCGTCAGTTTGTGCAGTGACACCAGTGCAGCCACAGAGGAGAAAGTACAGGTGGCCTTCACCCAGGCCCAGCAGTACCAGCCCTGTGTGCTCCTGTTGACAGACATCGAGGTGCTTGGCAGAGACCGAGACGGGCTTGGAGAGGATGCCAGGGTCATTGCTACTCTGAGGCAGCTGCTCCTGGACAGAGACCCAGCACTGAGGTATGGAGCCTGCACGTTTGCTGTGGGCATCCAAGGTAATTGTTTCCTTCTGCCCATGGCCTAGCCATGGGAGAATGAGTTGGCATATGTGATGGCAATGTAAGAAGGTACTTCCACAGAACTGAGACCATGCACCGTCCCCTTTCTCTCAACAGCCACCCTGTCCTGGTGATTGGCACAACCTGCAAGCCCCAGAATGTTCCCACTGATGTGCAGACTGCTTTCCTTCATGAGGTGAAGATCGAAGCCCCTTCAGAGGAGCAGAGGAGGTTGATGCTGAGCATGCTGACTGCCAGCCTGCCTCTGGGCAAAGAAGTGAGCCTGTCCAAGCTGGCCCGCAGGACTGCCGTGAGTGAAACCACAGCAGCATGTGGAGATGGGCAGGCTAGGAGTGCTGGGCCAATCTCCTCTAGCTGGCCTTGGAGAAAGGGGGTAATTCCCACAGCCCCGTCAGCTTCTTCAGTGGTTAATCCTGGTCCTCAGACATCAGCTTTTAAATACAGATTTCTAGTGCCTATGGACTCCACACCTTTTGCAAAGGTGTTGGCTGATGTTCAGCTCTGCTAATTAAAAAAAAAAACCCAAAACCTTGAGCCTTTAACCAGAGGCTCAAGGAACAGCTCTGCAAGGAATTTTCCCCCATACTTTTTATGTCCTAGGTGTACCTGTGGTCAGGAACTGAACTGATGCTCTTTGTTTCCACATTCACAGGGGTTTGTGCTGGGAGATTTCTGTGCCTTGTTGTCCCACAGCAGCCGGGCTGCTTGCACCCGCATCCAGGCCTTGAGGTAGCGCAGGCAACAGGGCAGGGGGTGGGGAGGGCAGGGGCTGCAGCCAGTAGTAGGGCAGAGCCCGACTCCTTTCCTTTTCTTTCCTCACCAGTTTTCCAGGCGGACTGAGCGAAGAAGTGGAGAGGGATTTTTGCACTGCTGGGTTCCCGGTGCTCGAGGAGGATTTCAGCGCTGCACTGGACCAGCTGCATGACGCCCACTCACAGGCAGTGGGAGCCCCAAAGGTGGGATGCTGGGGCACAAGGCGGGGGTGGGTTCTGCAGAGCTCTTGGCTCAAGATGCCCGTCTCAAATCTTGCAGGGCTATACTCTGACACGTTGCTTCCTGCTGTGTCCTTCAATATATTCCCCCAGCTTTCAGTGGGAAACAGTCCTCTGGACTCTCCCCCGCTAATTTTCACCCTCTTGGGTTTTGAATTTGTCGGGGAAGCCCTTGCAGTGCTAATTGCAGACCAGTTAATTGGCTGGTGCTGGAGGGGTGCCAGCCGTGCAGCTCAGCCTTTTGAGGGGCAAAGGCTGCCTGAGGTCTCCCCAGCCACCTGGGCTGAAGGAACAGAGAGGCTGTGGCACAGGCTGGTGAGGGAGTTTCTCCATACCTGTGAGAAGCCTTAGACTTGATCCCTGGCCTTGGATGCTTCTTGAGCTGGCATGGCCTTTTCTGACAGACAGGCAGTTTGAAGAACTTGGGGTTTCTTCAGGGAAAGTGACATGGAGAGTCCGAGAAAACCAGAAGTCAGCTTCTCAGGAGGGGTGTGATCTGCCTCTGGCAGCTCAGCACCCAGGGAAGCAGCATTTGGGGTGACTGGTTTTACTGGGTAATGTGGTGTTAGGACCAAGCAAAGTGATCAGAACCTCTTTTCCATGCCCATGAGTGCAAACAACTGAGTTCAGCACAGGACAGGAAGCCTCGGCCTAGGAGCAGTTCCTCTGGCATGTTCCCCAGCTGCCCACTTAATTCTTGAAGTGAGCTCTGCTTCAAGGTGTTTGCCAAGTCTGCTGTAAGACAAATAACCACAGAGCATGCTCAGCAGTGAGCTGTGTGAATGGGAGTTAATTTTGTTTGTATTTTACATTCCTTTATTGATTTCTTAGTAATTGGTTGTGGTCAGGAAGCCCATTAGCAGACCTGGATACTCTCATCCATCGCTTTCAGTTCCCTGCTTGCACTTTCTGGTTAGTCACACACTTGTCTGCAGTTACAGCCTGAGCCTTCTGGAGAGAACTGATTCCAAACCTCCACTTGTTAACGGTGTCTGCACCGTGTCTTAGACTTACAATGTGCTCCCCTGAAAACAACCTTGCTGCAGCTTTCCAGCTTCTGTGCTTGTGTCTGTAGAGCTCCTTCTAGCGAGGCAGGAAAAGCAAAAGTGCGGAGGAGAGGGCAGCTCCTCCATTCATTGTCACTGCAGAAGAAGGGCCTGTGACCTTTTGCTTTAAAAGTTTTTTTTTTTCTGAAAATCCTTGTTTTGTTTGACCTGATTTTCCTGGTGGTCTTGCTGGACAGCTAAAGAAATAAAATGAGATATCATCTCAAGTAGTGAAGGAAGGCGATGCAAATTGGCTGAGGGGGAAAGAATTTTGCCCTAGTCTATTTTTAAACTCCCCGCTTGTGTTGGCACCAACAGCCAGCAGCTGGGGGGAAGTGTAATGGGGCTTTGCTTTCTCTACACGTTCCCAGGAGAGTTGCTCTGACTCTCAGGAGGGTGTCATGCAGGGTGTGGCATTCCAGCTATTCCTAAAGCCAGCAGAGCAGCAGCGTGCTCTGGGATTGCTTTGCTCAGCACAAAATAACCCAAGAGGCATTGGCTCACCCATCTCAGGTTTGGTGTCTTCTCTCTGTTCTCTGTGACTCCTCACATGTCTGCAGCTGACCCCATCCCTATCTATTTCTTGTGAGCATACACGGACTTTGTTCTTGCATCCCCCCTTTCAAAAGCAGTGAGTGTTCCATACACTGTCCTGCAGGATGTCCGTCCTTCACATCCTCCTTGCCATCACAGAGGTCCTGGCAGCCCAGGTTCTGTCCCTCTGCAAGGTGTGAAGCCCTTGCACAGTCTCACCCCCTGGGGGAGAAGGTGCCCTGAACACAAGTCACTCATAGTTGCAAGATCCAGATTTCTTTTTTTAAAAAAATTTTTTGTTCTTTCTTATTTTTTCCTTCCCTCATGCATCCCAAAGGCTGTCTGCAGCAAGACTCTCTCTCCCCTCAAAGCTGCAAGCAATCCTGGCAGATACTTTCCCTGGGGTGTTTTTGCTGACAGATGATACGAGGGGCAGTGGAGGATTGGAGATGAGGTGCACTCTGCAAACGCAGCTTGCCTGGGGACGTGTTTGTACAGTTTGTTTTCTCCATTGCAAAGCTCAGAAGAGGGGAAATGTGGGTACTGGAGCAAGGGCTGCCCAGGCACGCTCCTGGCTCAGGAATAAGTGCTGACAAGGATTCTCCCTCTCTTGGCAGATCCCCTCAGTGTCCTGGCAGGATGTTGGTGGGCTGCAGGAGGTGAAGAAGGAGATTCTGGACACTGTCCAGTTGCCCCTGGAGCACCCAGAGCTGCTGTCACTGGGTCTGTGCCGCTCTGGTCTGCTGCTATATGGGCCTCCAGGGACAGGGAAGACCTTGCTGGCAAAAGCTGTGGCAACAACGTGCACCATGACATTCCTTAGGTGAGAAACGTGGCGGGGTTCGCGCAATGGGACTGACTTCCTCCTGGCAGAGGATGGGTGTCCTCTAACTGGCTTCCTCTTCTCCCTGGCCCACAGTGTGAAAGGGCCGGAGCTCATCAACATGTACGTTGGGCAAAGTGAGGAGAACGTGCGCAATGGTGAGGATGTGCATCCTGCTCCTGCATGTGGGAAGATGGGACTTTCCTGTAGTGCTGCAGGGAAGGAGGTAGTGCTTAAAAACCACTTCCCAGCTCCCACCCACAGCTCTCAGCAAGGGCTTGAACCCAGCTGTCTCCTACAGTCCGCTCCCTGCAGCTTCCCCTCCTGCCCTCTCTGCTCCTGTCCCTGGTGTTCCTGATGGGACAGCAGCCCCTCAGAGACACAGCTGAGCCTTGGGGCCCATCCTGATAGGTGCTGCCTGTCCCCACTCTATTGAGCCACTCAGGCAGGAGCAGTTGGTGGTGGTGGTACAGTGGGCATCTGGTTTCCATCCACAGTTCTTCCCTGCTGGGAATGTAGCAGGTCCTGTTGCTGCTGACTGCTCCTCTAGGTCTTCTTCACCTTTTGTGCTGTCTCCTCACAGTGTTTGCCAGAGCCAGAGCAGCTGCTCCCTGCATTATCTTCTTTGATGAACTGGATTCCCTGGCCCCCAGTCGTGGGAGAAGTGGAGATTCAGGGGGTGTCATGGACAGGTGAGTGAGCATCAGGTGTCCTTGGGAGAGCAGGATTCCTGCCTCAGCTGTGGGCAGTGCATGAGATTGCCCTGAAAGGCAGAGTCCATTCCATCCCTCTTTCTCTGTTTTTTCCCCTCTCTGCTCCCTTAAGCTCTCAGCACGGCCTGTCTCTTCTCTCTGAGCATTAGTACTGCTGTTTGCATTGCCTCAGGTTCCCGATTGCCCAAGCTTGTTGTGCAAACATTTGGTTAAGACAGTCTCCTCCATCTGCTTCTGTGGCTGCCAGGTGCTCCCTTTGGCCTCTCCAAGGTCATCCTTCACACCCCTGTTGTGCTGTCCTCCTATTAGCTGCAGTTTCCCTGTGGTGGGAAACCTTTCAGTTGCTTCTGGTAGAAGCAAAGTATGTACAGCTTAGAGATACCCAGAAACAGGGTTATTTTCCCTAGGCCTCCTCTGCTCTTCTGCTAAGCTGGCAGTCCCCATCCAGTCTTCCTCTTCTAGAGGACTGTCTGGGGTTTGGACTACTATGCAGTGAGCCCACGTGCTCACTGGCTGCGCTAATGGAGAAGTCTGGATGGCTGTGTAAGGGCTCTTCAGGGAAGAGAAATAGGAGCTGAAGTCCAAGAAACGGACCCGCCACTAGCCTCACTTCATCTTTTCATTGGTGGCTGAGGGAGACACTGGGTGACTTGCCAAGGTCTAGTTGTAAGTTAATCTTGCTCATTAATCTTGCTCCCTGCAGAGTTGTCTCACAGCTTCTTGCAGAGCTTGATGGCCTTCATTCCACCAGAGAGGTGTTTGTCATCGGAGCCACGAACAGGCCTGACCTCCTGGACCCAGCTCTCCTACGGCCGGGCAGGTATGTCACAGCCTACCCTGCCTCACTCTCGGGGGGGTTCCCCAGAGCTCCTCAGGCCGTGGTGAGCAGGACTGTGTCCCCACATTGTTTGTGAAGCCCCCTGGCCCTGGCTCACAGGAAGTCCAGAGGAGGCCAGTGCCTGTGGCTGTAGCAGCAGCGTAAGATTCCACGGCTTGTTGCCCCCAGCACACTGGTTACTGCCCCAGCAGCACAGCAGGGCCATGAGGGACCTGCTGTTACACCAAACTGGTGGCAGGAACTAGTGCCTTTTGGCCTTTTCTGCAGAGTTGCCCCCCAGCTGGTCCTCAAGCCTGTGACTTGCTCGTCCTGGGGCAGGACTTTGTATCTGCTGATGTTTTACCCTCTGTGGCTCTTGTCAGTCCATTTCCCCAGCCTGCCACTGTCCCTCTGAAGAGCAGCCCTGCCCTCCAGGACATTGACTGCTTCAGGCTGTGTATCGTCCACAAACTGTCCAGCAAAAAGAGCTGTCCCAGAGCCACCCTTCAGCTCCTGGTGCACAGGGCTGAGCACTTGTTTTGGCCTGTTTGCTTGTTTGCTTTGGCCTGTTCTCAGCTGTCTTCTCTCTGCTGACAGGTTTGACAAGCTGGTCTACGTGGGCATCAGTGAGGACCGGGAGTCACAACTGCAGGTGCTGAGCGCCGTCACCAGGAAGTGAGTGACCCCGTGCTCTTGCAGCAGCCTCTCACCACCCTCCAGGAGGTCACAGCCCTCCTGGGGCTGATGCTTAGTGTGCTCCATCTTGGCTTCATGTCTGAGCCCTGGGGAGCACCTGAGGTCACGGAGCCACAGCTAGCGGGTAGGGCAGGATGACAGAGCAATTTCCAGAAGCCAAACTAGGACTGGTTTTTCTACAAGATGGGAAAAGCTCAGCCTGCCAGTCCAAGTGGAGGAGTTGGTAGAGTTTTCCAGCCACTGTGCCCATATGCTCTTCTTAAGGAGCTCAGCCAGATCTTGATGATGCAGTGAGACTGCAGTGCAGGTGCAGTGAGACTGCAGTGCAGGTGCAGGACAGGAAGCTCCCATTTGATTCCTGCAAGAGTTCCCCTGCTGTTTGCCAATCCAAGCGTGAAGGCAGCTCCATTCATCTCATTGCCTCTCCTCCTGTGGTGCTCAGGGGTGTTGAGGCTGTGATCTGTGTGTCTTTCCAGTCACTGGTTGTATGGGATCACTGAGCAGCAGGATTTGGCTGCTTTTCCAGCTGCTCTGAGCTCCTGAGAGCATCTCTGGAGGGAGAAAAGCAAGCCCTGCAATTCAGGTGCAGAGGTACCACTCACCACAGCTGGGTGAGTGGCTGTGACTGCCTCTGCAGGGACTCGGTCATGGATAGCTGTGATCACCTCTGCCTGTGACCGTAAGTTAGCAGGAGAGGTGAGAGCGTGGGCTGGCTGCAAGCAGCTTGTCACACCCTGTGTCTTGGCCACCATGCCCTCCAGCAGCTGCTGGTCATGCTGAAGGAGGCTCACTGTCTGCAGCGTGGCGCTGATGGGGTGGTTTGGTATTAGAGTGGTTTGGACTCTGTCATTAAACATGTTCTCATCCAGCCCTGGCTGTAGGTTGTTCCCAGGCATGTGGAGCACTTAATTTATCTAGGTGAGAAGTCAAACACCAATGGCATAAACAGATGGTGTTCTAGAGAGTTCATCCTGCACCATGGCTCCAAGACTACTCCCTGCATCCTTTATGCTTCCTAGCCTGCAGCGAGAGAGGCCCAGAGAAGTTGTAGATGCTCCATCCCTGGACGTGTTCAAGGCCAGGCTGGATGGGGCTTGGAGCATCCTTGTCTAGTGGAAGGTGTCCCTGCCTATGGCAGGAGAGTTGGAACTGGTTGATCTTTAAGATCCCTTCCAACCCAGACCATGCTGTGCTGTGGTGCTGTGATTCAAAGTTTCCTTTGATCCTGCTTAGCAGGAGAGAGGACCTTGCTGCAGGGGTGTTTCAAAGAGAGGTGACTGTTGAAAAAAAACATACAGCAAACTCGTTAATTTTTTTTTTTTTGAGCATGCAGAACACATTCTGGAAGTGGCTAAATATGGGGACTCTGCTTGTTCCTGTCCAGTCACACTGGCTGCCACAGCTCTCCTGGTCTGTTTTTTCTGTGGCTTTTACACCTGCATTTTTCTCTCTTGGCAGGTTTAAACTGGATCCTTCCGTGAATCTCACCAGCATCCTAGAAAAATGCCCAGCTCAGCTGACAGGAGCAGACATCTACGCCCTGTGTTCAGATGCCATGACGTGTGCTGTCAAACGCAAGGTGGAGTGGATTGAGGAAGGTAAGAGTCCTGCCTTTACCTGTCCCGGGTGTTGGAGCAGCCCAGCACAGGGGCAGAGAGGAGAGTTACCACTGCTGGGTGAGAAGATCCTCAGCAGCTTTGGGACCACAGTGCTGGGCTCTGGGTTATTGGCAGGCAGGCAGCTTCTGCAGATGTGGTCATCTCCACCTCCAGTGCTTGGCCTTGTGGGGAAGGAGAGAGACACAGGTTTTCCTTGCCATCTATGATGGCTGGAGAATGGGCTTTTGGATCCTGCCAGCTGCCCCTGTTCTCAGCCCTTTCGTGTTGTTTCTCTCATGCAGGGCTGGATACTGAGAAGTCTGCTCTGATCCTGACCATGGAAGACTTTCTGCAGGCTGCTGCCAGGCTGCAGCCGTCAGTCTCTGAGCAGGAACTGCTCAGGTACAGACTCATCCAGCAGAAGTTTGCGGCCCGCTAATGCTCAGCAGAGCTGGGACTGGAGAACAGGCACAAACAAGCACCTGCGTGCTCTTCTCTGATGCCTCCCGGGCCCCCCTTCTTTTGAGCTTGGGTGGAAGTAGTCTGTGCAGTTTCCCAAGCCAAAGCCTGGTGGAAATGCTGCTCTGCTCAGCCAGGAGGGTGGTGGGTTCTGGAAGGGTCCCTCACATGTCAGCTGTGTGTTGTGGCTGCCAGGAACATAGCAGGGTGATTTCCTTGCGGGGACAAAGCTGAATCCCATGGTTGTGGGCAGTGTAGCAGTGTCTCCATGGGTGGCAGGCCATTCATTGGTGGGGGAGTAAGGCTCAAACTGCACCTGGTTTGGCAGCATGTGCAGGGCTGGAGGCAGCTGCTTGTTGGGTTGTCAGCCCCCAGTGAGAGGTGCTGGCCAGAGGGCAGCAGGACACAGGGCACCGCTGCTCCAGCTGGCCTGGACTTGACACAGTCTCTGAATAAATACGGTTTTTTTAGCTCTAGGTGTTCAGTGCCTGACCTCAAGTTGTTGCTTGCTGATGGTTTCTGTAGGCTCAGGAAGGTCCCTGCAAATGTGTGGGTGGGCTGGGTGGTGCAGAGAAATCATTGTCCTGCAGGTAGAGAGGGGAGCACACCCATGAACTTGGCTGGGGGCACTCTCATCCTGCCGGAATGGCTGGAGCCCATGGTGGATGAGGAAAGCCTGAGGGAAAGGGGCTTGCTTAGCTGTGAGCTGAGCTCCCTCTGCAGAAGGAGCCCAGTTCTTGCTAGAGGCACTGGGTGACAAGACACGAGGCAATGGGAGCAAGTGGCAGCAAAGAAATTCCCATCAGATAAGAGGAGAAACTTGTCACGGGGAGAAGACGAGCTTCAGCCTTGGAAATACTCAAACTTTGCCTGGAGCAGCCTGGAGCTGCCCCGTCTGCACTAATTTGTGCTGAGCACCACTTGGCCCAGACGCCGCAAGGTCCTGTCTCGCCTCCCTCCGCAGCCTCACAGCAGCTGCTGGCGGCATCTCATATCCCCCACTTCTCAGCCTTTTCAAGGGTGCCAAATAAATGGCACTTGAGCTGTGTTTGGCAGCTGCTGTGGCCAGGTGCCTGCAGCTGCCCTCAGCCTCTGGGCAGCCCAAGGGGTTGCTGGTGCCAGGTTTTGCCCCACCTGCTCTAGGCACTGAGCCTGCTGACAGCTGGAGCCCTGGGCCAAGTGTGGCTGTGAGGGCCTGCTCCCCCTGAAGCTCCTCTGCTAAGGGCTGGTTCCACAGCAGCTTCTGGCATTCCATGTGTGGATGCCCAGCTGGTGCATGCCTGGAGCCCTGTGGCTCTCGCTCTGGCGCCTGAGCATGTTCAGGCAGGGCTATCCCTGACCGCACTGCTCCGTGCTGCTGGATCTGGGCACCACATCTTCCCCAGGGTGGAATGGAGGGAGCTGCAGCCACAGCAGAAGCACTGCTGGAGTCTCCAGTGTAGAGCCTCCCCAGTCTGGGAGCCCCGGTGGGGGGGTGGGTACCCCTACATCGGGCTGAGGAGCATCAAGAAAAGGAGTCAGCACCTGTTCGGGAGGTGCACGTGAGAAAACAGGTTCCAGCACACTCGTGTGAGCGGTGCTGCAGGGGCTCGGCTGGGATGTGCAACCACCTGGGAGCCAGCTCACCCCTCCTTCCGCTTCAGGGGGCCCCCAAGCCCCACACTGCAGGCATGTCTGGCACCTGCAGCTGGGGACTTGGCGGAGAGCTGTGCCTGGACCCATCCTGTGCTGCCCCCAGGCTGAGCACCTCCTTCCACAGAGTCCTGAGGAGGCTGTAGCCGTCCCCCTTGCCCCATACCCATACAGGGACACACGGACCATGATCGCAGATAGCTCTCACAAGTGTTCTTAATTAGGGGGAGGGGTCTCCCAGGTGGCTCTCAGCCATGTCCCCACCCCTTGCTTGGACCCACAGCTGCTTGGAGCTCTCAGCCACCACAGTCCCATCTCCGTAGCCCCCTCAGCCTGTCTTCTTCACGACATGGATGAAGTAGCAGGGCACGTGGGCCTGTCCCGGTGTGTAGGGCTGGAAGTCACCCAGGACGCTGTGCTGGCACTTTCCCTGGAAGGCACCTTTCAGCAGAGCTGTGAAGGCCTCCAGCCGGTGCGGGTAGTATGAGAGTCGAAACTTGCTGCAAGGAGGCAATGCTGGTGAGGCAGGGGGACAGTGGGGCACAGTGCCAGCCACCCCCCTGCACTGGGAGCCACCTCTGCAGCTCTCCTCACCTCAGCTCTGGGTCTGCCCCCGCCTCAGTGGGGGGGACCTGCACCGTGTAGTCCAGGGTCACCATATGTGCCTTGTTGTTTACCAGCAGCACCGAGGTGGTGATGTCCTTGGTCAAGTCGCTCTGGGAGACCACAGGAGGACATCTGTGTCCTGCGGGGACTCAGTGGTCCCCAGCCCGGGCACAATCCTGCTGCCTGCCCTGCCTGGCCTCCTTGGGGCTGTGGGGCTGCAGCAAAGGGGATCAGGATGGGGCAGGGCCTGGCAGCCACCAACCTTGTAGTAGATGTTCTTGCCGGGTGGTGCGCAGCCCGTGGCCAGGATGTGATCGTAGTTGCGGTGGTCAATCACCAGGACACCCCCGGGCCGCACCATGCTGGCAATGTTCCTCAGGGCCAGCTTGTGGTCACTCTGGTCCCCTGGAGAGGAAACTATGGTGTGTCCAAGCACTGTCTGTACCCCATGGCACAGCCCGTATGACCTTATCTTACCCATACACAGGCACACACAGAGACCTGCCCCTACCATCTTCCCCCAAATCTCAGCTTGGAGAACCCACAACCCCACTCACGGCATGAGCTCAGGCATGTTCTCAGCCTCACTAGAGCAGAGCATGCCACATGGGAAATCCATCACCCAACTGTGGCACAAGTCTGGGTGTGCCTCCAGCCTTGCCAGAGCTGTGACATTGATGCACACACCTTCACCACGACCACGGAACCCAGTGGACCTACTCCTGTCACAGACTGGGGCAGTGGGGCCTCAGCTCCAGCCTCTCTGGAGATGCACCATGAAACAGCAGCTCCACTGTCTATAATCCCGTCCCACTAATGGCATGAGTTAGGAGACGTTCTCAGCCTGCTGGGAGATGCTGTACACACATGCATAGGTGCTCCTCCTCCCCCAGCTCACCTTTGAAGTCAGGCAGGTGTGCAAAGGAGTTCCCAAGGCAGATGACTGCATCAAACCCATCCCCTGGCTTCTCCAGGTCCTTCTCCAGTGTGAGCCAGTTGGCCTCCTCGATGACTGCAGCACACAGAAATGGATGAGGGCAGGGACAACCAACAGCCTCCCCTGCCCGCAAGACCCCATCCTAGCATCACTGAGCCCTTCCCAGGCCCCTGTGGTGCTGGCTCTGGCCTCTGGCCAGCAGCCAGACAGGCAAGGAACATAGCTTGCCTTTGCCGAGCAGCTGGCACTGGCAGGTCCCCGCAGCAAGGCCACCTGGCCAGCGGCAGCCCCAGGTGAGGGGCCGTGGACAGTACGCTGGGGGGGGTGTGTCAGTGTCCGCAGGCCCCTCCCGGCCCCCAGAGCCCCCGCACCCCATCGGTCGAAGGGCTCCTCCTTGCGCCGCTCCCAGCGCTCCTTCAGCGCGTACTTGAGCATCTTGTCGCTGGCGTCGACGCTGGTCACCTGGAAGCCCTCCTCGAGCAGCATGATGGAGTCCACCCTGGGGA